>CM061133.1:235866530-236296530 GCA_030789695.1 Scilla litardierei
ATACTCCCATAAATTATACGTACGCATTTACGCCAAAATACATACAAATACGAGTACATTGAAATTTGGGCTTTTACATAGGATTACCGGAAAGAAGTCGGGTTTGACTTGGGTAATCCGAACCCTTGAACATATTGTGTTTGCTTGTTCTAATTGTTGTTACATTTTTTTCTACATTGTTTGTTGGTTAGGATTTTAATTAGGCGTAATTTCCTCGTTAATTTTAAAAACACTATTCAACCATCTTTTAGTGTTTTCCTCATAGCACAGGGTCCTTACAGAGAGACCCACCCGTTATGGTGCACATAGGCAACCACCCCACCCATACTTATGGGGACTATGCATGAGATGACGATGGATGATGGGATTGGGAGAGAGGAGACCGGTGCTTCTACACAAGCGGCAGAGATCGGGGATGCTATGGAGATCATGACGGAGGCCCACAGAGGGGATACGAGCTGCACCGAGAGAGGTGGCAACATTATCACCAGCTCAGGCATGCAGGAGGGCGAGGAGACCAAGGGACTTTCACGACGGATAGGCTGAGGAAGCTGAAGATGCCTGTATTCGAAGGGGATGATCCAGTCGCTTGGATTTACATGGCGGAGAGGTTTTTAAATTCTCCCGCATAACAGAGGATCAGACGTTAGAGGCGACGGCGACGTGCTTAGATGGGAAGGCCTTCGCGTGGTACCCGTGGAGGGATGAGAGGCGGTCGTTTCGCTCGTGTGAGTAGATCAAGGAGGGATTGGTGGAGAGGTTTCACAACACTCATCTGGGGAACTTGTGGGAGCAGCTACTTACCCTCAGGCAGGATGACTCGGTGAGAGACTACAAGGAGAAGTTTGAGGCACTATCAGGGCGAGTGCGAGGAGTTTCCGATGAGATGATGGAGAGCACCTTCATGAAGAGGCTGGAAGCCACCATTCGCACCGAGGTGCGCATACAGAAGCCGTAGGACTTGATGGATGCCATGAAGTACGCTCAGATGGTGGAGTATCGCCTGATGTAGACAAAAAGATCTGAAGGGATTGGGGGTGGCTCCTCTTCCCACAGCCAGAACACGATTGAGGGACAACAGAAGACAGTGACATACTCAGCCAATCAGGAGAAGAGTGGGGGTCACTGCAAGTAGCACGGATTCGGAAGATGACTGAGGCGAAGATGCGGGAGAGGAGGCAGAATGGGCTGTGCTTCAGATGCGACAGGAGGTTCACCACGGGGCACCATTGTGGAGTACGTAAGCTCCCGCTGCTGCTAGTGGAGGATGACGAGGAGGATGTCGTGGAGAACGAAGAGCCCGGAGTGGATGACGACCAGTACTTGGAGTATGACCATCATATGACTTCATGCACCACCTTGAGAACAAGGTGGTTTTCGGAGGCGGAGTAATGATAGAACAGGCCCACCTTTGGGGCCTTTTTGTGTTATTTTATTAGTGTAGGGGCGTATGGGTAATTGGGGTTTTAGTTAGATGATTATAAAAGAGGAGGGAGGCCGACCGGTCCTAGGCGTGTGGATTTTGATTATTTGTGAAATCGAAGAGAGAGTTCTTCAGCCTACGGGAGGGTGCGGACGTCCCCCATTAATTGGCGTCTTGGGAGGGCGATTACCACTAAAATTGTAATCATCTATCCATTTTATTTTCAGTTTTACTAATGAAATTTCAGATTTGCTTTTGGGTTCCTATCACAATGATCGTTTGATAGACCATGGAATTTTGATTATGATGGTTACTTTTAAATTCTTGATGCAAACATTACGACATGTAATATAGAACCTAGGCATTTTGGTGTCCCACTGGTTAGTTGTCTTCGCTAGCATTATAGTCATCAATTTCTTTGGTTATCTCAACAATCCAATTCCTTTCGCCATCATCAGCTCTTTCCTGTTTAATGTCTGCTAGCAATTGATGAGTTCCTAGAATCATATTCTTTATCTTGCACATTTTTTACTTCAAAAGATCATCTTCAGTTAACAACTCATTTTTCATAAAAGGATAATTTTGCATTGTTAGTCTTTATTCAATAAGATTGCTTCTAAATGGTTCAGTTTGTTTCTCTATCTCAGGTGCAACAAGAACCAGAAGACATACAAAGCACTGCTGATATGAGTGCTTTCGTGAGTCCTTTTACTTGGCATCCATATTGTCATGAAAGACAGTGCATATGTTTTTCGCTCTCATTCTGTATTTATGTGATGATTTTTGATTCACACATTCAAAGTCTGGCATGTTACTGTCTGGGCATGGAAAGTTTTATAGGTTCCGATAGTAGCGATTTCTCTACTCAGGAAGAAGAGCTTTGAATTTCTCCTATTAGCAGATAATTTTTAAAACCCAAAGGTCTGGGATAAAGGATGCTGTTGTGTTCCAGCATAATTTGTTTTTTTAACTGTATGTTTTTAGCGGTATGGGTTTATGAGTAAATTTGTAGTGTTTACAGAGCTAGGAATTAAGTAAGGGAGCGTCAGAGCTGTATTTTTGTCTTGAGCTTGTTCTCTCTCGTTTATCTCTTATAATTTTAACAAGAACATGTTTGCATCCCCCCCTCCATTTTTGTGCTTCATTGACTTTATTTTGTAGTATACGTTGACGGCAACCCACTAGACGAAATGGGAAGCAGGATCGTAGAGCTGGAACAGAGCATCAATGATCTCAAAGCCGAGATGGGAGCTGATGCTATGCAAGGGAAGGCAAATCCCGATGACACGGGGCCTGAATCTGCCGAGTGGATGTTCCTTTAAAATTCTGGGTGTGCACCGAGCAAAGTAATTTCCACTTTCAGTGGTAGTTTCTTGGTTGCAAGGATCTATGATTTTTGTAGGGGTTTTAGTACAAGTTCTAAGATGTGATTTTTCACTTTGCCATTCTTACCAGTGAGATCATTACGAGTCGTCGTATACGTTTTTGGTTGTATTTGAGATCATTCATGGTAAAATCAATGTGTGTTCGGCAAGAGGTTGAAATTGGAACCTGACTTCTGTTTTACCCCCTCCCTTGCTGTAATTTTACTGTTGAGGAATAACTGGGACCGGAATTCTGAAGTTCGCTTATCACGCCACCATCTGTTTTTCCATGCTTTGTATGTGTCTGTATTGAGCTTGTTATCCAATTGTTCCTCCATTCCAATGGCAGCAGCCTAAACTTTCATTCATGAAACCTTGGCCAAGTTTGGCAACAGGGTCTCAGAAATTTAATAACGCTGCACCTAGACTAACCAACCATCAAACAAACATCGCGAAGCGCTCCTTCACGCAATCACATCCTATATATACGAAAGAAACTCAAAAAAAAAAAAAAAAAAAATCTTTCGCCGTGAATTTAAATTTCAAATTTCAAATTCTAATTGCCACAGCCGGCGGGCTCCATCAGAGCTTCTTCAGCTCCTCCGTCATCTCCGCCTTCTGCACCGCCGCCACCGTTCCCGAACCTTCTAGATTCCTCCCCACCCTCCTCAGGCTACACTTGCCAACGTCAGCTTCACGCGCATGATCGGTGGCAGGAATCGACCCCCTGAGCTCCTCCACGGCCTTCCTCAGCGTCCCGTTCTCCGCCTGGATCGCCTCCAGCTGCTTCCTCACAGACATGCACGCCTCCGCCACGTCAGCGGCCTTGCAGTTGGCGTCTTCATCCTTCCTCTTCCTCCGCTCCTCTTCCGCCACGTGCACGATAGAGATCTTGCTCATCACGAGGAGCGGTAGATTGCTGAACGCTAGCCCCCTGTTCCCGTCCTCCGCGAACGCGGTCCGGAGCTCCGCCGGTACTCTCACCCCCCATTTAAACCTCACCGCTGCCTTGCTCTTAAGCGGCAGCACGCTCTTCGCACTCACCTCAACCCCGGTGAGCAGATCGCTTATCCCACCGAATCCGCGTGTAGGCCCCACCGCGTTGGCCTTACATAGACCACCCGCTGGCGTCTCCACCCAAACCGCCGACGGGTCTCCGTCCACGTCAGCTATCGTCTTCTTGGCCGGCGGTGAGATCGCCGACAACGACTCCACCGATTTCTTGAGGGAGAAATCGCCGAATTTGGGCTTGAACAGGACGGTGAAGCTAGGGTTCGAGCTCCCGCCTATGAGATTGAATTCGGCTGTCATCGACATCGGAGCACCGGCCGGTGAGCCGAAGCTGCCGATCCCCGTCTTGATCGAGAGGGTGAAGGGGTTCGAGGAGTCGTTAGGGCGGTAAGATGCGCGGAACGCTGGGCCGTACTCGAAGGCCGTGAGCAGATCCAGGCGGAGCTCCTTCGAATCGCCGGCGGAGATGCCTGAAAGAAAGGGTAGGCCGAAGATGCGGATGGGGATCTTGGCTCTCGCAAGGGGCTTTTGATCTTCCCGGAATTTGAGGGATGCCTTCATTGTTGGGAGTTTCGAAATTTTTGTGCTTTTGCCTTGGGTTTGGGTTTTCGATTTTGGAGGAGGATTTTAGGGTTAGGGTTTTTAAATTTGTTTGAAGGGCGAGATAATCGACTGGGATTTCGGCGTCGGTTTGGATTTTTCTTTTATTGATTGATGAAAATAAAATCGTAGTGCAACGCAGCAACGGGAGAGAGAAAGTCTTTAAATTTTAGGGTCGGGTTAGGACGTGAGCCCGCTATCTGCATCCGTATTGAAGCTGATAACGTAGTCGACACGTGTAACATCACCTTATGTGAAATTGACTTTGTTAGGGGGGTTTTCACAAACACTCTCAGAAGTTCCCCACTTATTATACTTCCCCCCTTCTCTCTCAAAATCATTTCAAAATTTTTAAAGTTGGCGGTAAAAACCCTAATCCCCATCTCTCTCTCCCCCCAAAAGCCACCCCTGAAAACTACATCGATCTCCATAGATCCTGCCATGGCTGACGACGATCCGGAAGGTAGTCCCTTTCTGCACCTCTTCCGTCTCCTCGTTCACTGTTCGTTGCGGTTAATCTTAGATTCGCGATTCATTAATGTCCGAAAATTTGTCGCTCTTGAATTCGTCATGGATTAATCTCCAGATTCAATTATTATCAGCAGGAGCATTAATTTAAGCAATGTGTGGTTATGTTCCATCTGACATGACTCGCTTTGGTGAAGCAGTGGTTAAAATATTTATTTTTTTTCCTATTTGAAATACTTTCGCTAGTGCAATAGATTTTATCTAATCGATGTGTTAATCGAGTTTGTAGATTACTCCATTTTTGTCCCGATTCTGTTATTTTTTTTCGTACTTACTGATTTTGTTCAGCTCATGATGACTCCAATATTGAATGTTTTCAGTTATCTCTCATACTTGCCGCTAGAACTGTTCTAGCTCTTTATTTTGATACAATTTTATAAAAGAAATGGTTTTTTTTAAAGGATATTGGATTCTTCTAGATACATCAATGCGATACATTTTGTTATGATATGATTGTTTTATTATTTTCTGCTGTTTAACTTTTTTGCCTCCCTTTTGGTGTGTGTGACGCTCTGCATATGATCGTGTGGTGGGGGTTCCCTCTCTTTTTGGGCATTGGGCGGGGGGGGGGGGGGGGGGGGGGGGGGGGGGGGGGGGGGGGGGTTGTGTTTGTGTTTGCGCGCTGCGCGCGCGGCGCTTGATTGTGTCGGTGAACTGCCAAGCTGGCTCGCATATATGCTAGCAAGATGGAGATTGATTTGGGGGGGGGGGGGGGGGGGGGGGGGGGGGGGGGTTGTGTTTGTGCGCGCGGCGCGTGATTGTGTCGGTGAACTGCCAAGCTGGCTCGCATATATACTAGCAAAATGGAGATTGATTGGTGATTTGCTTCTTTTTTGCATCTGTCTACATCTGCTAGGTTTCATCCTGACCTCCAAGGCCCTTAGTTATCACAATAGAATTGATAACAATAATGTTTGCAACCATACGATGAAATCCAGTATATGTCAAAATTAATTTACTTATCTGTTTTGCAATTGTAGGCTATGAGGTTCGTCATATCCAGGGTATGGAATCTGTTATCGCTACAGTTAGTGGTTACCATGGCACTGAGAGATTTAAACTCATCAAACTTATTGCTCAAACTGGTGCTAATTATGTGGGATCTATGGATAGATTCACAACCCATCTGGTTTGTTCTCAATTTTATGATTTTGAATATGAAGTTCTTACCTAATATGGACTTATGGCTGACATGATTATGTTAGTTGGTGTGCCTTAAGTGGATTGTAAGTGTATTGTTTATGTCAGTTCAGGTATGTTGGCAGTTTGAAGGAAAGAAATTTTCACTCGCAAGACATCTGGGAACATATATAATCAGTCATCGCTGGTTTGAGGATTGTTTAAAGGAAGGGAAGCGCCTGCCAGAGGGGCCTTATACCATGCAGAGGTACTCATTGGCCATATGTGGAAATCAAACTGACGTTGTATTCTAATATATATATATAAATGCTAGTCATAACCAATGCCATAAGGGCAGTGCTCATTTAAAATATCTCCACCTGAAAATCTTGGTTTTCCTACTTTTAAATTAACAGCAATAATTAGAACGCAATTGTAAAAGCCCATTTATGATATAAGAATCATGCCCAATCTTTTTTTATCTCTCTCTCTCTTTTCGTTCCTTTTCTTTTCTTTGTTTTCTCGCAGCCCAAGCCCAATAGGCCCAATGGTGTTTCATCTAAAATTTTAGCTTAAAATTTTAGCATGCAACATAAAATTTTAGCATTTCATGTACACACCAATACTCTTAAGGATCACTAAATTTTAGATCAGAGCCAAGATAAAATTTCATCAACACTAAAACCCATTGACATTTGGTAGAAAACAAGAGCATCATGAACAAAAATTACAAGAAACATACCTAATGAAGGTTTTCACTCATTGATGAGATTATTACTTTAGAGAGATTTCAATCCCAGAACGGAGAAGGAAAATACGGGGGTTTTAGGGTTTTTGGCGAGGAAGGAAGAAACAAAGAAAGAAAGAAGAATGAAGATGAACCGGCGCTGGCGGCGGAAAAGCGGGATTCATTTTGCACGCGGTTTGATTCAATTTGGACGCGGTTTCAAACCGCGTCCAGTGCTCAACCGCCTCCCCACACGCGCGCGAGCTGCTTTGACCAAGACTTGGTCGGTTTTGGTAACATGTTTTGAACTTGGTCGATTTTTTAAATATGTTTTAAAAATTAGACTAAATGCAAAAATCGTCCATTTATTAAACATTTTAGGTAAATGTTGTCGATTACATGCTTTATTTGACATTATTGCACATAACACACATTTGTACTCAGTTGTTCACTGTACTTTCATCATTAATATTATTGTTTTAGAGGCAGACTAGATATACACATTTGCTAACATTCATCTTCAAGATGGTGCAAACATGTTGAAGAGATCATGTGCCCCAAGGCCGACACTCGTTTCTCATTATAAACACTAATACTAATTTGATTTTACCCAACCTTGTTTCCCTCTCTATAAATTCAGTGAGCCACATGTAGATAATTAGGTAATGCTTTTTTAGATTATGAAGTAATGATAGCATGGCAGAACTATTTTTATGCGTCACATATATGTTATGAAGTAACATTAGTGTAATATTTGTTAGGCTGCTTGGGGAGCTCTTGTGAGACAACATGTATACAATGTTGTTCCAGCTTATGATTAGCTTTCTACATGGTCACATGTTTATGTTTTTTGCTTTGGTCATTGCAGTGGACAAGAAGTAGGACCAATCTCGTGGGAGTTGCTTGCTGTTTTGAATACTCGTGGCAAAGGAAAAGCCATTGTGGAGAAGAAATATAATGTATTATCTAACCTGTCCAATGATTCATATTTCAATGATGAAGTAGATATTGGTGCAAGTTGTTTCGATATGAAATGCTTAAGCCGGTCGGATTTTCACCATTTAAATAAGGTAGACTCTATGCATATCCATGAATGTCATTTCCCCTCATTTTTGTTCAGAGTATTGTCATCCACATGTATAATGAATATAAATATGCTGAGTTTAATCCTGAGAATATTGGCGTAGGATATCTCATTGCATATGAGATCATTGCATAAGAGATTGCCTTACCAATCTTATCAACGCCTAACCAATGTTGTGGAGGTGGCAGATCTACATATTCATCTTACATAATTTCCTGCTTTCAGTCTGTACTTATTTCCTTTTCCGGGGAAAAGGGTTCTTGGGAACAATGGGATCAGTTACACGAACAGAAAGGAAGAATGCTTATAGTCTGTGGAAGAACCCCTCTATCCTAAAGCTTATGCTGATAGATTGGGGGCTAACAATGAATATTAAGCAAATATAACATTTGACATTCCCACCCATATTGGCCTTTGGGAAAGGCTCCCACTTAGCATGACTTGTTTGGAAAGGATACACACATAGGATAAATAGACTTATCTTTAAGTTGTTAAAGGACATGCCACACATAGGATAAATAGACTTATCTTTAAGTTGTTAAAGGACATGCTTGCAATGTGTGCTCTGATATCTTGTAAAAAAAACCATGAACCCAAAAGCTAAATCTGACTAGTTTTGGTTAACAGTGCATGTCAACAACATAACACCGGACTTAACATAGCCTTGTTTCTACTTATGTGGATATAGGATATGGATATGCAACTATGTGGGTCGGTGGATGCACATCTCTTATTTGAATTTTTATTGGAAACTTTGACCAGGAGCTTGAAATCATCTTCATGTACTCTAATAATCTATTATGTGTTATAATCATGCTTTTGGTGAAATCTTTCTAAGAATTTTTCACATGCTTTTCCATTAGCTTGAAGTCTTTTCATACTTTTGTTTGTCCTGTGTTTGAACTACAAATATTCATATTTTTCAGTTTTCTAACCTGCCACCTTCTTCAAGTTATTGTTCAATTTGTAATTTGAGTACAACTGGTCCATCTAAGTTTAATCATGGTCCTTTTTTATTTGGTGATAATAAACACCAATGATCTTATTGTACTATAAAAATGGACATGGAAAAGTTTGATGTGATGTTGTTCACACTGAAGTGTGCCCTTAATATAATTGCTTGGCGAGGAATGATACATAAGCCAATCCATATAGAACAAGGATTAATAACGGAATGCATGAGACACCTTACCAAGGTTAGAGGTTAGACATCTTAATAATACGTATCGGTATCGGGCATTTTGTCTCGGGTTGGAAGCTAACCGAGACGAAAAGAAGGCTTTTTTCAGTTTCAGCTAGAACGACACCGTTTCGACCGAAACATATAATCAAATGATTCAAAACTCAAAAGAAGAAGAAATGAAAAAAACTTAATTAAAATTAAAATTTGTTGCAAAAAAATGTGATTATACAGAGAATTCTTGTGAGAACACAATGCTAAATCCATGAGTGAACAGGATGGGAAAAATGTCTATAAAATTTGAAGAGGATTGTAGAGAACTGATGTCAAGCAGAAAAAAATCAGTTTATATCATATTTTCGTGGAAATATTAATTGAGAATACAAGAAAAATAACTATTTGCAAAATCAAAGAGGACTGGCGACTGAAGAAGCGACTATCATACTGCTTTGAGACATAGATCGACGAGAAGCTGCCGCGTGAGTAGTGGCACAAGCGAGGTCGAGATTGAGAAGGCGAAGGCGAAAGCGGTCGTCGAAACCCTATACTCGAAGGTGAGTCGTCGAAATTCGAAAACCATAATGTCACTTGCTCGCTACTCGCTCGATGAAGACGAAGCAGCGGATGAGCACTTATTTTTAACGCAGGCTGTTGCGCATTAAACACATCAATACCTAATTTCATCTTATTTACAAGTTTGCCATTACGCATTTGTCATTAAAAAATGGAATGGTAATCTTGTAAATAAGAGGAAGGTCGTGAGCAAATGATACTGAGCTATTGGTCAGTGTGAACAATTTGCTCAACATATTATATTTATTTACAAGTACGCCATTAACCTCTACTGTGTAAAAAGAAGAGAATGGCAAGTTTGGAAATAATCAGAAAATGTCAAGGAAATATAATGCGGCAGTTGGTCGGAGTAAATATTTTTCTTGATATATTATAATTATTTACATGTTCCATTATCTTTTTTCGGATGAAGTAAATGGAATGGCAAACTTGTAATTAAATGAAATATGTTGACTAAACAATGTAAGGTTAGTAGCAGACCACAATTACACATTTTCGATTGCATGTCAATTTGCCATTAATAATTTTTCCATTAACATTTTACAGTTTTCACTTAAATGGTTTCTATTTGCATCATCATTATTAAATTATTCTTATCTAATATAAACTAATATAACAGAAATAATATTACATAATAATATTAACACATAACATAATGAAATATGATGGAGGATATTCTTTAATAACTTGTGTTCATTGCAATTTTAATTTTATAATTAATTTAAATTTATTGTTATTGATATTTTAATGTTAAATTTTAATTACAGAAATTGTTATTGATATTGTATTTTCATATTTTAATTTAATTTTGTTGTATTGAGTCATGGAAAAGAGAAAATCATTGAGTTAAAATCCATGGTTTTTGATACTTAATAATTTTTGATTTAATTATTGTTAAATAACTAATGATAATTGATTTAAATATGTTGAATGTCTAAATTTATTTAAATATTTTAACTTTACTAAACAGTTAAACCATTATATATTTTCTTTAGTTATACACATTAATTAAGATTCTAAGATGTTTCGAAAAACTCTAAAGAAGAAAATTGGATATTGTGTAGGCTCATATTAAAATGATTGGAAACTAACATAGACATATAAGGCGCAACTACTGCTAAAAAGAAAATGCATGGATGCATGTCATGCCTTAAGAAACATTTGACGGAATTACCGGAGATGTAATGGCACGTTTTGAAGTACCGAAAGAAGTGTAGATAGTGATTAATCCATACATATTTGCTAAGAGGAGAGAAAAACAACAGTTAAAATTTGAGAAGGCGAGGATTATGAAAGAGCTAATTGCAATGCATATAGATGCAAACTCAGATGAAGGTGATGAGGATGCAGTTGAGATTGAGAAGGTGAGAGCTTAGAAGAGTACTAAGAGCAAGTAGGCAATAATATGCCGAAAAAGAATAAGACTTGCTGGCAGAAGGATGGGAGTATGACCGTCTGAGCTAGCCAGATCAGATAGTCATGCTGAACCTACTGGCAGATTGTCTATTATATTCAAATGTGGTTCTATTCACGTTGCTGAATCTATCGATAGTTTGTCTGGTGTTCTCAAGTCTGGTGTAGGTTGTGTCGACACTTTTTCTTTAACAAAGATAGTAAAATCCATTCAACTTTAAAGACTAATAATGGTGACATGAAAAATGACAAGATATTTCTTGAAAGAAGTGTAACCGAGTTTTTATACTTCAGCCATATTCCACATAATGTGGCCAATATTCCATACTACAAGCCTATGGTAGACGCTTTCACAAAAGTAGGTTATAACGGTCATCTACTCGCTGCTTGGGAGCTTTTTCGCACATATTTATAAATGGAGGTTAAGGAAACCAAATTATATATTGAAACTTTTTATAGCTATTGGGATGAGTATGATTGCGTAATAATGTGTGATGGTTGGACAACACAATAGAAGGAAGATTATTAATTTACTTGTATTTTCGATTTACGGGACAGTGTTTCTTGACTCGATGGATGCAACCGACAGTTTTCAAAATGGTCCATACATATTTGAGCTGATGGATAAATATGTAGAAATAATTGGAGAGCATATAGTCGTTCAAGTAGTTATCGATAACGGAGCAAACAACAAATCAATTGGGCAGTTGTTGATGCAAAATGACAATATCTATATTGTACACTACGTGCGGCGCATTGTATTGATTTGATATTTTTTGATATGGCAAAAGAATATGTTGTCAAAAAAATAAAGTCAAACGGTAACAAGATTTATATACAATAGAGGTTGTGTGCTCCGCTTGATGAGAAAAAGAGGTGGAAAAGAGTTGATTAGGCATACGACCACAAGATTTGCAGTCCATTTTATTGTATTGAACTCTATCTACGTGCATCGGGATGATCTAAGGAGAATGATCACCTCAAAGGACTGGTCCGAAAAGTTTTGTAAGCTCAAACCAAAAGATAGGACCGTTGCAACCAATGCGTATAGTCTGATTCACAGACTTCTTGCATGACATCCTTAATGTTATCACTTATCACCATATCTAAGCAGATGGTGAAAGTTCTAAGAATGGTCGACATCGATGATAAGGTAAAGATGTGTTATCCTTATGTTGCCATGGATCGGATGAAAGAATAAATTAATAAAATATTGGTAGAGTATACAGAAAATGGTGAAACATGATTAACAAAAGATGAGATATGCAACTACATCATGATATTCATGGCGCATGTAAATACTCTATATTTTTATTTTTTAGTTAAACTTAATGTGATATAGATCATTTATTTACATGATGTACTTCAATTGCATGTCATTTTTTGAATCCTTGTTGCCAATTCTCCACTAAGATAACAAATAACAATGAGATGCTGGTTGGATTTAGACATGTGGTTGAGAGGTTGGTAACAGACATTTCGAGGCAACTTGAAATAGACAGAGAGAAATGATTTTCATATATTTTTATTTTGATTATTGATCCAATCGTTCACATTCAGAAATTATGCATGATAATTGTAGGTGGAGTTATATATAATGAGAGTTGGTGCATTCGGGTCCCAAAAGACATGTATGGCGATAAAACAGGTCACTCTAGGTATGTATAAGAATCATAGTTAGTTTTACGTTCTTTATGAACCGATCTATATTTTATGACCAAAAGAACTTTTGTAGCTGAATGCTGGTCAATCATTGGGAGAGAGCAAGCTCTCAATCTTACACGCTTAGCTGCGCGTGTTTTAAGCCAAATGTTCTCTTTTTTAATGTGACGATACCCGACCACATTCTTACTCATTTACACAAGGCCATGAACATGGTAATAATGGAAAATCTTAAAAACTTGTTTATGTGCATTATAATATGAGAAATAAAGAAAGACACTATAGGAGAAAGACTAATGATGATCAACTGATTGAATTGAATCAAATGTTCTAATGAGGATGATCTATTGGAGGAATGGATTTGACAAACGATATGTTGCTCGATGATAAGGATAATTTTTTGTTGGACGAAGTGCTTGCGGAAGCAG
Source organism: Scilla litardierei (assembly GCA_030789695.1). Lineage (NCBI taxonomy): Eukaryota > Viridiplantae > Streptophyta > Magnoliopsida > Asparagales > Asparagaceae > Scilla > Scilla litardierei. The sequence goes on from CM061133.1 coordinate 235,879,643, forward strand.
AACGCACAAAAAGCAATCAGCGCAACGCAGTCACATCCAAGTGAATCTGAAGTATACGCGAAATAAGATGGTAACTCGGTAAGAAAGCGATGATGATTCGTCTCCTGATGAACACGATTTTACAGATGAAGGTTATGATGCTTTGAAATACAATTGAGCTATTAAGTGAAGTGGGGACAATGCTTATGTAAGGATCGTCTTACCCTTGCAATACTAACAACACACTAGAGGAGAGTGAATAGTGTAATGGCAATAAATTGTCCAATTAAAATTAAACTTGCAAATGCGGAATAATAAATGCAAGAGGAAATAATTGACACAATCAATCCAAAAGCAAACACAAGATTTTACACTGGTTCCCCAAAACTTGGGTACGTCCAGCCACACCAATATTCACTATATTCCCACAAAGAGAAGTGAATACAAATCCCACAAAGGGGATACCTCACCAAGAGGATCTTGCCCTACACAAGGACCCAACCAATCCTACACAGGGTTCAAACTCCCACCTAGAGAATTACTAACTCCCACTCAGAGAATTAGGGTTAGCCCTACACTAGGACACCAAACTCCCACTAAGAGAGTTACTCCTACAGAGAGAGTTATTCCATTAAGAGAATATCCTAATCCCACAAAGAGATAAACTCCCACAAAGAGAGAAAGACTAATTCCCACAAAGAGAATTAGTGTTTCAAGAATCACCAAGTAAAATAAATACTTTTAACCATGCCTTGAGATGCTTACTCATATATGAATGCAAGGCATGGAAGATGATCTCCAAGTGTTGAGATTGGCTTGAAAGCACTTGGATGATTTCCCTTGAGCTGGACTTCAATGCATGAAGAGGAATGAGAGCTTAAAGAGAGAAATGAGTGGGTTTGAGAGTGGCTTATAAAACTCTTATGATTTTCAATAGCATCAAGAAGCTCTAATGAACTCAGCACACCCATATATATAGGAACCCTATATCAACCCTCAGAACCCAAGGAAACAGCCAAAAGCACAAGGCTGCAACGGCTAGAAATTGGGCGAAAATGACACTGACAGTCGACTGATAAATAAATGACAGTCGACTTTCCAACGACTAGAAAATATCCAACGGCTATAATCTGAGCCTGACAGTCGACTGATGAAGTCAGTACAGTCGACTGTAAAAAGGACAGGCGCCTGTAAAACCTTCAGCAGGCGACTGCTGCAGGGAATGGAATAAACAGAGAGCTGCACTCTTTCTCCAGATAAGCCTACATGCGACTGATGCCAAGAATACATTCGACTGTAAAATAGTCAGGCGACTGTAAATCCTTTATCAGTCGTCTGTTGCAGGAGATGGAGAATAACAGAGAGAAGCAGTATATGCACTTACGCTACTCAGACGACTGTTGACCAATTCACAGGCGACTGTAAATATACAGGCGACTGTAAACTGAGCATCAGTCGACTGATGCCAAAAGCTCAAGTAGAGTCAATAGAAGCGTTGACTTGAGCAGTGCATATCAGTCGACTGTAGAAGGATCGAAAGGCGACTGGAAATCACCCAGTCGATTGTAAATCCTTCAGCAGGCGACTGATGGAAAGCCAGAGACTCCAAATGAGTCTTTGGACAAGATGAGTCTATTAGGTTGGATTCTATGATAATGCTAAAGCTCACTAAGATGGTTAAATGCATATGCATGAATGAGTAAATCATCTATCAAGACATTACATTAACCTAGACTCAAAATGAGAGAGAAAGCAATAAAGGAAATATTACATGGATTACATTGCTTTACTTAGAGTCTATGTCTTCAATCTTGATGCCTTGATGCTCCCCATCATCTCCAAGCTTTGGCACCCATTAAGTCCAAGCTTTGGCCCTTCTCCACTTGATGTCCATCATTGCAGCAAGTGTTTAGTATCCAAGAAAGATATTCTTGAAATGAAACTATGAGACTAAAACAAGAGAGTCATTAGCAACAACATAATGTTATGATCATCATCAAAATAAGATTAGTATGAAACACCAATACTCAACAATCTTCCCTTTTTTATAATGGTACACATTATGTAAACACAAAGAAATAAAGCACAATGCTAATGAGCTCTCCCTACTTATATGTACCAATTATACAATGAGATACATAATAGTAAATACTCATTATACCAAATGAAGTCATGGTGACATATAATAGGCATGGATTACATAAACCAATTGCAATAGACAATATCATGCAAACATGAATGGTTTATGCAATCACATTTATATTTCCCCAAAGATATATCTCTCCCCAAATGCACACGTATGAAATACAAGAATTATATTTACATAATGCATATATCTCTCCACCTGACATCGTCAAAAAGGTGGGCATAAAAATATCCTCCTTTGTCATCTTTAATCAAAGATGTGACAATATGCAAGATATAAGGAGATGCATGATACCAAATTTAAAAATTTAGTGGGTATCAATCACAATCCCATGCTCTCCCCTAGATCATAGAAATGGTCAAATTTTGACTTCTAGGATCTAATACCAATTGTAAAGAAGGAGATTAACAATCGCTAACAATTGAGGTAAATAACAATTGTAGAAAAAGAATCTTGGAAAATATCCTCTTTACTAATTGATATACATATAATGGAGCCATGGGCCTAAAGTGTATCAAAGCAATAGATCTGGAAAAATCAAGTTTCAAAGATACACAATGACATTGCCAAAAGGAATATAACATAAAACATGTTGGCAATATCTAAGGGGTTTGGTTTGAGACAAAAAAAACCAATAGTAAACAATTATCTCAAACACACCCCTAAATGAGAGTCAAAATATGTTTTAAAATATTTTAAACATATGCATATTAACTCCCCCATTGACATACATATGGATCAACAGATGCATGTATGTCAGTGTATTCCCCAAGATTCCCATTTTCATGAAAAGAATAAATTTGAAAATATTTTCAAAATCATGAAACACACACAAACAATGTTTATGCTAAAGATAAACAATTAAGCACAATACCCATGCAATATGCATATGTGTGAGGAACCTAAACATTAGGGAACCAAACCCAAGAGGAGTTTGATTTCCTAATGTAATCACATGAGGTGATCACATCCCTAACTAGAGAGTTGATGTAACTATCCCTCTCTTGCACACTAACCTTAGTGGGAATCCATAAACTCAAGGATTTCTTAGGCAAGGATTTTGCCTTTGCAAGAGGGGTGGATGTGGCATGCTTAGGTGTAGAAAAGAATTTCTTGGCATGCATAGAATGAGGATTTTGCTTCTTAGCAAAAAATGAAGAGTTTTCATTCTTCCTCATTACCTCGTGATTTACATACTTCTTGTTGGTGTTATTGTTATACAAGAAGGCATGTTGATTCTTCTTAGATGCTTTAGCAATATTTCTTGTATTTGCACTGTAAGAGGAATTAGAGGTGGGTTTGGGTACCACATTTTGAATATACCACAAACCTCCTCTATGATTTGCCGGATGTTGTTTCTCAAGCAAATCGTGGAGTGAATCCCTAGAATACACAAAGCTTTTGAGCTTACGGGATTCCTCTTCACATTTCAACGTAAGTTGTTGAGTGCGAGTTTCTAAGCTAAGGTTTTGAGCAATAAGATTATCATTAGACAAGCTCAATTCCTTAACTTGAGAGAGAAGTGTGTCTCTCTCATTAGTGTCCCAATCATGCATTTCATCATGGATTACACTAGCAATTTCTAGATCATGCAATATACTCTTAGCAATCTTATATTTTGCTTTTAATTTATTGTAAGAGTTGATGCACTTAATAGCGTTTTCGGAAACCATACCGAAACGATATTCATGCTCCTCGTATGAGATCTTCTCCTCAATCTCATCATCGACTTCTTCCTCGCTAGAGCTTGATAATGACTTCTCCCCGATTGCCATGAGGCACGATTCCTCATAGGAGTTAAGCCATGCTTCCAACTCATCTTCATTTGAGCCATAGGGGATTGGTGTAGGAACATCAATGGCTACAAAGCACGTGTGAGCATCCTCCTTTGCATCCTCTTCTTCGTTACTTGATGTATCCTCACTCGAATCATCAAATATCCCGACAAGTCCTTTCTTGTGGTTTTTGGACTTGGACTTCTCTTTCCAATGCTTCTTCCCTTTACTCTTGTAAGTTTCTTTGTTGGGTTTAGAAGGGCATTCGGTAGATAAGCGACCTTTTCCACTGCAAGTATAATAAGTAGGAACCTTGTTAGAATTGGAGGCAAACTTTGACAAAGACTTACCTTACTTGCACTTGAGGAATGCCTTGAATTGCTCGGTAAGATCGTCAATTTCTTCTCCACTCGCTTCTTCTAGCTCATCTTCTTCACTAGGAACTTCTCGATGGAATTTCTTCCTCCACTTGATTGGCTCCTCCTTGGCATGGAATGCAACCCCCTTGTGCTTCTCCGGCTTCTCGGGCTTCGATGGTTGAATCTCCTTCTTGTGTTGAAGTTTCACTTCATACGCCATGAGATTTCCAATGCACTTCTCAACGGTGTATTTGGACGTGTCATATGACTCCAAAATTCCGTTGGCCTTTGACTCCCAATGCTGGGTGAGAGAGTCAAGGATCTTCTCTACACGATCCTCTTGGGAAATTGTCTTCCAAAGTCCCTCCAAAGCGTTCACGATATCTATGAACCTTGTGAACATTTCTGAAATGCTTTCTCCTTCCTGCATCTTAAACATTTCATATTTAGATCTAAACACAGTTTGTTTAGATTTCTTTACATTTGTAGTCCCTTCATGACATATCTTCAAAGTATGCCAAATTTCGTTGGCCGTTTTGCACATGGAGATGCGGTTGAACTCATTTGCTGAGAGGGCGCAATGAGATGCATTCATAGACCTCGCATTGAACTTGATCGAGTCCTTCTCCGCCTTTGTCCTTGAAGTCGCATGTGTAGTGGGCTTCTCAAATGGCACCTCCGTAATGTCCCATAGGTCTTGACCCTCCATGTAGATCATCATCCTGATCTTCCAACTTGGGTAGTTGGTTCCGTTGAAGAGCGGGGGTCGAACGGTTGAATGTCCTTTATGAGACGCGGATGATGTGTTGAATGCCATCATTGCAGTATGCTATAACCTTGCTCTGATACCAATTGTAAGGATCGTCTTATCATTGCAATACTAACAACAATACACTAGAGGGGGGTGAATAGTGTAATGGCAATAAATTGTCCAATTAAAATTAAACTTGCAAATGCAGAATAATAAATGCAAGAGGAAATAATTGACATAATCAATCCAAAAGCAAACACAAGATTTTACACTGGTTCCCCAAAACTTGGGTACGTCCAGCCACACCAATATTCACTATATTCCCACAAAGAGAAGTGAATACAAATCCCACAAAGGGGATACCTCACCAAGAGGATCTTGCCATACACAAGGACCCAACCAACCATACACATGGGTCAAACTCCCACCTAGAGAATTACTAACTCCCACTCAGAGAATTAGGGTTAGCCCTACACTAGGACACCAAACTCCCACTAAAAGAGTTACTCCTACAAACAGAGTTATTCCCACTAAGAGAATATCCTAATCCCACAAAGAGATAAACTCCCACAAAGAGAGAAAGACTAATTCCCACAAAGATAATTAGTGTTACAAGAATCACCAAGTAAAATAAATATTCTTAACCATGCATTGATATGCTTACTCATAGATGAATGCAAGGCATGGAAGAGGATCTCCAAGTGTTGAGATTGGCTTGAAAGCACTTGGATGATTTCCCTTGAGCTGGACTTCAATGCATGAAGAGGAATGAGAGCTCAAAGAGAGAAATGAGTGGGTTTGAGAGTGGCTTATAAAACTCTTATGATTTCAATAGCATCAAGAAGCTCTAATGAACTCAACACACCCATATATATGGGAACCCTATATCAACCCTCAGAACCTAAGGAAACAGCCAAAAGCACAAGGCTGCAACGGCTAGAAACTGGACGAAAACGACACTGACAGTCGACTGTCCAACGGCTAGAAAATATCCAACGGCTATAATCTGAGCCATGACAGTCGACTGATGAAGTCAGTACAGTCGACTGTAAAAAGGACAGGCGCCTGTAAAACCTTCAGCAGGCGACTGCTGCAGGGAATGGAATAAACAAAGAGCTGCACTCTTTCTCCAGATAAGCCTACAGGCGACTGATGCCAAGAATACAGTCGATTGTAAAATAGTCAGGCGACTGTAAATCTTTCATCAGTCGTCTGCTGCAGGAGATGGAGAATAACAGAGAGAGGCAGTATATGCACTTACGCTACTCAGACGTCTGTTGACCAATTCACAGGCGACTGTAAATATACAGCCGACTGTAAACTGAGCAACAGCCGACTGATGCGAAAAGCTCAAGTAAAGTCAATAGAAGTGTTGACTTGAGCAGTGCATATCAGTCGACTGTAGAAGGATCGAAAGCCGACTGGAAATCACCCAGTCGATTGTAAATCCTTCAGCAGGCGACTGATGGAAAGCCAGAGACTCCAAATGAGTCTTTGGACAAGATGAGCCAATTAGATTGGATTCTATGATAATGCTAAGGCTCACTAAGATGGTTAAATGCATATGCATGAATGAGTAGACCATCTATCAAGGCATTACATTAACCTAGACTCAAAATGAGAAAGTAATAAAGGAAATATTACTTGAATTACATTGCTTTCCTTAGAGTCTATGCCTTCAAACTTGATGCCTTGATGCTCTCCATCATCTCCAAGTTTTGGCACCCATTAAGTCCAAGCTTTGGCCCTTCTCCACTTGATGTCCATCCTTGCAGCAAGTGTTTAGTCTTCAAGAAAGATATTCTTGAAATGAAACTATGAGACTAAAACAAGAGAGTCATTAGCAACAACATAATGTTGTGATCATCATCAAAATAGGATTGGTATGAAACATCAATATTCAACAGCTTATTATACAACTCATTTGCATGTGTATAGAGATCATGCTAGCCAGCATCAAAGTGAAGAAATGGGAACAATACTTGCGGTAGACAATCTGATTATCACGAGCATCAACGTTTTGATTATTCTAAATGTTATGATAATCCAGTCATTCATGAATCGTATTCTTTTAGATACTCAGGCAGTCATGATGATCACTACACATCGTACACACTCTGATGTCTATAGAGATTATAATAATCAATATATGTATTCAAATGTGACTCGGTAGTCTAGCAGTCAAGGAAGTCATGACTTGTTTTTATGGAGCCGTCGGCCCTTCGCATATGATAACATGATGATATCATTTTTAGGATCAGAACAGATGCAATATTGCTATCTATCATATTATTTTGCACCATGCTCGCATGATACTGACTTAGAATGAGATTTTTGGAATCTTTTGATTTATTTTATTCATTTCTGTATCTTTTGATTTATTTTATTCACATGTGTTATGTGGTCAAATTTATAGCTCATCATTTTTGTATTGTTATTTTTTATATTAATAAAATAATGGAGTGGCTGGGGTCCTAGAGAAGTTCCAGCTAAAATTTTTATACATCTATATATTTAGAGTAAATTTTTGGTGCATACATATTGAAATACCATATAACTATATATAAATAACTATATATAAAAGTCACTGTATGTATATACATATTTAAAGTATCATTGAAATCAACACTGATACCCAAAACAAAACCATTGATACAGACGAAACGAAACAAACTCTGAAATAACCAAAACGGTTGAAACCGGAACCAAAAACTAAATTTTCGACTGGTCGAAACCAAAATCGATACTCTAGCCTTGCTTAATATTTCCACGAGAGCACCTTGGTTCTTAATGTGCCCCTTTTTAAGGCCATGTTAAATTGTTTGGATATCCTTGCAGTTCTAGTATATTAGGTGAATTATTTTCATGCATGTTTGAAAATTGACCGATACCAAGACGTATGATTTGTATTGTTTTGGATGTCAAACATGTGATACAATCCTTCTGATACTGGCTAGGATCTCCTATTAATTGATAACAACTAATACAAGAATAGATATGTGATTTGAAGTATTAAAATGTTGAAATTCTGATTTATTTCATATAATGGCCATCATGACATTTTCAAATGCATCTGATATTGAGGGGATTAGTAGGGGACCTATAGTTCTCGTGACCTATATCACTCTTGTTGCGATAATGCATACAGATACTTTCATCATCCACTGGCTGATTCGTCTTACGAGTATTTTTATTTTGGCATATGCTCATCATTTAAGGTTAATATATGCTGAATGCTTAATCTATTATAATGAGCATGTAATAAATGGGCTGTTTTAACTTTGTAAAAACAATCATAGTGTTACTCCACTTATTCATGTAATACTGATTATTATTTTTCTAATCTCTTATTTACGCGTACTATCGGACCACTACAATTACCATATTTTATATCATTCATGTGAAAATTTCTTTAATCAGACCAAATTACTTGTGAAACTACTTCCAAGTTCCAACTATCTGATATATTTTGTAATGGTTTTTTGGTTTTTGGAATGTTTTTAGGCATTCAGAACCTATTGTCCAATATTTCTAGATTTATCGCCTTGTTACCTGGTGCATCTGATACAATCAATACCATTATTACAAACAATGCTCCATACCAAATCTTTCTGAAGACATTCATGTTTGTGACGAACTTGTGCCTTCTGATGCATTATTACATATTGTGTAGCCATCATTCTGTCAACAGTTTGAGGTAGAACTTGAAAGTGTGAGAGGGACATTGGAGGACCAGCTGCAGGTTGAGGTTGATGAGTTGGTTGAGGTTCATGTTAAGGTTAATGATATGGTTCATCTTGAGTAGGATCTGGAAAATGCATCTTAGATGGAAAATGCATCTTAGAGATGACCGATCTATTAAATGCTATTATGTTTGAAAGAATTTCCGTCTTCGTCTTTAGGTTGACCTTAAAATGAGTGAAGATCTTAGTTAAGATGCACACATGATGGATTGATAAGAAAAATAGTTTAAACAAGATTTTCTTTTATGATTTGAGCTCAATTCACATCTAGTTGGCATAAGAGTGTATATCATGGTTTTCGATTGGCCGTTTCGTCTTGGTTTCGGCCCTAACCGAGACGAAACAGAGGTTAATGTTCTGGTTTTGGCCGGAAAGTTGCCAATCCGGCCGGAACCGGCCGGAATGTTGCCATTCCGGCCGAAACTTGAAGCCACAAGAAGAAAAAAACGAAAAAAATGAAGAAACAAAGAAGATCTTGCAAAAGAAAATCGATGGAAGAAAAAAAGAAAAAGAGCAAGAAAAAGAAGATTAAAAAAAGAGGAGGAAGAAGATGAAGAAGAGTTGGAGAACGTACATGGACTCCCGCGCCTCCCGCTCGACTGCCGATCGCTGCTGGCCTCGTCGCTCGCCCGTTGGTCGGGAGCTAGGGCAAACATCACTCTGACGGCAAGAGAAAACAAATTAAATAGAATGGCCAACTTGTAATTTTTGCTTGAATGGTAAACTTGTAAATAAATGAATCTGTTTGGGAGAATTGCTATGCAATCCAACCCTTATATTTGCAAACTGTGTATATGTGATTATGTGAGCAGCAACACTCTATAAGTTGGGGGAATTGCTATGCGGACAGACCTTGGCTCACAGACGAACTTATTTACAAGTTTGCCATTCGTTCTTTACAAATGTGCCATTCATCTTTTCTTATTTAGCAAAATGTGTAACTTGTAAAAAATTTGGTAGTTTAGTATTTAATAATATTTGATATATTTTAAGTATTTAAAACTACTGGTACACGAAACCGAAACTTGCTTTCAAAACCACCGAAACGAATGATACCGATATCGAAACCTAAATTTTGGGAAGAGAAACCTAAATTTTGGGAAGAGAGATATTAACACCGAGACCTAAAATCTTGGTGTTATACATATTTGGCCAAATTGACTGAAATGTAGGTAAAGTACCAGTGTTCTGGATAAGATTATATGAAAGAATCCTAGCAACAATCTTATCTTGTGGGCGATGAGACTAGATGCAATGCCAACCCTAATAGCTTCAACACTATAACGAATTTTTGAGAGAAATCAGGATCAGGCATCTCAATTTCATTGAGGGTTAAGTCTTGGCTAAGAATGCTAAGAATTTTTCATATTTTCTACATGATAATTTTTACTTGAACATTTTTACTAGGATCACAACTTGATTATCCTCAACATTTTCTAAATTAGTGTAAAACAAATGTTGGAAACTGAAAGGACTCATGCAAATCTGAAATTAAATTGATAAAAATAGGAATAAAAAGGATAACTTGACTACAATTATAGGGGCAACCACCCTCTCAAGACGCGAAAAGAGAGGACGTCCGTACCATTTCGAAGAATTCTCCCACACAATATCAAAATCAAGCATAAAACTTAGTCCGGCTAGCATCCATCCCTCTAATACAATTTCAGAAATTAGCCAATTACCCAAATACCCTTACCTAATAAAATAAACTAAAACACTCAAAATAACCTTTTATTGGGTGGGCCGACCGGATCTTACAGTACTCCGCCCCTGAAAATTCATCTTGTCCTCAAGGTGGTGCATGAAGTTTCTGGCGGTCCTACTCCAAGTGGGAGTCGTTTTCCACTCCGACATCTTCATCCGGTACGTCATCCTCCTCGTCTTCTCCGACTATCAGCACTTGCAACTTGCACACCCCACAGTGGTACCTTGGGGCGAACCGCTCATTGCATCTGAAATATAGGCTTTTCTGTCTCTTCTCCCTCATCTCGGCATCAGTCATCCTTCTGAATTAAACCCTTGTTGGTGGTGCACTGCTCTGCTCCACAGTCTTCTCAATACTTGCTTGATCCGCCTCTGCAGCTGCCTTCTGTTCTCTTGTCGCGGTCGAGACACTGCGAGAAACCGGTCCACTCCAACCACCTCTCGTCTTTCTCTCATACAGTTGCTAGTCCTCCGTCATCTGAACGTACTCCATGGCCGCCATTAGGCTCTGAGACTTCTACATGCAAACTGCTGCTCGAATCGTGGCCTTCAGCCCCTTCATGAGGTGCTCTCCATCGTCACATGTCCTGATATGGCCTCAAACCTATCTAGATAATCCCTCACGGTGCCCTCCTACCGGAGTGAAAGCAGCTGTTCCTTCACATTCCCCAGATGTGGATCTCTGAACTCTCCACCATCTGGTTCTTGATCTCCTCACATGAGCGAAAAGGACGCCTTGCATCCTTCCACTGAAACCACGCGAGTGCATTCCCATCCAGACAAATACCTGCTGCCGCCAGCTTCTCCTCCTCAGTCATACGAGAGACTCTAAAAAAAATCTCTCTGCCCTGTTGATCTACGATGGATCTACCCCGTCGAATACATGCATCTTCAGCTTTCGCAGCCTGTCCATATTAAACATCCCCTGGTCTTCTCGTCCCCTGCCATATCTGGGCTGGTGGTAGTGCTGCCACCTCTCCTGGTGTATCTCATGTGCTCCCGGTGGCCCTCTTTCAGGATCTCCATTGCCTCCTCGAGGTCCCTCTCCTCGTCCTCTGTAGCCTTCCCCATCACCACCACCACCACCACCATAGACACCTCCACCTCCACCTCCATCATTATAGTAATCGCCGCCCCCATTCTTCACGTAGTGAGTCCCCCGCCGTGTACTTGCCCTGAATAGCCGTTGGATGACAGATAGTGCTCCTCATAGCCGGGACGCGTCACAGAAGCCCGAAATACAGTGGTACGGGGCTCGTCGTGCTCTTGGACCCCCTGGCGGCTGCCGGGGGCTGTTATGGGCTGTCGGACCCCCGACGGCCCTTGCCGGGGTTACCGGAGGGCCGGTGGTCCCTCCTGGGTGGTCGGCGGGGTCGGTCGACCCTGTCGAAGGGTGGCAGGGGCCAACCGACCCTGCCGGATCTCATCCGGGGCGGGGCGACTGCCACCGCCCAGATCTGGGCCTGGCCGCCCCTCCCGGGTGAGATTAGGGGTTCGTCGGCCTTCATCTGCTCTTCGATGGATCGTCTCGCGATAGTCATCCACCCATGGCCCTCCTTCCTACTCGTAGTACTCGTCTTCGAGAAACGATTCTTCGTCAATTTCTCCATCTTCCCATCCCCTTGTCCAAATGTGGTATCTTTGTCGCCGATTTAGGGTTTCCATCACCTTTTCCATCATTTCCCGTGATGATCGACAACTGAAAAATTAATTTTGCGTGCGCTTCCTCTTGTTTATCTTGCTTCGCCGTCAATCTATCCACGAAAGCCGTCAACTTTGCCATGGATTCATCGTTACTCGCCAACGATTTCTTTATTCTTTCGATCTCACCGTCGAACTTCTCCAATGTCTCGTACTTGTCCTTCGATTTGGTCAACACCGCCATGGATCGTTACGTGCTCTAATACCAAAATGATAGGAGTCATGCAAATCTGAAATAAAATTGATAAAATTAGGAATACAAAGGTTAACTTGGCTACAATTATAGGGGCAACCACTCTCCCAAGACATCAAAAGAGAGGACGTCCGCACTCTTCCTAAGAATTCTCCCATACAATATCAAAATCAAGCATAAAACTAGGGCCGGCTAGCACCCTCTCTAATACAATTTCAGAAATTAACCATTTACCCAAATACCCTTACCTAATAAAATAAACTAAAACACTCAAAATGACACCCCTATTGGGCGGGCCGGCCGGATCTAACAGAAACTAAAGGTTTGATTTTCTCCTCGTAAAATTTTGATGATACAAACATATATTTTTATTATATTTGTGCATACTAACTTTATATTTGCATATTATAACGCTTAAACACATTCAGATAAGACAATCATCAAGCCAACATTTATTGCAAGAAGCATCAAAAGCAAGACGAAGTTCAAAGTTGAATGTTTATATCTTGTGGAAAGTGATGCAATCTTTACTTTTCTTCTTGCATATATTTAGCATGTGAAAGCCTTGATGATCTATCTTAGCCATTTAGGATTTCCTTAAACGACCAAATCATAGACTTTTTAGTCGATTAACACTTTCTCCTAGTCGACTAATTTTTCACTTTATTTTCAAAAAGTCAAAGTTTTTTGGTCAAACTCATTCCTTCGTTGACATGATTATTTTTCATAAACCTTCATAATTTTTGATCATAGTCAGACTTTTTAGTCGACTAATTTATTTCACTCTATTTTCAAAAGTCAAATTTTTTTTGTCAAACTCATTCCTTCATTGACAAGATCATTTAGCTTAATATTTCATATTTTTTGGTCCTAGTCGACTAACAAAATTTCCGTTCTAGTCAACTAAGTAGTTATTCCAACAATTATATTTCTGACCGTTTGTTAGTTACATTTTTAGTCGACTAACAAACTACCTGGTTGACTAGAGGTAGTTATAACTTCCTCAAACGGTTATAATTCTGACCGTTTTTCAAATAAACTACATAGTTGGCTAATTTCATTTACAACGATGAAATCCTAGTTCATCTTTCAGGCCTAGTGACTAACGGATCGCCTAGTCGACTAATTATTGAACAGACAGTTCAGTTTTTCGAACTGTTTTAGGCAGGTGTTGGATGGTTATTTGGGATCACTTTGGCCTATAAATAGACCCCAAATCCTTTGTCCATTTACACGAAATAATTCTCTCTTTTTCATTCTTAAAACACAAAATAATTCTCTCTTTCTCCTTCTTAAACTTCTCTTTTTCACTCTAAAAGATAGTGATTTTCAGATTTTCTTTGGAAAAACTCTGTAGAAAGTTTGCCTCAATAGAAAGTCCATCTTCAAGTGTGTTTCTACCACATCTCGCATCAAGAAACCTTAGAGATACCTTCATCTTCCTTGTGATCCAACTCCTATATCATCACGGCTATAAGTGATATTGTTTCTTACTTTTCTCTTTATTTGGTGAATCTCTTGTTGAAGAGATTATATAATTTTGCAATACGGGGAGTGTTGGCATCTTTGCATATTTGCTTGTGGGGAGCAAGTTGTAATATTGGTTTACAAATCTCTACGGAGAGTAGGGGCTTGGACATATGATCACAAGGATCCGAACTAGGATAAATCTCTGCATTTGCGTTTGCTCATTCTCTGGATTGTGATTATTTACTTCTGATCTTTAATTGCAAATTTTTAGTAACTTTTAATTTTGCAATTTTGTCGTGATATACACTGTTCACACACCTCTAGTGTGTATGGTGTGCCATAAGATCCAACAAATACACAAGCCTAGGATAACATCTACATGATTTTTTAAGACTAAAAACATCATGCAAGTGGCTATGGTGGGAGTATTCCATATCTAGAAAGATCCTCACATTTCACGAATCTTTCACACATGATGTCATGTTTAGAGTTCTTAGTATAAGTTTCTTCTAGGTCTGGCCTTTTTAAAAATTGATGATAAATAAGTGCTCTAGATGATGAAGATGACCTAGATGATGATGCTATCTCTTTTTATGTAATTCTAGGGTTTTATGAACAAGAAAAGATTGGGGTTGAGCTCTCTAAGATTTTGAAATCAAAGGTATAACTTGAAATCAAATAGAAGTAAGGGGTTAAACCTTCAAAAGATTGAATCTGAGGAGAAATGGAGGCTTGATCTTGAAGCTTGGTGATTCAATTTGGTATGGTTTGGTTGCTCTGAGTTAAGGAAAGAGTGAGATGAGATCAAAAGTTTCAATCTTGAAGAATTTTCAGCATACAAGTGATTTTGATGAATGGTTAAAGTGTTTTGGGCCATTGAATCACACTTGAATGGTGAGGATTCAATACCTTAATAAGTTTAAGTCATAATATCCAATAGGGGTATGGGTCCAAGCTAAAAGAAGTGGATTTGAACCTAATATCCCAACAAAACTATAATAGATGGAATGTGGACTAGTGCAAGGCTTGAATTGTGGTAGAGGGACCTATTGTGGAATGTTTGGAGACCTCTCCAATTACATGCTTTAATTCTATTCATGTTCTCGTCTTGATTGTGGTTAACCAACAATGACTAATGTTTTGATTTGATGTAATGAATTCCTTTTAAGGAGATTATCTGTATGAAGATTACATGAAGCAAACTTTAGGGTATGTTGCTAAGAGAAAAATGTCATATGTAAGCTCATTAAGGAGATCTATTGTTTAAAGCAGAGTTTGCGTGTATGGTTTAGCGAGTTTCGTAAGGTAGTTTTGGAGGTAGGCTTCAAGAAATGTTAATCCCAATCATTTGGTGTTTATTCACTGTACTATTATTGGATCAATGGTTCTTACAACATATGTTGTTGATATATTTTTGACTGACAGTGATGTTAAGGGTATAAAGAAAACCAAAGAGCATCTCAGGAAGCAACTTGTGACAAAAGATAGGGAAAAAATCAAGATACTTTGTAGGGATTGAAATTGCTTAGAGCAAGGAAGGGGTGGTCTTTCTGAACAAGTATGATGTTAATTTATTGTAGGTGACATGACTACTTGGTTGGAACCTTTCGAGTACTTGTATGGATACAGATGCTGATCTATAGTATGAGTCAGGACCAATGGTTGAGGTCAAACATAACATATACCTTGCCCCAATGGTTGAGGTCATACATAACATATACCTTGCTCGAATAGCCTAACAATCCAATGTATCATGAGACAAAAAAGAGTAAAGAGGTGGATTGTCTTTTTAATCGACATGCCGTGTCCAAGAAATAGGACTGCACCATGAACATTCCTTTATCGAAACAATTAGCGGATATACTTAACATGTCAGTATCTTCTAATGTGTTTCTTTTGAGTTGGACAAGTTGGGATATAATTGATACTTATGCTCCAGCTTGAGGGGGGATGCTAGAATGTATTACCTATCATACTCATATTAGTTGTTGGGTATTTGGGTTATCTATATATAATCATAAAAATGGTATCGGGGAGATGTTTCATTTTTCCTCTAGCCTATTTCTACAACCTTCTCTAAATCTAACAAGCTCATATTATATGGGTACTATTTTTTATGGAAGATCTGCTTATTTGAAATGGCGGATGACGGTTGCTACCATGCAGTTTCTATTTACATATGATTGGAACCAATCCAAGTGACAAGAATAGTGTAAAGGGGTTGCTTCCTTCTACAGTTTGGCAAGTTCCCTTAGGGACACAAAAACATGCCAGACGTACTTGACCTTAATTAATCATATATCACTAACAGTAATCAGTAAGAATGTTGCT
Organism: Scilla litardierei; assembly: GCA_030789695.1. Taxonomy (NCBI): domain Eukaryota; kingdom Viridiplantae; phylum Streptophyta; class Magnoliopsida; order Asparagales; family Asparagaceae; genus Scilla; species Scilla litardierei. Next base: position 235,895,798 of record CM061133.1, read on the forward strand.
GTAGTGGAAATTTGAAAGAAATTTTTAAATAGGCCATGATGATTCGCTTTTATCATCTAATGGTGGCAATTGAAGCTCTAATCAGCATGACTGACTTTTAACTCAAGCCATGGTCATTATAAGTGCATAATGCCGTTTATTTTCTTTGATTTGAACCTTCTGTTTGCCAATTATGTGATAGTATCCATTTCCCTGAAATATTATCTGGTTTAGATGTGAAATGTCAATACAGCACCCAGTCCCCACATTAAAAAAGTTGGAGGTTTTATTTTCCCTCATCATGTGCTCTGTTGTCAACAAATATAGATAAATTATGTGTATCAGATATCTACTTTATATTTCTTATGGTTACGCCTTGAAGTTTCTTCTATAAAATTAAGCATCTAGGATCTGAAATCACCAACTTTTCTAATGACTGCATCTTTCCTGAAACAGCATGAGAACTCTAGTACATTGTCATCAATGCGGTCATCAAGAAACAAAAGGAACTTCTGCAATGTTTCTGAAATTGGTGTTACTGGTGGACTGGCTCGCAGAAGTCGCCGCCTTAGAAAGAAAAGGACATCTGATAATCCTTTAGATGTTGTTATACTTGACTCCCAGATGACTGAAAGCCATAATCGTCTTAACGACAGCAATCCTGTTTGTGCATATGTAGAAAATTTGAGTAGCATGACTGCTCCATCAACTCAAGAACTAATCTCAGAAACTGTGTCTATTAATTCCAAGGAGAGGAGAGAGAGACTTGAACCAAATGAAGGCACAGGAGAGCAGAAAGAGTGGCATATTTCAACGAAGTCAAATAATTCAAGGAATTGTGCATTATCCAGATCTGATATTTTTCAAGGAATTGTGCATATTTCACAAAACGAGCATTATGAACAGACTCAAGAAAAGACCGAATTTTTTGATGTGGGCGACAGTCAGAATGAACAAAGAAGTGTAAGCGATGAGCTGGGTGAAGCGGCTTGTATGGATTCAATGTCAAGATTATCTTGTGTAATATGCTGGACAGAGTTTTCTTCAACAAGGGGGGTTTTACCGTGTGGACATCGGTTTTGTTATTCATGCATCCAGCAATGGGCTGATTGTTTGGTATGTCTCCTTTTATATTTTGTACTGTTGGTCTACATATTTGAAAGTTAGTGTCATTGTATCTATTTGTTTAATATATGTTGGTAAATTTAAAAAATAAGAAAACCTTTATGTATCATAGACTGGACCAATAAAATCATTCATGGCAGCAGGTACTAGAGACGGCGGTTATATAAAATGAGCTGTATCATGTGGTTTCAGGCCTTCACAGATTATTCTTAATCCACAAAGTTACATGCACCCCATTAGTTTATACTTACAGTCAATAACTAGTACTTCTTCACAAGAGCACTTTGGTACTTGGTATCAATTTGTAGCGGTGTTACCCGAAAACATTAAATACCGTGTGATCCATGATCCGGATTACACCTTCTGAATTGTGGTTCATTAGGGAATTATATAGGTAAAATAGCTTTTTAGACTAAATAAAAGATCCGTTTTACCAAAAAAGATGCCCCTTTTCTAAATTTTATAATAAAAACTTACGCATACATGCCTATAAGTAAATACTTTTCTCTGCTGGGTAAATGCGTCATGTTCTTACTAAGCATCCAACAAGGCCTCTCCTTGGCATATCATGCCTGGGACCTGTGTTAGTGGTTTTGCCTTATGCCAAATATTTGGACCGTTATGCCATTTTCATTTATAAAATGTTTCTCTTATTGTTATTATTATATTGCTTGCATGTTTCTTTAGAATTATGTTTGAATAGCTGTTTTATGTTATTCTAAGCATCCCTAGTCATTCATCGTTAAAGGGTTAATAATGAATTAAGACTAGTATGAGTTTAGTTGATAATTATGAGATAATTATATATATTGTGATATAAATCAAGCTTATAGGTACTTATTGTAGAACATGTACTGGATAGACTCGCTATGAGATCATTACATGTATTAGTGTCATAAATGATCTCGTAATAGTTATGTCATAGAATCCTTAGACATGAGATCATCATAGATTCCTACATAAGGAACATGATGTTTTGACATAACTAAACGTTATCTTTAATCAGATAATCATAAAGGTTATGATTGAACATGATTTGAATTATGCAGAGGAAAGTGAATGAACAAGATGGAATTTGTCCCTCTCCTATGAGAGATATCTAATGGGCCCCTCGATAAGTAGGACTGAAAATGCATGGCCGTGCTCAAATGGATGTCATTTGATTTTATCAGTCTACTTAGAAAGCGAGAAATTGAATTTTTGAACAATATAAGTATGACACTGTCCATGACTTATGTTCAAATAAGATATCGTGTGACAAAAGTATTATGACATGTTTTATAGGTTAGGTTAATATCGGACTAACGATATTCATATTAATTGGGTAGTCATAATGTCTTGCTAGAGACCAATTATGACTTGTGGGCTTCTAATAAGATTAGACACACTGCCAATTTAATATGAGCCTATTGGGTCGCACACAATGAACGTAATGGATAGGATAGAGTTTTAAACGTGATTTCGAATTTGATTTGAAATTCGTAATAAGGCGAAATTCTTAACTGTCAGATATTGTATCTTGTTAAGATATTATCCCTAAGATATCCTGCGTAACTGAAATGCGTGAAGGGGTTAACGTGGGATTCTTATACCTAAGATATCGTCGCATAACTGAAATGCGTTAAGGGGTTAACGTGAGATTTTATATAAGATATATGAAGAGGATTTTCAGTTACATGTTTTTCAACCTATCTCTTCCGTTTTGAGAAAAAAAGGAGCGAGAGAAACTCTAGTTGCGGAGAAACAGCTAGCACCTTCGCAATTCCTGTTCGTGACGTTCGTGTGTGGATACTGATTGAGGGTGGTCGTTCGTAGAGCAGCACATGTAGTCCGGCAGATTCAGATCGTCGCAAGGTTAGTGATCTATTCGAATCAATTAGAACGCATGGATCTTGGTAGGTTTCTATTTTCGGCTGCGTATAAACTAGTTATGCATTATAGAAACCCTAACAACCTGTTGTGCAACGTATCCATTTTCTTTCCATCTACTGAAGTAATCTAGGTTTTGGTTGGGTTGTATGTAGTTGTCCTTATACAGTAGGCCCACAACAACAATTTTTATCTTTTGATATTCAATGATGAGTTGTAAAATCCTAATAACCATTTTCTTGTATTAATCATCTATGGATGTAAAGCTTGTAAATGAACTGAATCTCTAAAGTGGTTTTCTGGTTGGATGCTCCAGCATGGTCACTGTTGAGACTCTCAGGCCGCTTGTGACTTGACCAAACAATGCTATAGCCGAGTAGGTTAGACAGATGAAATTAATCATCATTTTCATGTCAGCCTAGTCCCCTTAAAACGTGGTCAGTTAAATGCATGCTCTTCTGAATGTCAGCAAAATGAGAGAAACCCTTTACGAGTTGGTGCCTGTTTCCTGGCTAAGGTAACTATGGCAAGAGCAAACTAGCCAAAAGCATTGACTGATGTTTGTTGGGAGATGTACATAACCATCCATGGTCATGCAGTTTCAGATCATGTAACCAAGAAGCTAGGTGGATGTATGGATTCGTTACCTGTAACTATAAAATCGTACTAACTTTTGAACATGAAAAAAATTGCATGGTTATCTAGAAAAGTTCGTTGTTACATGTTCGGTAGCAGGGCAGCAAGAGTAGGCACCTTATGGTGGGGAAAACGGACTAACCAAATACATCTGATAGTTGGTAGAATGAAAGTAAGCTATTGAGTAACAAAGCATACATCCAAATGAACAAAGAGTAAAAGGATATGATATCATATCATGAATTGAATAAAGTAAACAGACTGTAGCATATAGAAAAGTAAACAGCGGATTTAAGAAAGAAAACCTACAGCTAATGAAGAAAAGGCCAGATTGTTGGAGTGAAGAACGTGCCAGTCTATCTTGAATTGAGCAAAGAAAGAAATTGAACGACTTGAAGAAACTGAATTTGTTCGAAAGGCCGTAAGTTGATGTTCAAGGTAAAGTACATGCGGATAACAAGCAAAGAATTACCAGTCATTCAAATCTAGAGTGAATTTACAAAATTTTGTTGGACCGGTTATGTTCTTTATTAGCCAATATTATTAAATATTATCCAGGTGCAGATTGAACAATCCAGAATGAATAGCTTCATTTTGATAGTACTTCTCCCTTTTATGGTAATATCCATGCATGTTTTTTGTTTGTAGAAGGTATCATGTACCTGCTTCCCATACCTTAACAGATTTGACCAAAAGAAAATAATGGCATGTAGTATAAAGTATCGGCCACTAATCTGCAAGAGCAGGGCCATTTTGAGGGCAGGCTGCAGCCTCATTTTTCACATTCCAAGAAAGTACTTCACTACTAATATCCACCTGTTCATTTTCGCGTCTTGTTGATTTTATTACATTTTGATTGTTATCTGGGCCTTGAAGCTGATTTTATTACATTTTCACATCTTCATTATATCTTATTGATTTTAATACATTTTGTTCGTAAAGGATACATGCCGGTGAATCTCACAACCCTTGAGACTGTTTCTCTTTTCCTGACAATTATTGACACCATGGTTATCATTTCTATTATTATTATATTAACTTTTTTAGAATCCACAAGCAAACACTTGGATGAAAAGAGATCAAGTTGTTCCTTTGTAGGCTTTTCTCTTTATCGTTCATGCTATTCCTATGGTGATGACAGAAGGTTATATGGCATCAAACTCTATCATCATATCACGATGCCTAAACCAACATATGGGTGGGGCTAAATTACATGTAAATTCCCTACTGTTTCACTGATTGCATAGCTGTACACTCTGTGCTACTTTTTCTCCAGGTCTATTGTTTGTCGAAATTTACATGTTGATGCCTTCGATCTAGTTTCCGTCCACATGTGGGAAGCACGTGATTACAGGAAGAAGGAAAGTGCGAGCGTGGTTTCGATGGAGGGAGCAGCAGCATTCCATGCGATCGTGGGAGAAATTTAAAGATAGCCTTCTAGAGCGGTTTCGTGATACTCAAGGAGGTGATCTGTACGAACAATAGTTCACACTCAAGCAAGAGGGGACTGTTATATAGTATATAAAGAGGTTTGAGTTGATGTCAAGCCGAGTGATAGCGGTTGTCGGAGGTATTGTTAGAAGGAAAATTCATGAAATGGCTCAAGACAGACATTCAAGTTGAGCTACGCCTTCTGAGGCCGAGAGGGCTAGTCGAGGCAATGGAGTTGGCACAGATGATAAAGAACTTGAATATGGCGGAGCAGAATGCCAAGGTTGCAACGAGCGGATTTACTTTTAGTGCCAACACTATGATGGTAGACATGAGACACATTCGGACCTGAGATAGGAGCAGTGAGACACAACCAGAGAATAAATTTAAACGCCTCACAGAGACAAAGATACAGAATATCGAGCAAATGGGTTGTGTTTTTGCTGTGATGAGAAGTATGTCGTGGGACATCGACGTTGAGATCGCACCTTACAGATTTTGACCATCTGGGATGATGAAAACGATGACATGGAAGTGTAGGAGGAAAGATAGGAGAGGACGAGTACCATCGTTTGGAAGTGAATGCAGTCTCGCTAAATTCTGTTGTGAGATTGACACCGAATCACACCGTGAAATTAGTGGGAAGGATCACGGAGTAGGACATAATAGTATTGATCGATTGTGGGGCCACCCTCAATTATATTTCCAATAGGATAATGGACCAACAAAAGCTGCAATTGGAGGATACATGTAGTTTGGGCGTGGCTATGTGGACATGGATGGTAGAGCACAGTCGGGGTATCGGCTGTGGGCTGATCTTATCGCTGCAAGGATTTCAAATACTAGAGGATTTTTTGCCATTATATCCGGACATCACATGCGTGATTCTAGGGATGAGATGGCTGCAATATTTTGGAGAGATGAAGGTCAACTGGAAAATGTTACGTATGGAATTTCTAGTGAGGAATGGACCAGTGACGCTTCAGGGGGATCCAAACTTATGTCGTACCTTGGTTTCTATGAAGACCATGTTGAAGACATTACAGACTAATGTGGGCGGATTCTTTGTGTATTGCGGGGCGTGACAGGTGAGTCCATTGAGGAAGAGCAAGATACTTCGGCAGCGGGTGCATCGGCTCCTGATTTGATTTGAGGGAGTTTTCAGACACCATGTGGGACTACTGTACCATAAGCATGCCATTGTTTTGAGAGAGGGAGCCTTGCCGATCAGTGTGTGGTCGTACTAGTATCCTCAGGTGCAGCAAAAGGTGAGATAGAGAGGCTGGCCAAGAAGATGCCGCAAGCCGGAGTTGTTCAATCGAGTGTGAGTCCATTCTCGAGCCTGGTTCTTTTGGTCAAGAAGATAGATGGCAGTTGAAGGTTTTGTATCGACTACCGGGCATTGAACTAGGGGATTGTCCCAGATAAGTTTCCCATCCCAGTGATCGATGAGTTCCTAATGAGTTGCATGGAGCGGCGTTGTTATCTAAGATTGATCTAAATTCAGGGTCTCATCAGATCTAGATGCGGATAGAGAATGTAGCAAAAACCGCGTTCAGGACTCACGTGTGACACTACGAGTCTCTTGTCATGCCTTTTGACCTGACCAATGCCTCAGACATTTTTCAAGCACTTTTGAACTAGGTATTTCGGTCGTATTTGCGAAGGTTCATGCTGGTGTTCTTCGATAACATTTTAATACACAACAGGATTATAGAGGCACCTATGGAGCATCTGTAAATAGTGTCACAGGAGATGCCGAATCATTAACTGTACGTTAATGGAAAGAAATGCATGTTTGCTCAAACACAGATATGGGTCTGGGGCATGTCTCTACAGAAGGGGGGTCGTAGCTGGCAGATCCAAGATATCGATGATGTTAGATTGTTCATGTCCCACGATACTAAAGGAGGTATGTGGATTCTTAGAACTTATATTGTATTATTGAAAGTTTGTGAAGGGGTATAGTATGACTGCATGTCAATTGACGGAACAACAGAAGGACAAGTGTCATCGGGGAGAGGTGACTTAGGCCTTTGAGTCCCTGAAGAAAGCAATAACCAGCTTCCGGCGTTAGCATTACCTGACTTCAGTCGTTCTTTCGACGTGGAGACGGATACTTCGGTGTATGGCCTAGGGGCAGTGTCGACTAGTAACATATTTTAGTATGGTATTGACTGTGAGGGCTCGGCTCAAGTCAGTCTATGAGAGCAAGCTTATGACGATCATCTTGGCAGGACAGAAGTGGCAACCATACTTGGAAAAACATTTCATTATTCAGACCGATCATATTAGTCTCAAGTTCTTACTAGAGCAATGTATGGTGACGGAGGAACATCAGCGTTGGCTCTTCAATCTCCTAAGATCTGACTTTAAGATCCAGTACAAACCATGCTTGAAAAATAAGGTTGCATGACTCAGGACGGAAGCAGAAAGGGATGTGGGAATTTAGAAAAGAAGTAGATTATGGATGTGGTGGGAATTTAGAAAATAAGTATATTAGGGATTTGTTAACTTTTTGGATCTCGCATCCCAGAAATCTTTCAATCACACACTCACGCCTCGCACATGGAGATTCTTCGGGCCTCTTGATCAGGCAATGAAGCCCACTTTTGCATACTAATACAAAAGTTTTCATTTATGGAGAAACTAAAAGTTTACACTAGAAACTAAAATATTCATTGAATTCTTCGTGCTGGAAAAACTAATAGGTTTGTGGCCTTTATATAGGCTTACAAACTTGACTCTAAGAATCTGATTAGGATTAGAAATTCTAAATCAGCTAAAACACTCAAATAAAAAGACTCGAATAATAAAATGACTTAATAACTAAACCTCCCAAAATAACAAAAGACTCCAACTAATAGAAATTCTCCAAGGACTCAAACTTTATCACATAAAATCTTTTAAATAAAAGAATCCTCTTCGAATTCGATCTCCATCATTTGCCCCGGCTTAAGAACTTCACTATCTGATGAATGGCGATATGTATAGCATACTCGAGCTGAATGTAGTAGTCTTTTGTAGCTGGAGAAGTTGCGTCCGTGAACTTTGAAGTACAATATGATGTGGATCTGCAGGCGAACATCTTCTGTAAAATTCTCCCAAATAGCAAAAGTGGCGAAAGCATATGAAATCTTCTTTGGATGTGAAGAATCTGGGATGACAAACTCAATATGCTTAACCTCATTAAGCTTCTGCGAAATTCTCGACTCAGTTACATCAGAATTGCAACTCAATAAAGCTCGTCGAGAACCTGTATGATGCATGCAAAGCCTCTTCGCTCGTTCTAGTATGAACTTCTCTAGGCAAACTCAAATCATCTCGTCATCCAGAATTGGAAATTCCTGAAAATTTCTTTTTGATTTTGTCGCAAACATGTGATTATCATCGTTAATTGCTAAATTTCATTAGTCCGATATGCAACAAATTAGATGCAATATGTTCATGGAATGCAGCATGAATAATGCCAAAGCTAAACTCCAAAGAATTGGAACTCTTATGATGAGATATTTGAATAAGTGACTTTCTAAAAATTAACTCATGTTTTCTATTTTCAATTATGTTCTTGTGTTTACAAGGAGTTAAAACTATTTTCTTTTTCTTTAAACATGAATATGTATTTTTGTATCTATCAGAATGTGCAAAATCTAACTCATAACCAAATATTTACCTAGCAAAATATGTGAAACATCCATAGGTATGACACCACACCAATTATCATCGTGATAGCTCAAAAACTGGATAGACACTAAATAACGTTGGGTAACAGAATGTGATTGATCATCAGCCTATGTAATTTTTTATGGCTATGGATAGAGATTAAGCTTTTAGTTCCATCTTTTCAATAGCTAATTTGGCAACTAAATTGGTACAACTACCTCCGTCAATTGTTACTTTAGAAAATTTTTACCCAATTTTGACATAGGTAATGACAACATTAGTTCGTTGCTAATCAACCTCGCTCCCGGGTGTAGCAACCAAACACCTAATGACTTGTAATCATGCATTAGAAGTATCTTCCTCAGTGTTTGTAATATCAGTAATCTCAGGAGTATATTCTTCATCAATTTCATTATCATTATTAATCTCTGTAATTGGCCGTCCCCATTTTTTTTTCATTTTTCCTCCCTCTCTTCATTTTCGTGGCCTATGAGCCTAAGACCAGTTTGGGCCTTTATTTTTCCACTCCCCTCTCTCATTCGCATGCGTCGAGCCCAGCTGGGCTCCTTATTTTCGATCGCGACCCCTTTGCTCTCGATGCGACGAGCCCTTAGGGCTTTCGACGTGTTCGCCTCCCCTTCTCGCTGTCGCTGTCGCAGCGACTCGACCTGATAGGGTCTCGATGACACTCCTCGTCCCCTCCGTCCTTCTCGCACGACGCCTTCATGCACTCTCCCCTCGTACAGCCAATGAGGCCACTCCGACGCTGTCCTGCACTTGCTACGGTGACATCACGCTTCTGGGGTTCCACCGACTCCTATATGACCTCTCTTCTTCTCCTTCTTCTTGAGTACATATTTCTGTAAGTGATTTTCTATAATTTCGAAGCTTTTCGACTGATTTCTTCGATCCGATACTTGTGGGATTTACTGTGGCTTCGGTTCTTGATTTCTGTGGGTTATTGGGATATTTTCGGTGGACTTATCTCCCCATACACTCCAGTTTTTAATTGCGATTTTACCATGCTTTATTTTGAGATGATTAGTTGATAATTGTGTGGAAATTGGATTTTCTATGAGTTGGGAGAGGATGATTTGGGGAGATAACTAGGGTTTGATTTCCCTATCACTCTATTGTGGGGTTAGGTTCCCTTGCTTGCTTGTGTGGGATCTCGGGGTTCTAACTTGGTGTTGTTTAGGATTTGATTGACTTCCTGGCTGCTGTTTTGGGGTTCGGTTGGTCCTCTCGATTGGCTGTGTTGGGGTTTTTGTTCTTCTCTTGCTTGCGGTTTGGGCTTCCTTGCTGTTATCGGGATTCAGTGGCCTTTGTGGTTTGCTGCGTTGTGGTTTGGACTTCCCTTGCTTGCGGTCTGTCCCTTGCTTGAGTTGAGATCAGTGGCTCCCCTTGCTTGTGGCTTTGGGCTCTTTGCTGGTTGTTGAGTTGTGGTTTGCTTTTCTGCTGCTTGTTTGGGTTCGGCTGAATCTTTTTCTCGTTGTTTTTGGCTTTTGGTGTGGTTTATTTGGGTGCCTGAGCTCCATTTCCCCAAGCTGTCTTGGTTGTTAGCATATGGTTTCTTACTAGAAACCACACGGATTTTGCCCTAGGCACGGGTCCCCCACTACGTGATGAGAGACCCCAAATCTGATCCCTCTGGCCTAGATCTTCTAGAGCCATTATGAGTTGACTTTCAGGCTTTCTTAACAAAGTAATTATTATGTTTTCTTCTTTTATTGGTTCATTGCATGAAACAGTTGGGTGTTTTTAATATCAGTTCAGATTTGGAATATCATAATATGAGAATATCCATGTCTTACTTTATCACCTGCCAGCTTTATGATTATGCCATTTAAGTATTTCTCTGAGCATACTAGTACATGAAGTTTAATATTGTGTTAAATTGCGTAGTTCAAGGGATGTTACTAGTGGTATCATTATTGAGGAATTAATGGTGGACTTGAGGTTGGCTCTTGATATGACATGTTACTGTTACATGTACGGCAGTTGACCCCCTTCGACGACGTAGTTTACATAATATTGAACTTGGAGCACATAACGACACTAAAACTAATAATTAATTAATTTAGCTTGAATCGCCGGGTTTTGGGAAAACTTATGATTGTGAGAGTGCGGAAGCGATTGGAGCCAGTTCTTTGGCCCTTGTCTGGGAGGATTTTCATTCCACGATCATGCATGATCGTTCATGATCTATCATTTTCCAGGTACTAACATTTGAATGGATCCTGAGTAGTCTGTTACTCGGCCCGGGGTAGCACCCCTGCGATCCAGGAAGGTCTTCGGGTTGCACATCGTACTCTCCCTCATAAGTCACGACATAGGATTAGTTCACTTTAGTGAGTACCACCTTACAATAGTTTGTGGACATTAATAATAATAACATGTTAATGATGCGACGTCGCTATTAGAGGAGGCGGGCCGCACGGATCGTGAAGGGGCTCTGGTTCGGGTCTATCAACGGAGGCGACTCGGGTCCACCACGGACCCGGTCCCAAACTTGTAATTCCGCAAGAGACGGGGAGGGCTAATCGGTAATTGGACATTTGCTAATCCCTCCCCTAATAAGGGGCAGGCCGACCCTAGCTATGGCTTTTATCGAAGAATTGATGAGGTAATCTTATTTCCTTAGATCCCTAGATTAATTCTATTGTTAATTAGTTGCTCGTATCCTTAGATCTATTATTCTAAGAATTAATTAGTATTTTCAGATCAAGTCTTCGTCATTAAAACCCTAAATTAGGAAGTCCAAAGCTATAAAAATCCCATCTTTGATCCCCACAAAAAGCCCTAATCGTATCAAATTTGTATCAGAGCGGTCGATCTATGGTGAGCACGCGATCCATGGAGCAGATTGAAGTTTTAGAAGAGAAGGTTGAACGGATGGAAGCCCAAATCAGCACGGGTTTCATAGACGTGAGAAAGGAGGACGCCGAGATAGCCGGGGAGATCCGGGGAGAGATGAAAGAAAACTAAGAGAGAACGGAGGCGAAATTGGCGGAAATCACGGAGGCTATAGCGGCGTTGACCGCACATCTCGCGCCGAAGGTGGATCCAACCAAAAAGGAGCCACTTTTGGCGAAGGACAAGGGCAAAAAGACGATTTTTTTTCGAAGACGGGCCGGAACGTGATGAAGACGGAGGTATCGATTCACGTGACAAGGAGTGGGGGGTATTATGACTCCGCGCCGGCGACGGAGAAGAAGGAATCACCGGGGGGATTCCCGCCCCCTGGTGGGTCGCCGGCTGGCAGCCGCACCCCAACCCTCTGGGGGCCGGCGAACCCTCAGAGAGCTGTGGGGGGCCCGCCAGGCCCCTAGGAGGGGCGGCCGCACCCGCTGCCCCTCCCTATGGGGTCGGCGAACCCAGGCGGGCCCGCCTGGGGGCCGCCGGCCCAAAATCAGGGCCGGTCGCCCCCGGCGAACCCCTGGGGGGTTTCGGCCGACCCCAGGGGGTTTCCGACCATCGACAGACCCTCGAGGGGGGTCGCCAACCCTCCAGGATGTCCGACAGACACTTCCAAGCAGATCCGGGCTTTCGGGGGCCCAGGCCGACGTCCGAGGAGCACAATTTCCTGGTTTTCAGCCACTTGTGGGACCCGGCGGAGTATTTCAGCTGTCTGGAGGGCACCACCAGTTCACGGGTGGCCCGTCGACCCAGCCCCCACATTTCGGGGGAGTGACAGGTGATTGGAGAGCATACCAGGGCACACCAGGAGGCCACCAGGCAGAGTATGGACATCCACAGGGTGACTGGCAGGGACATGAAGCAGAGGGATGATTCCGAGATCGAGCCGAGGCTTATTTTCCCGACAGACGACAGGGGTACCAGCAGAGGGGAGGATTCCAGCAGCAGGAGAGAGGTGGATTCACTGGCGAGAGACATCTGAGGAAGCTTGAGGTGCCCATTTTTGAGGGGGGAGATCCAGATGACTGGCTGTACCGGGTGGAGAGGTACTTTGAGGTGTCAGCAGTCCCCGGGGAGGAGTGGCTTCGGGCGATATGTGTTTGTTTGGAGGGGGAGGCCTTAGGCTGGTTTCGTTGGACTGATCAACAGCAGCCATTTCAGACGTGGGAGGAGTTTACGTCGCTCTTGATGGAGCGATTTGGTGCAGGGCAGTCTGGCGGAGTATTTGAGAGACTATATTCACTGAATCAGGAGGGGAGCGTAGGAGTTTATATCAGGAAGTTTGAGTCGCTCTGCCACCGTGTTCGGGGAGTATCTGAGGAATCTTTGGAGGGCTGCTTCATGAAAGGACTAAAGCCTACGGTGAGATCAGGACTGAGGCAGTTCGAGCCAGTTGGTCTGCGCGGGATGATGACATTGGCTAGAAAGGTGGAAGACCATTAGGAGATGGAGCGGAGAGCCCGCGGGACGTGGGGGAGGCAGAGATACGGGAGAACCGAGTGAAGGGATTGTGCTTCAGATGTGATGAGAAGTTCACTCCAGGGCACCGATGCGCTGATCGGACTCTCCAGATACTGATAGCGGACGATGAGGAGGGAGACGACGAGGTTGTCATCCTCGAGGCAGGGGAAGATGAGGAGGAGGTAGAGCACCAGCACTTGGACTTGGTGGATGTGTCCCTCAATTCAGTGGTCGGGTTCACACCGAACCATAACATGAAATTGGTGGGACATGTGGGTAGTTAGGAGGTGATCGTGTTGGTAGACAGTGGGGACACCCACAATTTCATTTCAAGCAGGCTGATAGGAGCGCATGGACTGCAGCTGACTGGTACCGGGAGGTATGGAGTGATGCTGGGCATTGGACAGGTGACACACAGCACAGGTGTCTGCTGCGGGGTGATCGTGACGATACATGGAGCGCAGATTGTCACAGATTTTCTTCCCTTGGAGCTAGGGAGTACCGATGTCTTCCTGGGGATGAAGTGGCTGCAGACACTGGGGGAGACCAGGACGAATTAGAAGATGCTGAGGATGGAGTACCAGGATGGGGGAGGACAGTGGTATTGCAGGGGGATCCCAGCCTCTGCCGTTCCTTAGTGTCCTACAAGGCCATGTCCAGGGCGATCCACATGGCAGGAGGAGGTTTCTTAATGGAGCTACAGGCTGTGGCAACATCAGTGCAGAGCGAGGATCGGACACAGGTGGTGGCATCAGAGGTTGAGCAGCTGTTGGCTCAGTATGAGGAGGTTTTCCAGACACCACAGGGGCTACCACCACACAGAGATCATGAGCACGCCATCGTCTTGAGGGAGGGCGTGTCTCCCATCAGTGTGCGACCCTACAGGTATCCACAGGTATCCACAGGTACAGAAGGACGAGATAGAGAGGCTGGTGGAGGACATGCTGCAGGCAGGAGTGATTCAGCCGAGTACTAGCCCTTTCTCCAGCCCGGTTTTATTAGTGAAAAAGAAGGATGGCAGTTGGAGATTCTGCGTGGACTACAGAGCCCTGAATAAGGAGACGGTTACAGATAAATTCCCCATCCATGTGATTGATGAGTTGCTGGATGAGCTCCACGGGGCAGCTTGCTTTTCAAAGATTGATCTGAAGTCAGGGTACCATCAGATACGGATGAGGGCGGCCGACGTGCCCAAGACTGCTTTTAGGACTCATGAGGGGCACTATGAGTTCCTGGTCATGCCCTTTGGCCCGACGAATGCCCCTACGACATTTCGGGCCCTGATGAACAAGGTATTCCGACCTTACCTCCGGAGGTTTGTGTTGGTATTTTTTGACGACATCCTGGGGTATAATCACAGCATGGAGGAGTACGTGGGGCACCTGCGAGCAGTGCTGCATGAGTTATAGGAGCAGCAGCTGTGTGCTAATAAGTAGTGTTTGTTTGGGCAGCTGCAGGTAAAGTACTTGGGACACGTGGTGTCAGCGGAGGGGGTGACGGCAGATAGGGCTAAGATTGCAGCCATGTTGGACTGGCCGATACCTACCACCTTACGGGGTTTGCGGGGCTTCTTGGGCCTGACAGGTTACTACAGGAAGTTTGTCCAGAGGTACAGTTCGATTGCTTGGCCACTTACCAAGCAACTCAAAAAGGACAGCTTCCACTGGGGTGAGGAGGCGACCAAGGCATTCAAGGCCTTGAAGCAGGCGATGACGACGGTGCCCATTTAGCACTTCCAGATTTCAGCGGACCATTTGTGATTGACACCGACGCGTCAGGATATGGGTTGGGCGCAGTGTTGATGTAAGACCAGGGGCCTATCGCCTTCTTTAGCCAGACTCTGTCAGCACGAGCGAGGCTGAAGTCAGTATATGAGCGGGAGCTGATGGCGATTGTCCTGTCCATTCAGAAATGGCGGCCCTACTTGTTAGGTAGGAAGTTCATAGTGAGGACCGACCAGTGGAGCTTGAAATATCAATTGGAGTAGCGCATGGTTACCGAGGAGCATCAGAAGTGGCTCTCCAAGTTGATCCATTTCACATTCGAGATACAGTACCGACCAGGCCTGGAGAACAAGGCGGCAGACGCCTTGTCACGTCGCGAGGAGCATGCAGAGGTGGCTGCCATTTCAGCACCCGTCCTTGACTGGGAGCTGTTGAGCAGGGAGATTGAGGCTGATGAGGACCTGGCGAGGATACGCGAGGCACTGCAGCAGGGCTCCGCTGATTTCCAGGGATACAACATGAGCGGACAGAGACTTCTATACCACGTCAGACTGGTGATTCCCAGGGGCTCCGCCCATATTCCGATGATTTTCGAGGAGTTCCACGGCAGTGCCATCGACGGGCACTCCGGTATACAGCAGACTTACAGGAGGATGGCGAGAGAGCTATACCGGCCAGGAATGAAGAAAGACATTGCCCAGCGGATAGCGGAGTGTGACGTGTGCCAGCGTCACAAATATATGGTAATGACACCAGCAGGACTCTTACAGCCGTTGGCCTTACCGGAGAGAGTCTGGGAGGATATCAGCATGGATTTTATCGAGGGGTTGTCGCGATCAGAGGGTTACAATTCTATACTGGTGGTGGTCGAACGGCTCAACAAATATGCCCATTTCATACCCCTCAAGCACCCGTACACTGCAGTTACAGTGGCCGCAGCTTTTATGAAGGAGGTGGTTCGCTTGCACGGTTTTTCCGCCTCCATAGTGTCAGACCGCGATAAGGTGTTCAATAGCAGTTTCTGGCAGGAGCTATTCAAGGTGCAGGGAACCAAGCTGCGAAGGAGCACTGCCTATCACCCACAGACGGATGGACAGACAGAAGTTGTGAATAGGAGTGTGGAAACCTACCTGAGGTGCTTTGCGTCAGATGCGCCGAAGCAGTGGGCCAGATGGTTAGCATGGGCAGAATATTGGTACAACACCTCCTACCACTTGACAGCACAGAGCACCCCTTTCGGATCCTATACGGTCGGGACCCGCCACAATTGATACACTACAGCAGAGGGGCCACATCGGTGTCACAGGTAGAGGAGCATTTGGGTGAGAGGGACAAATATCTGGAGGAGTTGAAGAAACACTTGTTGAGAGCCCAGCAGATTATGAAGACCAAGGTTGATGTGCACCGGAGAGGTGAGCAGTTTGCGGTGGGAGACCGAGTTTACCTGAAGCTCCGACCTTACAGACAGAAGACATTGGCCCGTCGGAGAATGAGAAGCTAGCAGCCTGCTACTATGGACCTTTCGAGGTGACAGCTCAGATCGGGAAGGTGGCCTATCGTCTGCAGTTGCCGGCCACTTCCACCATTCACCCAGTGTTTCACGTCTTGTAGTTGAGGATGGCCATTGGGAATCACACACTATCACCGACCTTGCCACCCACTTTGACAGATGACATGGAGATGTTTCTTGAGCCTCAGGAGCTGACAGGGATCCGGCAGGCTACAGACGGGACACAGGAGGTGCGTATTCGATGGAGAGGCCTACCAGACTACGATGCTACATGGGAGTCAGCCGCAGTGATACACAACCAATTTCTGGAATTCCACCTTGAGGACAAGGTGGCACTTTTTGGGGGGAGTAATGATGCGACGCGACTATTAGAGGAGGCGGGCCGCACGGATCGTGAGGGGGCTCCGGTTCGGGTCTATCAACGGAGGAGGCGACTCAGGTCCACCACGGACCCGGTCCTAAACTTGTAATTCCGCAAGAGACGGGGAGGTCTAATCGGTAATTGGATATTTGCTAATCCCTCCCCTAATAAGGGGCCGGACGGCCCTAGCTATGGCTTTTATCGAAGAATTGATGAGGTAATCTTATTTCCTTAGAACCCTAGATTAATTTTATTGTTAATTAGTTGCTCGTATCCTTAGATCTATTATTCTAAGAATTAATTAGTATTTTCAGATCAGTTCTTCGTCATTAAAACCCTAGATTAGGAAGTCCAAAGCCATAAAAATCCCACCGTTGATCCCCACAAAAGCTCGAATCGTATCAGTTTACTTCTTTGTACCATCCCTTTATAACTGTTGCTTATATCTTTTTGTGCACCGTTATCACTTCTGCTCTTGGTTAGATATTGTCTATTCTATTGAGCTGTAGTGTGACTTTTATTGCCCCACTTAGTGACACACATGATTGTACGGAGTCGCCTGAGCACGAGGAGTTAGATCTTCCGGTGCAGGATATTGGGACGTGAGCTAGTTGCTGGTGAGTATTATATTTACATTTCAGCTCTAGTGTAGATTGTATTGTCTTTCCCTGTTTAGAAATGTGTTACATGTCATGTTTTGAGTATTTCATTTCTTTCTAAACTGCTCCACATTGATTTCACTGGCACATGCAGGACTTGCATATAGAATATTTTAATTGTTACTGTACCCGTGGAGCGGGGCGTGTCAATCTCTCCACAATTAATGTTTTATTAGGGCACTAATTAGCAAAATGACCAAAGCCATGATATTTAAAACATTGCATCCCTTTTAGTTTTTTTGTAGTGGTTCTACACGCTTAGCCTTTCCATTCATCTCCTTAGCGGCATTCGTTTCTGATTTTGTTATGTTATCATTATGCTGCTTAAATTGCTCTCTGGCTTTAAAAGTAGGAGTCTTATCTATTTGAGTTCTCATGGATTCCAAATTTAAGGCTAGTTTAAAGGCTTGTTGCATGTTGTCTACTGTGTGGAAGAGCATCTCATGCGTAATGTCTGCTCTCAATCTAGAACGAAACCTAACAATGGTATATCGTGGGTTTTCTTGAAGCTCACTCTTAACAAATAATTTATTGAATTTAGTCATGTGCTTCTTAACAGTCATGCTCTCTTAACGTAGGTCGTTCAGTTTTTCAAGTGGTCGATCTCTATAGGTGGGAGGCAAATATTTTTCTTTGAGCTTGGTTTTCATCTTATTCCAATTTTGTATGGGTTTCAGATGCTCTCTTGTTATCTTTTTATGGATGTCCAGAAAATTTTAGCAGACTATACCGGTTTTATTTTAGCAATTTGGACATTTCGCTCATTTGATAACTGGTACCACTCAAACAAATGCTCCATCTATGCTAACCAATTTGAAAATGTCTTATTAAAGTTTCATCAAAATTAGAAGCATATCTTAATCCATCGTGCAATATCATCTCGCCTAAAATTACCCTCAGTATTCTTATATTGTCTCATATTATTTCGATTGTTTTCATTTTTGATCCTCCTACGCTCCTCATCAAATGTACTATGTGTGTCATCCTCCAAATTATGTTCTTTGCTCAGCTTATTTCCTATGCTTTTTAGGCGATCTACCGTTCGTTTTACATCGGCTTTTTAGTTCTAAATATATCTTTTGGAGCTAATTTTCTAGCCTCTGAATAACATTATTATCTATGTTTGATCCTAGGGTTTTACCACTACACAATAATATGCAATGCCAATCAATCACACAGATACAGATCCAAGATTCTAAACACCAACTAAATGCGTGCGCTAATTACGCAAATGAAATAAAAATCATAAGGTCTAAACATATATGGTAGAATGCAATCCTAAATATGCTAATGCGACATACAGATTGAGACCAGAAAATATGCACGACCATTGATATCGACTAATCTGAATAAAATCAAATAAAGAAAATTTTGGAATCAAATAATTAAGAATTTGATCAGATTAGAGGTTACCAAGAGTGTAAATCAGCTTTAATGTATCTGATGCGGACTAGGGTTTTGTAGAAGAGATTTGGGGATTTTTATTTGAATGGGGATTAGGGTTACAAGATAACTATCCAATTTTGGGAGAGTTGGCCCCTCTCCTAGCTTTGGCTAAGGGAAAAGCCTAAACTCTCTTCTAGATCTCCTCGGAGAACTCTAGGAAATATCAAATGACGTCTACAATTTCGATACCCTAACCCTAGCCCACGCCCTCTCTTATATAATGAAGAGGCGTGGTGCGTACAGCAACACAAAACAACTAATAGTGCATAAAGACATTCTATCCCCAAATCGTCGGTGTGTCCAGCAATCACTCCTTAGTCTTCTTGCACCTCCTCTCGTAGGTGATAAGCGTATCACTACTCCCCCAGGAGTTTCACCTTGTCCTCAAGGTGGAAATCAGGATACTGCTGCAAGATATGATCATAAAGCTCCCGCGTTGCCTCAAACTCCGGCAATCCCGACCAACGAATCAGAACTTCCCGTGCTCCTGATGCTCCTGTACGAATGCCTGTTACCTCCTCGGGTGCCAAAAGTACCTCCATGTCGACCGTGAGAGTTGGGGGCAATGTAGACGACGCCACGTGATCTCCAATAGCTCGGCGTAACTGTGAGACGTGAAAAACCGGATGGATCCTGGTAGTGGGAGGTAGCTTCAGCCGATACACCACCTTACCGATCCGGGCCTCAACCTCGTAAGGCCCATAATACCTCGCTGCCAGCTTCTCATTGCGCTGGTGGGCCATAGAACGCTGTCTGTAGGGTCGAAGCTTCAGATAGACACGCTCTCCAACGGCGAACTCCCCCTCCCTGCGATGTGCATCTGCCTTCTTCATGATTTGATGTGCTCGCAGTAGGTGGCGCTTCAATTCCTCTAACACCCGGTCACGATCCTCCAACTGCTGCTCTAATCCTGACACCGGGGTAGATCCCCTGTTGTAATGCACTAGGTGGGGCGGATCTCGGCCATACACAATCTGAAACGGTGTCATCCTCGCAGCTGAGTGGTACGAGGTGTTGTACCAGTACTCAGCCCACATCAACCACCCGGCCCACTTCCTAGGTGTCTCTGACACAAAACACCGGAGGTATGTCTCCACCCTGCGGTTAAGCACCTCCGTCTGGCCGTCCGTCTGTGGGTGGTAAGCCGTGCTCCGTCGCAGCGCTGTCCCCTGTAGCCTGAACATCTCCTTCCAAAAGGTGCTCAAAAACACCTTATCCCTGTCTGACACAATCGAGCGAGGGTACCCATGCAGCTTGACCACCTCCTTCAAAAAAGCAACTGCCACAGACGCTGCAGTAATTGGATGGCGTAGTGGGATGAAATGGCCGTATTTGCTGAGGCGGTCAACCACAACAAATATCGTAGTAAAGCCCTTCGATCGTGGCAACCCTTCCACGAAATCCATCGAGATATCCTCCCATATCCTCTCCGGTAACTCCAAGGGCTGTAGAAGATCTGCTGGGGATGTCGCCTGATATTTGTGGCGCTGACATATATCACACTCCGAAACCAGCCTCACAATATCCTTCCTCATACCTGGCCAGTAGAGCTCCCGAGCCATCCTCTGATAAGTCTGGTATCCTCCGGAGTGGCCCCCCCACGGCGCTGCTGTGGAACTCATGGAATAGAGTAGGAATGTGACTAGAAGTCCGGGGAATGACCAGCCTCCTCCGGTACAGTAGTAGTCGCTCCTCTAAGGTGTAACCTGGAAAGTCTGTAGATCCCCCAACGATTGCTTCCCGGATCCGCCGCAGCTCCTCATCGGTCTCAATCTCCGCTAGCAGGGTGTCGCTCCGTAACATCAGTGGGATAGAAAGAGCCACCACCTGTACCCCTTCATCTCGTCGGGAAAGCGCACCTGCCGCTTTCTTGTCCGAGCCGGGTTTGTAATGAATCTCGAACTTGTACCCGCTCAACTTGGACAACCACCTCTGGTGCTCTTTTGCCACCATGCGCTGCTCCAGGAGGTACTTCAGACTCCGCTGGTCTGTCCGTACCACAAACTCCCTCCCAAGTAAGTAGGGTCTTCACTTCTGGATTGACATCACGATCACCATCAACTCTCGCTTATAGACAGACTTCAGCCTGGCACTGGAAGATAAAACCTGGCTGAAGTAAGCGATCGGCCGCTGCTCCTGCATCAGTACGGCCCCTAAACCAAAGCCCGAAGCGTCTGACTCCACTACAAAGTTCTTCTCAAAATCTGGGAGAGCTAGCACTGGTACTGTCGTCATCGCCTCCTTGAGGGCCTGGAATGCCCTCGTCGCCTCTTCTCCACAGCAAAAACTATCCTTCTTCAACTGTTCCGTAAGGGGCCACGCCAAGGTGCCGTACCCCTTCACGAAACGCCGATAATACCCTGTGAGACCCAGAAACCCCTGCAGGGCCCGTAATGTCCTTGGCTGCGGCCAATCCAACATGGCTGAAATCTTCGATCGATCAGCTGCTACCCCGTCCGCCGATACGATGTGCCCCAAGTACTCCACATGCGCCTGTCCGAAGAGGCACTTCTTTCGGTTGGCCTGTAGCTGATGATCCTCCAGCTCTCGCAGAACTATCTCCAAATGGCCCAGATGATCCTGTAACGATGTACTGTAGACCAGGATATCATCGAAAAAGACCAGAACGAACCTCCGTAAGTAAGGTCGGAAGACCTTATTCATTAGTGACTGGAAGGTAGCAGATGCGTTCGTCAGCCCAAAGAGCATGACGAGGAACTCGTAGTGGCCTTCGTGAGTCCTGAAGGCGGTCTTCTGCACATCCTCCTGTCTCATGCGAATCTGGTGGTACCCCGACTTTAGGTCGATCTTCGAGAAGACCACCGCTCCGTGCAGCTCGTCTAGCAGCTCGTCAATCACCGGGATGTGAAACTTGTTTGGGACAGTTTCCTTGTTGAGAGCCCGGTAATCGACACAAAACCTCCAACTGCCGTCCTTTTTCTTAACCAGAAGCACTGTGCTAGAAAAAGGACTAGCACTAGGGCGGATGACTCCTGCCTGCAGCATCTCCTGTACCAGCTTCTCGATCTCGTCTTTCTGCACCTGGGGGTACCGGTATGGGCGCACGCTAATGGGCGACACCCCCTCCCTAAGCACAATAGCGTGCTCATGTGATGCGATTCGCTAGTGATTTGAAGATAAAGATGAGATTTTTATTGGAATTTCAGATCTCACAATTAAAAAGGAACACTAATACAATAATCTACTCGCTAACTAATAACTAGAAGACGATTCTTAACCTAGGGGGAAAAGCCAAATCCTAATACAATTAATCTACGGGAAAAAATAAAATAACTCTCTCAATTTTTCGCATCCGAATTAGGGCTGGCTCCACCCCTTTAAATAGGCAAAGCACACCTATTTGTTCTTTTACGCAAATGCCCCTCCTCTTAATTTCCAGCCGCATCACTACTCCGCCCCTGAAATTCCACCTTGTCCTCAAGGTGGTGCATGATGTCCTTCGCCTGGCGTCCTACCCGGTCGATTGCACTCCTCCCGGATCAAACGGATGAGAGTGGTCCCCACCGCTTTCAACGACGTCCGGAGAAATATCGCCGGGCCAAGGCAGGATCCAAAAAACGTCGTCGGGCCCCCACAAGTACTTTGGATGGTCGTCGTCATCGATGCACTGCTGGAATCCTTCCCCGGGCCCCATAGATGGCTGAAATCCTGAAAATTGTGCTCCACGGACCTCGTGCGGGGCCTCCGGGGACCTGGAAATCCTCGAAAAGAGCCTGTCGGTCGTCCTGGAAGGTCGATGGGGCCCCCAAGAGGTCCACCGGCCCTCGGGATCCCCCCTGGGGTCGGCCGAAGCCCCCCAGGGCGTCGCCGGGGGCGGCCGGCCCTGAAAATGGGTCGGCGGCCCCCAGGTGGTGCTCCCTGGGGCCGCCGCCTGCGCATGGAGGGGCGGCAGGTGCGGCCGCCCCTCACGGGGGCCTGGCGGCCCTCCGCCGCCCCTCTGGGGGTTCGTCGGGCCCCCCAGAGCTCCCTGGGGGGTCGGCGGCTCCCCGGAGGGCTGCCGGGGGGCCGGAATCACCCCGCCGGCCCCTCTGTCTTCGTGTCGTGGCGGCGCGTGGTCGTCCCTCTCCGACGACAGATCTGCGTCGTTATACCCTGACTTCTTCAGATCTGGCTCCGGATCTGGTGGATCTACGCCTGGAAGCTCCAGATCTGGCTCCGGATCTGGTAGATCTGGATCTGGAAATTCCAGATCTGGATCTGAAAATTCCAGATCTGGATCGCCGACAGCCGCAGGCTTCAGATCTATCTTTGTTTTTGCCGCGGAAAGATAGCGACGGTCGATCTCCGCCCGTTTCTCCTTATAGCAACGATTGATCTCCGCCAAATTCTCCACTATTTGACGGCACACCCTCGCCCTTCGCTCTACCCATGCGTCGATCAGATCTATAAATCGGGTGCTCGCCCTGGATCTAGTGCTCTGATACCAATTGATGCGATTCTTAACCTAGGGGGAAAAGCCAAATCCTAATACAATTAATCTAAGGGGAAAAATAAAATAACTCTCTCAATTTTTCGCATCCGAATTAGGGCCGGCTCCACCCCCTTAAATAGGCAAAGCACACCTATTTGTTCTTTTACGCAAACGCCCCTCCTCTTAATTTCCAGCCGCATCATCATGGTCCCTTGGCGGTGGAAGACCGCTGGGTGGCTGGAACACCCACTCAAACCCCTGCAATAGCTGCTCCACCTCCAGCGGGCCTACCGTCTCTACCGTGGCCTCGTCCGTCGCCAACCCCTGTAGCTCAATCAAGAACCCCCCTCCTTCAGCCTGGAGTGTCTTCGCCATAGTCTTGTAGGACACCGATGAACAACACAAACTCGGATCACCCAAAAGTACCACCTTCCTGTCGTCCACCTGAAACTCCATCCGCAGCAGCCGCCAGTTGAACTTCGTCTCCCCCAGCGATTGCAGCCACTGCATCCCCAAAATCAGGTCGACGTTGCCCAAGGTCAAGGGTAGAAAGTCACCGGTGATCACCACTCCCCTGTATGGACACCATCAAGTCACGACAGATGCCCCTACTCTGCTCGACCACACCGGTCCCGAGCATGACTCCAAAGCCCTCCGTCTCCGTCATCGGTATCCCCTGGCTCTCAATCACCCTGGGGGACACGAAATTGTGGGTGGCCCCACTATTAATCAATATCACCACGTCCAGGTCTCGGACCCTACCCGCCAGCTTCATGGTGTGCACCCGTGTAAGCCCCGCAATGGAGCTAAGCGAGACTTCGGCCGCCTCCAGTAGTAGAGGTTCGCCGGCCTCCTCGGTCCCTGTCGCTTCTTCCGCCGCCGCCTCCTCCAAGTCCTCAGCGTACACCTCGTATACCTGCAATGCTTGGTTGCGACACCTGTGCCCAGGGATAAACTTCTCGTCGCACTTGAAGCATAACCCCTTTGCTCTCCGTTCCCGCATCTCCGCATCTGTCATCCTCTTGTATGGCCCTCCTGGTCTCACATCCCCGGGTCTCCCTCTGCCTGTCGGGATCCCTCCTGCAACGCCTGACTGTCCCCCAGGGGCAGCCTGTGGTCGTGAAAACTGTCCTCCAAACGCCCCCTGGCGCGGCGCTCGTCCGCCAACCTATCCTCGACCGTCAGCGCTAACTCCATCTGCTCCTCCAGTCCACGCGGTCTGAGAGTGTGAAGCTCAGACCTAATGGTGGGCTTCAATCCATCCATAAAAAACCCTTCTAGGGACTCTGCAGGCATCCCATGCACTCTACTCGTGAGCTCCTCATATTGCTTAATGTAGTCTCGCACAGTCCCCATCTGCCTCAAGGCATGCAGCTGCTCATAAGCTCCCCCCCGCCTGTGAGCCTCGGAATCGATGTAATAGTGCCTCCTTGAACCCCTCCCAGGTTCTCAGAGGTCTCTGCTGCTCCTTCCATCTCCACCGATTCAGGGCCTCTCCCTCCAAACAGAGCGCAACCGCCCTCAGCCTCTCCTCCTCCGTCAGCCTGGCCATCTCAAAATATCTCTCTGCCTTGTAGATCCACCCTGTGGTATCACTTCCCTCGAAGACAGGCATCTGGAGCTTTCCTATGCGGTCATCCGCCCGTGGATCCCTCCCGTCAAAACGATCCACACGCTGCTGGCGATGGTGATCTGCAAATCGGCCTCTCTCCGGCTCCCATCTCCTATCCTCCCCCCTGAACCGCTCGTCCTCCTCCTCATACACCTCATAGTGGCGGAAGCGGTCCTCGTACTCCGGTTCATGCACCTCATCTCTCCGTCGTCCTTCCGGGGCCCAATCATCATCCTCGTAGTACTCCGGATCTCGCGCACCCCGCGCGCGCCTCTCCCGGGTCCCGTAATCCCCCTTGCGATGTGCGGGGGGGTCTTCGGAGTCCGCGCGACCCGTCAGAGGCCTGCGCGTGCCCTGGCAGGTCCGCAACCCCTCGGCGCCCCCTCGGGGGGTCGCCCGCCTCCGGCGGCCCCGCCAGGGGGTCGCTAGCCTTCGGCGACCCCATCTGGGGCTCGCCCGCCTTCGGTGACCCCCAGGCGGGGTCGCCCTGCTCCCGCGACCCCCCTGCGGGGTCGCCCAGTCTCGGCGGCCCCATGGGGGCCTCGCCCGCCTTCGGCGAGCCCCCTGGGTGGTCGCCGGCTGTCGGCAACCCCCAGGGGGTTCGCCGCTCGCTTCCTTCGCTGCTGATGTGGGGGTGGGTCTTCCTCGGAGCTTTCCCCTAGGGTTTCGGAGAGGTCCTCTTGCCAGTCGTCGTCGTCGAGGTCCAGATCTGGATCTACTCCTTCCAAGATCATCACTTCATGATCCGGAATCATCGTTGTCTTCCCTTTTCCCCTCAGATCTGATTGGTGATTCAGATCTGAGGAGGCTCCTTCCTTCGAACGCGAGATCTGAGGCGCGGTGATGTTTTGAGCCATGAAGTTGACGAGCATCTCCTTCACTTGCTCCAGATCCCCCTTCAAATCTCGCCTGAGTGCCTCCGTGGCCGTGTCGATTTTCATGATGATCTCTGCTGTCTCTTTCTTCCTCTCGACGATCTCCGCATCCAACCTCTCCTCCATTGATTTCGTCGTAGCTGATCTTGTGGCGGCCATTGGATCAGTGCTCTTATACCAAATTGATGCGGACTAGGGTTTTGTAGAAGAGATTTGGGAATTTTTATTTGAATGGGGATTAGGGTTACAAGATAATTAGCCAATTTTGGGAGAGTTGGACCCTCTCCTAGCTTTTGCTAAGGGAAAAGCCTAAACTCTCTTCTAGATCTCCTCGGAGAACTCTAGGAAATATCAAATGACGGTTACAATTTCGATACCCTAACCCTAGCCCACGCCCTCTCTTATATAATGAAGAGGCGTGGTGCGTACAGCAACACAAAACAACTAATAGTGCATAAAGACATTCTATCCCCAAATCGTCGGTGTGTCCAGCAATCACTCCTTAGTCTTCTTGCACCTCCTCTCGTAGGTGATAAGCGTATCAGTATCATGCAAGACCTCTAGAATATGTAGAGCTTTAATCCAGACGATCATGGTAGAAAATTTCACGAGAAAAGCTCGAAAATCACCAAAATAGACTGAAAATATGGCTGAAATACGTTGAAAATATGCTGAAAGATCCTAATAAAATCGTAAGCAGCACTGTGCAGCTGTGGCTCAGTCAGCAGGTCAACAGTTCAGTCAACGGCTCGGCTCTGTCAACGACTCGGCTTTGGTCAATGACTTGGCGGCTGGTCAGTGACTCATCGGATCCTGTATTGTAGTTTTGACGGCTCATTGGTGTCGGCGAGTTTTCCTGACGATTTTTACGGCATTTCACCGTCGGGTTTCTTCCAGTGCGTTCGCCTAAAGAAGAGGAAATGGATGGCGGGGCTGCTGACCCCGAAGGTTGCCGGAGTCAATATCGGTGGTAGTTTTAGGGTTAGGGTTTTTTTCTTCTTTTTTCCTCTCTTTTTTCTCTCCTTTTATGTTTTTCAGTTCTCTGCTTGTATCCAGAAAATTCTTTTTTTTTTTTGATTTTTTTTCAAACTCTTTTTTTACTATAACTGAAATGAAATTTTTTTCGATGGAAGAAAACAGCAGAAAACACAAGAAAACATACCAGTTTCTCTCTGATACCAATTTGATGTATGATGGAAGCAGGAAGGGATGTGGTGGAAATTTGGGAAAGAAGTAGATTATGAATTTGATAACTTGTCGGATCTCGAACCTCAGAAATTTTTCGATCAATAACTTGCACAAACTCGCACGTGGAATTTCTTCAGACCTTGCCAAGCAATCAAGCCCATTTTGAACACCGATGTAAAATATTTAATTCGTGGAGAAACTAAAAGTTTACATCAAAACCTAGATTTTCATCGAATTCTTCATACTAGAAAAACTAATTTGTTGATGGCATTTATATAGGTTTACAACTTGACTCTCAGAATCTGATTAGGACTAGAAATTCGAAATCAAATAAAACACTTAAATTAAAAGACTCAAATTAACTAAAACTCTCAAAATAACAAAGGACTTCAAATAATAGGAATTCTCCAAGGATTAAAACTCATCACGTAAAATCTTTTAAATAAAATATTTCAATTCGAATTGGATCTCCATTACGGTGGATGCCCTCTCCAGACGAGGGAATGAACCTTAGTTGACAGCTCTGTCTGTTCTCGTAATACTCGTTTGGGAACCACTGTTGCATGAGATTGGGGCAGATGAGTGCTTAGCGAAGATTCGGGCTGCCCTATTACATGGTTCAACGGAATACCTATATTACTCATTAGACAGACAACAATTGTTATGTTAGGTACGGCTCGAATTACCTCAGATATTTACCTATATTCTGAGGTTACTAGGAGAATTCCATGAGAGCATCATTGGAGGACACTACGTGGTCCTTAAGACCTATTGTCACCAGGTAATGGAGCTGTATTGGTGGGAATGAAGAAGGATGTGATTGAAATGTGTGGCTAGTTGTGTTGTTTGTAACTGTCACAATTACATGGTGATGGTACCTGGAGGACTGTTGCCGCCATTGGCCTTATCGAACCGGGTCTGGGAGGAAGTCACAATGGGCTTCATTGAAAGGTTGACTCTATCATAAGGATTTTCTGACATTTTTGTTATGGTGGACCGCCTCAGCAAACATGCATACTTTGCAGCCCTTCGACAAATATGCACACAGCTGTGACTGTAGCAACCACATTTACACATGAGGTGGTGCGTTTGCATGTGATTCCAAAGTCGATAGTATCTGATCGCGACATCATCTTCTTGAGCCATTTTGAGGGAGTTGTTTAGGATTCGCAGAACAGTTTTGAAACGAAGCACGATACACCACCTTCAAACAGACGGTCAGACAGAAGCGGTTTACAAAAGCATAGAGACATACCTGCAGTTTTGTGTCTGAGACATCAAAAAAATAAGTGAGATGGTTAGCTTGGACGGGGTATTGATACAATATTTCATATCACATGGCGTTCCAGACCACCCCTTTTAAGATCTTATATAGAAGAGTTCCTCCGCACGTATTGCATTATGGCCACAATTCCACATCGGTGTCATATGTTAAGCAGTATTTGGAAAGAGATAATGTGTTAGAGGAGCTGAAATGGCATTTGGCGCGGACGTAATAGGTCATGAAGAAACGGGCGGATGACCACCAAAGAGATGTTCAGGTTGCAGTGGGCGACTAGATTTATCTGCAGCTCCGACCTTATCACCAAATATTTTTGGTACGCACGAGGAACAAGAAGTCAGCGCTACATTATTTTGGGCCTTATGAGGTCGAGGCATGGGTTGAGAATGTGGCTTATATTTTAAAATTACTGTCAACCTCTGATATACATCTATTCTTCCATGACTCAGCTCCGTTAAGCAATAAATGATCACACACGTTCGCCATCTTTGCAGCTGACCTTGATGGATGGCATGTAAGTGATGTTAGAATCATCTGAATTGAAAGGAGTACGCTAAGGGGGTTCAGGTATCAAAGAAGTGTTGATCCAGTGGAAGGATCTTCCAGAATATAAAGCGATGTAGGAGCTGTTTGGTATAATCCATCGACAGTTTTTGGAATTCTATTTTGAGGACAATGTGTCTCGTTGGGAGGATAGTAATGTTAGGCCGATTATTACTTTTGGACGCTAGTGCAAGATTACAAGTGGGTGTACTTTTGTCACTCGGCTAATTACCTAATTAATGAAGATTTTTGTTTTAACAAGAGGGGAGAGGTCATTAGGGTATTTATGTTGAATATTAAGAGAGATCAATATTCTATTAGTTAATTTAGATTATTGGGAGAGAATTGACTTCCTTCTCGAATTTGGTGTCGTATCTTGTTAGATCCAACCTATTAACATATTATCAATAAAAATATCATCTTTTATGCTAATTTTGCCCTAATTCCTCTCAGAATCAAGTGTTCCTCGCAGAGAGTTATTTTTTGGTTCATACATTGAAGAGAAGGAAATTGTTTAGAGACGTAGCATGACATTTTGGCCATTAACCTTAGCGTTGTTAACACCGTTGGTTATCATATTGTAAAATAAAATTTGAAGTTTATAGCTTTAAGAAAAAATAGCATTGAATAAATAACTATAAATTTGGTGAAACTTTGGGGTATTTAGCTTTAATTCAGCTTATGGATGGTTAAACTTTCTGTCAAAAGGTTTTGACATCAGTTAAAGCTTTCTCGGTCAGCACTTTGGATTTTGCATGTTGAATTTCTCAACCATCTTGAAATATGACTTGTTTTATTCTTTTATTCTTTTGTTTCAGTTCCATTCATGAAATATTATTTGGGCATGTTCTGGAAACACTCATATGTTTATTTTGCATCCATTATTATTTTTATGGTGAGAACGTGTTTATTGAGATTAGTGATTTTCAAGAACATGAACATTAGATCAGTGGAACTTCCGATTTAAAACGTTTCATACATTGAACATAATACCTGGGATTTGGATTCTCGTGCTTACCGAGTATTGTGTGCATTTGAGTCTTTGACAAGCTACTCTTGATTCTTTAACCAAGGGGAAGTCGTAAAAGGACATAGTACAAGGCGTAAGAAAAAAACTATATCAAGACATCAACACCTATGACTAAACAAAATGTAAATGTCATATATCATATGATATTATAGGGTCATAGACAATGCAGGAAGTTTGTAAAGATGCATTCAAAATATAGTAATTTATGAGTAGTAAAGAAGAAATGTGAGCAAGAATTGCTGCATAATGTGAAGGACGAAAATAAGACATATGATCATTTTGATAAACAAGAAGGAAGGATTAATGGCGGAACCATAGGTAACAGTATTAGATTGAATGTGGTCTTTTGTGGGTTATAATTAATGTTTAATAACCTTGATTTCTCCTTAAATAAATGATAAATAATTAATGTTTATGCGATATAAATAATAAATTTGAAAATATGAGGCTAAATGCAAAAGTGCATTGATTTATCCCTAAATAAAAGATAAATAACTGATTATGAGATATAAATAATAAATTTGGATATATGTGGCTAAATGCAAAAGTGCATTGATTTATCCCTAAATAAAAGATAATTAACAATTATGTAAATAATATTGATCCGGGGTTAATTAGGAAAAAAAGTATCAATACTATTTTCATAAGTAATGCAACTTTTCTATTTAATTCCCCCTTCAGATTCATATTTGCAATTTTATCATGTCTATTTCATAAATATAAGTTGTTTATCGTTTATTCGGGAGGAATCATTTATTCACAGGGATTAGGACTTTGCGGGGGATAGGGAGGCATGTTTTATTAGTATCATTTTACCTTTCTTCTGTTTACTATTTAGTTCTACTATTAATTTGGCACAATTTACAAACCCTATGTTTCTTCACAGAGTTGAACGCAAGTTCTTGATGTATGTGACACTTTCATGCATTGATTTGCCGTAGTTTCTAATGTGTATTAGACTGTTGTCTCAAAAAGTCTCTCTTCCCATAGCATGAGACAATGAACGACGTGAAATGCTTCTGACTTAATTCCCATTTTATTTCTATCCGTTTAGCCCTAATACTTCTATTGTTCACTAAACTGACACCATCCTATCATACATATCTTTCTTGCCTGGAATGCTGTCTGATATACCCATCTTACCGTTAAAGTTAGATGCATGTGTCAATCAACAGATAGGTAAGCATCAAGGCACATCATGATCATCACCCGTTGACACAATGACCTTTGCTTAGACACATACAGTCTGCCTACCTGCAGATGGATTACTGAATTTATCTTATCCTATTAAATTAATGTGGTATATATGATCAGTCTGTCATTCAGATCCAGGATGAATTTTCAGGACAGTTTAAAGCTGAATTATTTGCTCATTCAAATTATGACTAATTGTTACTGTCATACTAGGTGATATGTAGCATGTAAAATTTAATCATTTAGCCGTGTTGTGTAGGACATGTGTTGGATACCTGTGTCCTGGACACGTATGAGGCATGATACTTTTATATTGAGTACACGTTTAAGGATTTACTTGAGTGTCGTCTTGTCGTGCCATGTCGCATTATCGGCATGTCCGTGTCCGTGCCTGTGCAAGTGCAACATAGCTGTCATATTAACCAGAGTTCATGTTTCTAGCATTTACAATATCTTGATCTCAACTTCCAAGCATTAGTAGTGAAAATTGAACTACTGGCAATGTCATCAACTTATTTCTATTGGTAATTGTCACGTTGGTAGGAAAGATAAGTACGTCATTCTCAGCGTAAACTAATATGATAAAGTTGGTTTCTCTCGATACTGGCATATAAACGTTAACGCAATTGCAATTGCATATTGCCCAAGAATAATTCTGTGTTTTTGCATTCTTCCAGGCCACGAAAGGATTAAACTTAACATGCCCCCTTTGCAAAACCAGCTTCTCACACATCACAAAATTCGAAGACACTGCCTGCTACGATCAAAAGATTTACTCGCAAACTATTCCATGTGATGCATTGAACACAGAAGTTTACATGCTCCCCAGTGGTAGACTTAACCGTCATGACACCTTGGTAAGTATTGATATCTGTTGGATAAGAAATGCTGCCTGATTACAATTGGAACTGAAAGTTCTTTGTTTCTTTTAAAAAAGTATGCTATGAATTTATTTTAAAACTGATAACTATTCCATTTCCCTATGATCTCACAAGCCCTCGAGTTCTATATGCTATGAGTGCCACACCCTCGAGCCAGAGGATCTCCTGGTATGCTGCCATATCTGTCAGGAGCGTTGGGTTCATTCATGTTGTTTAGACCCTCCTTTGATTCCATGGACATGTGTTCGCTGCTCTGATCTCCGCAGGTTGTATCAGCGGTTCCATTGAGTTAGAACTTGTGTATAGTTTTGCTTTTGGTATTGTTGTAATGGTTCTTGTTTTACTCAAACTGAACTGTCATGATACCCAATAGTTGTCGAGTATTCGTTTTAACTGATTGATATCAATATGTTCGAATAAATCAAATGTTAAACTTACTACAGTTTGCGAGGGCAAGATTTGGGCAAAAAATCTTGACCCGTTATCGGTGACCAAGACAAGTTTATTATAATTATAATAATGTTATGAATTAATAGACATTTACGCCATTTGATATTGATTATGTGGAGAAATGTGTAGAGACATTCCTTCTTTTATGTTACAAACGATTGTACTTGCATACTATGTCTATATTTACGCATTTGATGATTGGACATATAACATTCATACTTATGTCACCAACATAACCATTAAATCATTGTTTGATGGAATTACTAAGGTGTTACAAGAAGATGAAGAATTTTAAGAGATTTGTCTACCTACACCTGAGATTGTAATACAAATAGAGGTTTTCTACCTCATTTGTGTATTTGAATATTGTTCTATACATCAATAATATTCTCTTTACTTATCCTCTGTCTATTTTTGTTAGTTTTCTTATTACAATTGTTTTTCATTCCTTGTTTCACAACCCGTTATCAGCAGGAAGGCTCTACAAAGACTAAGGCTTCATCTTCTTCTTTAAGGTAGTACTAGTCATAACCCGTGCCCGCGGGCACGGTTCATTTAAGATTTTCCATTGCGAAATCTTTGTTCCCCGAATTTTTTTTTCAAAGCCAAATTTTAAAAGAAAAACAAATTAGCTTACAATATTTAGCAGCACAGGCGCCTTCGGCAGCGCGGAACAACAAATTCAGTGCATGCGCCTTCGACACAGAACATCAAATTCGACGTGGGTGCCTTCGGCGCAGAACAACAAATTCGACGTAAAACAACAATTTCGACGCAGGTGCCTTAGGCGCGGAACAACAAATCAGCGTTAAAAAATGGCGCGGGCGCCTTCGGCGCGGAACAACAAATTCAGCGCATGCGCCTTCGACACAGAAAATCAAATTCGACGTAGGTGCCTTCGGCGCAGAACAATAAATTCGACGTAAAACAACAATTTCGGCGCGGGTGCCTTAGGCGCGGAACAACAAATCAACGTTAAAAAATTTAGCGGGCGCCTTCGGCGCGGGCGCGGCTTCATATACGTATAACACGTGCCCGTGGGACACTGTTCATTTAAAAATCTTAGACCAACTAATTTTAAACAAACATCAATAATTATTAGTTTCCTCTGAAATATCAGCAGATGTGATCGAAATTTTACAGGGTTTTGCAACGCGGATCAATGAGTTGGCAGCATCTCCCGCATTCATTCTCCCACAGCTCGCGTTCATTCCCAAGATGAGATTGTGTGTGTGCACAACATTTTTTTTCATAACTAATATTAAAAGGCAATTCCTAATTTCAATGTTTTTGTGTATTCCTAACAAATTTCTCTTCAACCCAAAAATTTCCCTCCAAAACTTGATGTGACACTGCCACATAGGACAAATTCAAAATCTGCCCTCAATTGTAATATAGATGGTTTGATTTTCTTATACATTCAAATTCTATTGTTAAAATTATTCATCTTCTATTCTTTTTTATTTTTTTATTTCTATTGACACCAGAAGTTGTTATATTGAAATCATCCCTTTTAATTAGTGTTGACATCTGAAATTATCACATTGAGGATAGATCTATTTGAGTATGAAATTGTTAATTAATTTCTTATAAGTGATATTAACACCAGAAGTTGTTATATAAATCATCATTTTATTTTGTTAACACTTGAAAGTTGTCATACTAATATTTATTTTGGCATTATTAACACATGATTATTATCATTTTGGCACCTGAAATTGTCATACTAATTTTAGTTTTGAGCAAAAAAATTGTTGCCAAGTTTTCTATAAGCATTTTGACTGTTGTCATACTAAGTCCATTCATTTTGTGAATCATCATATTATAGGGTTATTGCTATATTGAGAAACCTAAATTCCAACTCTGAGAGTGAATGGAAATGGTTATCTCTCATGGCGCCTTGATATTGAATTGTATCTTCAAGGGCATGGACTTGCTGATGCCATTGCTGGAAATGGAGATGCCAGTGAAAAAAAGGCAACTGCGTTGCTATTTATTCGCATGCATCTCAGCGACAATTTGAATGTTTAATATTTATCTATCCGAGATCCTTGATCTTGGGGACAATATTGAAAGAAAGATATGACCATACTAAGACCGTATTTCTCCCTCAAACATAATATGATTGGTAAAATCTGAGGTTGCAAGATTTCAAGTCTGCGTCTGATTATAATTCAACACTCTTTGACATTGTTTCAAGACTTGAATTATGTGATATTAAGCTCGCTGACGTTGGGCTTTTAGAGAAAAACATTCTCTACCTTTCATGCTTCTAATATTGTATTATAACAACAACATCGACAACATCAATTTAAGACTTATTCTAAGCTCAAATCAGTCATGTTGACTATTGAGTAAACAAGTGAATTGTTGCTTAAAAATCATGAATTGAAACCTGCTAGCTCTAAGGAATTTCCTGTAGCAAATCTCGGAGAAAGCAAGATTATTGGCTGTTCTAAAGCACGTGAGCGCAATCATGACAAATTTTCTCAAAAGAATAATGTGAGACCCAATTCTAATTACTCTCAAAACAATTGCAATAGCCGGAAGCCTATGAGAAAGCATGGTGATAACAATTGTCACCGTTGTGGGATGCCCGGTCACTAGTCACGTACATGTCATATGTCAAAACATTTGTTTGACATATATCAGGCATATCTAAAAAATATGGGCGAGCATATTGAGACATGCCATTGATAATGACTAGAATTTGGTTGAATTTAATGACATTGTTGTCAAGAATGACTCACCTGGTATTAATATGGTAAAATCTTTTGAAGTTTCTGATTTTTTTGATGATCTTGATGGAATTGCATGCCATCTAAGTGGTGAATGACAACCTAGTTTTAGTTTTCCCATGAAACTTTACATTTTTCTTATGCTCTATTATGTATATACCTTTGGGTATATATGTCCCCAAAGATGATTTGCACTAAATAAATTTATGAATAAATTCAAGGATCCCATTTCATATTTGTTGAATCAATATGCTAATTGATTACTAATTTAATTATTTTGTATTTGATGTCTAAAGTTGTCAACATAAGTGCAGGTGGAAAATATTGAGTAAAATGAAGATGTATGTTTGTTAGATAATGGTATTACACATACATTTCTTCTAACAAATAATTTTTCCCAAGTATGACATTGTGCTAGGAAAATGTCTGTATAATTTTTGGTCTTGTTAAACTCGTTCATGACTATGAGGATGTCACCGTTGTTTTGCCTAATAACATTGTCTTACCAATAGTTGTTGAATATGCGTTTTAACTGATTGATATCGGTATGTTCTTATAGAGCAAATGTTAGATGTGCTACAGTGTGGGAGGCAAAAAATCTTGATCCGTTTCGAAGACCAAATATGTTATAATTATAATATTGTTATGAATTAATAGACATTTACACCAGTGGATATTGGTTATGTGAAGAGAAATGAGACGAGACATTCATCCTTTTATGTTACAATTGAATGTACTTGCATACCATGTCTATATTTATGCATTTGATGATTAGTCATATAAAGAGGAATTGTCAGTGACATTCATACTTATGTCACCAACATAACCATTAAATCATTGTTTAATGGAATTACTAAGGTGTTACAAGAAGAAGAATTTGAAGAGATTTGTTTACCTACACATATGAGATTGTAATATAAATAGAGGTTCTTTGTGTTAGTTCTTGGGTTCAAGACTAACGTTGTTTTGATGATGATCGATACATTATGTTAGGGTGCTAATCAATATTATGTTTTAATCTCAATTTATCTTAATAATTATATATTGATGAGACAAAGCATAAAGTTTGGAGGATGATGCAATGGTCATCTTAAAGACCTCTAAGAGTGATGGATTGCTCAAGCTTGGATGAAGTCAAGCATAAAGCTTGGAGGATGATGCAATGTGCATCTTAAAGACCTCCAAGAGTGATGAATTGTTCAAGCTTGGATGAAGTCATGAAAATCATCTATTGAAGCCAAAGCTTGGAGCATAAGAATGGACATCTAAAGGAGCATTGCCAAAGCTTGGATCTTGATGAAGGAAAGCTCATCAAGAGGGCCAAAGCTTGGAAGATGATGGGGAGCTTAAGGCATCATGTGCTTGAAGACTTAGACTCTATGAGATGAAAAATGTAATCCATGTAATTTCTATTACTTGCATTTCTCTTTTTGAGTCTAGGATTTTTTGTAATGCCTTGATAGATGGTCTACTCATTCATGCATATGCATTAACCATCTCAGTGTGCCTTAGGATTATCATATTAGAATCCACCCCAGTAGGTTCTCCCATGCCAAGAACTCATTTGGAGTTTCTGGCTTTCCAATAGGTGACTGCTGAAGGAAGGACATGCGACTGGTGATCACCAGGCGCTTAGTCAGCCTTCTATAGTCGACAAGGTTGTAAAAAACGCTAGGCGCTAGGCGTTCGGATTGCTAGCGCCTAGCGCCCAGAGCATTAATCGGGGATTAATCGGGGATTAATCGGCCTAGGCGGATTTGCAGTTTTAATTATTTTATTTATTATTATATAATATATTTATGTTTATATATAAATATAAATATAAATATTATTTAAAATACATCAAATATTTAATACATACTAAATCAAATCCAGTTTACCTACTTTAGAGTATTTGTGTGCAACAAAATAAAATTTAAAAGATACTCTTGTGCAATTAAGCCATTTACCAAAAACGCCCAGAAACCGCCCAGAAACCGCCCAGGAACCGCCCAGGAACCGCCCAGAGCGCCCAGACACCGCCCAGAACGCTTAGGCGGCCGATTAATCCTAAAAACGCCCAGATTGACCGCCCAGGCCATAATCGGGGCGTTTACTGGCCGCCTAGCGCCTAGGCGCCGCCTAGGCGGCCGCCCAGGCCGATTTTTAGAACACGGATAGTCGACTGTTGTGCACAGCTCAAGTCAATATTTCTTGACTCTTTTCTTGAGCTTTTGGTGCATGCGACTGGAGTTCATTTGACAGGTGCCTGTCTATCATCAGGTGCCTGAACTTTGTTCTTCAGTCGTCTGAGTGCCAATGTGCGTAACTTGTCTTTTATGGACACCAATCCACTGTGTGTGACAGCCGACTGATGTAGAGTTTACAGTTGCCTGTTTATCTTCAGGCGCCTGGACTTTGGTCATCAGTCGTCTGAATGCATAAGTGCAAAAGTTGCATTTTCTCACCTCCAGTCCATCATGTTGAGTATTGGTGTTTCATACCAATCTTATTTTGATGATGATCACAACATTATGTTGTTGCTAATGACTCTCTTGTTTTAGTCTCATAGTTTCATTTCAAGAATATCTTTCTTGTAGACTAAACACTTGGTGCTAAGATGGACATCAAGTGGAGAAGGGCCAAAGCTTGGACTCAAGAGGTGCCAAAGCTTGGAGATGATGGAGAGCATCAAGGCATCAAGATTGAAGACTTAGATTCTAAGGAAAGCAATGCAATCCATGTAATATTTCCTTTATTGCTTTCTTTCTCATTTGAGTCTAGGTTAATGTAATGCCTTGATAGATGGTCTACTCATTCATGCATATGCATTTAGCCATCTTAGTGAGCCTTAGGATTATCATAGAATCTAACCTAATAGGTTCATCTTGACCAAAGACTCATTTGGAGTCTCTGGCTTTCCATGAGTCGCCTGTTGAAGGATTTCCAGTCACCTGTCGATCCTTCTACAGTCGACTGATATGCACTGCTCAAGTCAATATTTCTATTGACTCTACTTGAGCTTTTCGCAACAGTCGACTGATGCTCAGTTTACAGTCGCCTGTATATTTACTGTCGCCTGTACATTGGTCAACAGTCGTCTGAGTAGCGTAAGTGCATATACTGCTTCTCTCTGTTTTTCTCCATCTCTTGCAGCAGTCGACTGATGAAGGATTTACAGTCGCCTGACTATTTTACAGTCGACTGTATTATTGACATCAGTCGCTTGTATGCTTATCCGGTGAAAGAGTGCAACTCTCTGATTTATTCCATCCCCTGCAGCAATGCCTGCTGAAGGTTTTTCAGATGCATGTCCTGTTTACAGTCGACTGTATCGACTTCATCAGTCAACTGTCCTGGCTCAGATTATAGCCGTTGGATATTTTCTAACTGTTGAACAGTCGACTGTCATTTGTTCATCAGTTGACTGTCCTTGACGTTTCTGCCCAGAAACTAGTCGTTGTAGCCTTGTGCTTTTTGCTGTTTTCTTGGGTTTTGAAGGTTGATATATGGTTCCTATATATATGGGTGTGCTGAGTTCATTAGAGCTTCTTGATGCTATTGAAAATCATAAGAGATCAATAAGCCGCTCTCAAACTCTCTCATTTCCCTCTTTGAGCTCTCATTCCTCTTCATGCATTGAAGTCCAGCTCAAGGGAAATCATCCAAGTGCTTTCAAGCCAATCTCAACACTTGGAGATCCTCTTCCATGCCTTGCATTCATCTAGAGTAAGCATCTCAAGGCATAAATAAGAGTATTTATTTTACTTGGTGATTCTTGTAACACTAATTCTATTTGTGGGAATTAGTCTTTCTCTCTTTGTGGGAGTTTATCTCTTTGTGGGATAAGGATATTCTCTTAGTGGGAATAACTCTCTTTGTAGGAGTAACTCTCTTAGTGGGAGTTTGGTGTCCTAGTGTAGGGCTAACCCTAATTCTCTGAGTGGGAGTTAGTAATTCTCTAGGTGGGAGTTTGACCCCTGTGTAGGGTTGGTTGGGTCCTTATGTATGGCAAAATCCTCTCGGTGAGATATCTCTTTGTGAGATTTGTATTCACTTCTCTTTGTGGGAATATAGTGAATATTGGTGTGGCTGGACGTACCCAAGTTTTGGGGAACCAGTGTAAAATCTTGTATTTGCGTTTGGATTGATTGTGTCACTTATTTCCTATTGCATTTATTATTCCGCATGTGCAAGTTTAATTTTAATTGGACAATTTTATTGCCATTACACTATTCACCCCCTCTAGTGTGTTGTTGTTAGTATTGCAAGGGTAAGGCGATCCTTATAATTGGTATCAGAGCGAGGTTATAGCTTATTGCAACGATGGCATTCAACGCCTCATCCGCGTCTCATGAAGAAGATCATTCAACCGTTCGACCCCCGCTCTTCAACGGAACCAACTACCCAAGTTGGAAGATCATGATGATGATCTACATGAAGGGTCAAGACCTTTGGGACAACACAGAGTTACCATTTGAGGAGCCTACTTCACCCGCGGCTTCTAGAACTAAGGCAGAGAAGGACTCGATCAGAGTCAATGCAAGGGCTATGTATGCATTCCATTGCGCACTCACTCCGAATGAGTTCGACCGTATCTACATGTGCAAATCGGCCAACAGAATTTGGCATACATTGGAGATTTCTCATGAAGTGTTGCTTCAACATAAGGAAGAGGTTCAACCAACCAAGCCCGAGAAGAAAAAGGGAGTTGCACTCCATGTCGAGAAGGAGTCATTTAAGTGGAGAAAGAAGTTCCAATGAGAAGATCCGAGTGAAAAAGAAGAAGAAGAAGATGTTAGCAATGATGATTACATTGAGCTTGCCAAGCAATTCAAGAATTTCAAGGCATTCCTCAAGGACAAGTAATGTAAATCTTCGTCAAAGTTTGCCTCCCAGTCTAACAATTCTATTTGTTTCAATTGTAGAGGAAAAGGTCATCTTTCTATCGAATGTCCTTCCAAACCCACCAAAGATACCTATAAGGGGAAAGGGAAGAAGAATTGGAAAGTCAAGTCCGAGTTCAAGAACTAAAAGAAGGGACTTATCGGCAAATTTGATGATTTCGATGAGGACACATCATGTGATGAAGAAGAGGATGACAAGGAGCACGATCACATGTGTTTTGCAGCTTGTGATGATTCTTCATCAATCTCCTCTAGCTCAAGCGATGAAGAGATATAGGCGTGGCTTAACTCCAAAGAAGAAATGTGCTTCATGGCTAATGGGGAAGAGTCTTCGTCAAGCTCAAGCGAGGAGGAAAGTGATGAGAAAGTCAAGGAGGAAAGCGATGAGGAAGTTGAGGAAGAAAAGCTATCCTACGAGGAGCTCGAATACCGCTTTAATATGGCCTCTAACTTGGCAAGTAAGTGCATCAACTCATATGGTAAATTGAAAGCTAAATTTAAGAATGCTATGAGTAGGGTGCATGCTTTTGAATCTACTAGTGTATATAATCATAATGCTTTGCATGTTTGTTACACTAGTGAGAGAGACACACTTCTCTCTCAAGTTAAGGAATTGAGCTTAACCAATGATAATCTTGTTGCTCAAAACCTTAGCTTAGAAACTCGCATTCAACAACTTAGGTTAAAATGTGAAGAGGAATCCCGTAAGCTCAAAAGCTTTGTGTATTCTAGGGATTCACTCCACGATTTGCTTGAAAAACAACATCCGACAAATCATAGAGGAGGTTTGGGGTATATTCAAAATGTGGTACCCAAACCCACCTCTAATTCATCTTATGGTGCAAATAAAAGAAATATTGCTAAAGCACCTAAGAAGAATCATCATGCTTTCTTGTACAACAATAACATCAACACGAAGCATGTAAATCACAAGGTGATGAGGAAGAATGAAGCCTCTTCATTTTTTGCTAAGAAGCAAAATCCTCATTCTTTGCATGCCAAGAAATTCGTTTCTACACCTAAGCATGCCACATCCATCCCTCTTGCAAAGGCAAAACCCTTGCCTAGGAAATCCTTGAGTTTATGGATTCCCACTAAGGTTAATGTGCAAGAGAGGGATATTTACATCAACTCTCTAGTTAGGGATGTGATCACCTCATGTGATTACATTAGGAAATCAAACTCCTCTTGGGTTTGGTTCCCTAATGTTTAGGTTCCTCACACATGCATATTGC
The DNA here is from genome assembly GCA_030789695.1 of Scilla litardierei. Taxonomy (NCBI): domain Eukaryota; kingdom Viridiplantae; phylum Streptophyta; class Magnoliopsida; order Asparagales; family Asparagaceae; genus Scilla; species Scilla litardierei. Next base: position 235,936,927 of record CM061133.1, read on the forward strand.
ATGGGTATTGTGCTTAAATGTTTATTTTAGCGTACTCATTGTTTGTGTGTATTTCATGATTTTGAAAATATTTTCAAACTTATTTTTTTTCATGAAAATGGGGACCTTGGGGAAGACATTGGCATACATGCATTTGTTGATCCATATGTATGTCAATGGGCGAGTTATAATATCTAATATGTTTAAAATATCTTTAAAACATATTTTAGCTCTCATTTTGGGTTTTTTTTGATAAAGATCATTATTTACAATTGGTTATTATGGTCTTCATCTTAACCCATTGATATTGTCAACATGTTTCATGTTATATCCCTTTTGGCAATATCATTGTGTATCATTGAAGCTTGATTTTTTCCATATCTATTGTTTTGATACACTTTAGGCCCATGGTTCCAATATTTGTATATCAATTGGTAAAGGGGATTATTTTCCAAGATTCTTTGTCTACAATTGGTATTATCTCAATTGTTAGAGATTGTTTATCTTCTACTTTACAATTGGTATTAGATCCTAGAAATCAATATTTGACCATTTCTATGATCTAGGGGGAGCATGGGATAGTGATTGATACACACTAAAATTTTCAATTTGGTATCATACATCTCCTTATATCTTGCATATTGTCACATCTTTGGTTAAGATGACAAAGGGGGATATTTTTTATGTCCACCTTTTTGACGATATCAAGGGGGAGAGATATATGCATTATGTAAATGTGACTCTTGTATTTCATACATATGCATTTGGGGAGAGATATATTTCGAAAACATGTTCAATGCACTTTTGGAGGAAATTGTGATGCGATGGTTGTTGTTGAAACACGATATTGGCGTACTGATGAAAGAATGGATATGTGAATGCGATAATTGAGACCGCCAAATATTGAAATGCACAATTTATTTATAAACTAAGAGTGCGGAAATGAGTGTAAACAACAACCTGTAATTCTCGGTCTATCTCATGATAGGTGAGATTCCAGGCAACAGGTTTTGGGGGGAAACACTTATAAAAAGTAGGTCTTAAGGAGCGGATACAGCTAAGGCGAGAGGGGTTTGGATAAGTGTGGACATACCTTGATTCTCACTCGCGTCCTATAAGGGGGAGATGGCTAGAGTCAGAGAGGCCGGTGGTGTACTCGTAATGCACCATTCGGTAATTGTTGGTTTTGTCCGTTTGCCATGATAAAAACCAAGAATTGTCTCACTCCCGTAAGAGAGAGTTACGAAAGGCCCCTCTAGTGCTCGTGTCGCTGGTTGGGGTACCACTTTTCACCCACCTTGGGTGAAGTCCAGCTCCTTAATGTCCTATGTTTTACACGAGTTTTCAAATACTAATTTTTAAATGCAACGACTGAAGATGAATGTATTTTAATCTCTTTAAACATGTGGATATTCATACAGTAATGTCTGTTTTACTTTATGCAGTTCTTTATTTCAATACATGCTTATGAAGTTTTGCCTTACTATATGCATTAGTCTGTAGTTATGATTGTCACCGTAATTATACCTTCGTAGTGTATAGCGATTCTGAGACTGGTCCCTACCTAGTGTTGTTAGAATTTCTAATGGGTCACGATGTGACGTGTCCCACCTTGCGGTTTCAGGTTTGATTTGGCAGCAGGAGCTGTGTCAGGGGGATGGAGCAGTAAAGCTTATGCGAGGGTTGTGTACCTTGAGAATTGGGTTGGTGAGTGAGATGAGTTGAGAGTGCGTTGTACCTTTTGGGTTTTGTTTGGTGAGAGTTGTAAGGTGTTGTATATGATGTTTTGTACATGAGGATATTGTAAAGAAGAAATGATGTAAATCTTTGATGTATAAATGGAATTATGTTTTTGTCTCTTGTTTATCTTTCTGTGCCGTATTGTCTAAGTTGGTTGAGTTTGAGTATTGTCTATACTTCCCAGAACGTGTGCAGTGGCCTGCAGAGTTTTTGATGTACTTCTATTCTCTCTTCGTCTTTCTTCTTCACACCCGTAGTTCTGGGAATACTTGATACGGATTCATACTTATCGGGTATCCTGGGAAGCGGTTCGTGACAGTAATGGGCCCAGGTGCTACCACAAGATCGGCAGGAAGATCTAGTCCTAACATGAGGCAGAGGAGAGTTAAGAAACCGACACAACAAATCTCATTCGAAGAGGATTTCGTGGAAAGTAGGCGGTCGCATAACCAACGTGGAGCGTCAGAAAGGAGGTAGGGATGGAGGATGCCATCATCATGAAGTTTGATGGGCATGGTCAGGCCCCTCAGATGGATCAACTCAGGAGTGGAGATGGTGCCAGGCTAAGGCCTACAGAATATGGTCGTGGCTAGATGGTGCTGAGCATAGCGGACACACAGATGGATAATAGAAGATGATTTTGATCGGCTGTGGTTAAAATGTTCTAGTCCAGTGATCTGTGACCAGAAACGATCAGCATTAAATGAAGATGCATCTGTGTCCGGTGCATAGGCTAAATCAGGATCGGGGATGGAAGGCCAGCTAAAGAATGCTCAGAGCAAGTCGTAGCTCACATCTACGTCACGGTCCAAGATCCTAAATGTGATTTCCTGAGGAGTTCTAAAGATAGAACTCAATGCCTCTAAGGTGAGACAAATGTAGGTGTTCGTCGTCACCGCTAAGAAATCCAACCAACCTATGGCTCGGTATATCCTATGCACTCCCTCTACCAACCCTAAGATATCTAGGGCGGGGATATCTGCAAACCTAGTGGGGATGACAGGGCACCTTGAAATGGCCTCAAATTTATGACGATGAACATCATCTCTAAATATAATGCCATATGTTTTCAAGGTGCCCTGAGGGACTGGGGGGTGGGGGTGGGGGTGTGAGATCCTGTGGAGGTGGAAGTGCGAGTGGTGGTGTGGGATCATGTAGGGGTGGAGATGGTGAGGACTCGTGTGGAGGTGGAGATGGAGTGCGTGCATGTTTCCACCGAGAAGAAGAAGCACCGACAACGCCAGTTCATTGCTTCTACGTCGGGGGTTTCCTATCCCGTGTTCTAGGCGGCATGATATTAAAAATGTTGGATATGGAAGACGTTAGTACACCCATGTAGGGGATGTACGAGGGAATACGGACCTCGAACGTCGCGTACACGAAGTCGTACGCAAAGGGAATATGTTCCCTTGCGGAGAGGATCTCTAGATTGATGGGAACGTCACATTATATGTGCATAAGTGCATGCGACATATGGCTAATAAAGGGGTAATATCTTAAGCTTATATTGTACCATGCATATGGTACAACTTAAGCTTATAATATGCCATGTACGATGGTACACCTTAGTTAAATTGTTCCAAAGGAACAATTTATCCTAAAATAACTACCTTGGGGGCTATAAATAAGACCCAAGGGTTAGCCATTTTCTTACACTTTTGCATGGCATTCATGCATGCATCTTCATTCTAGCGAAGCTCTGCCGAAATACTTCCTCTCCCTTTATCCAAGTTCTTAATCTAAAAGTAGAGATTTAGATTGTGGATTTAGTAGCCTTACTCCGTTCGTGAGAAGACTCGATCCGTCGTGGCGAATCCGAAGGCGAAGTTCGTAGACTACCGTGCTGCATACGCAAGCGTAAGTCTCAACTTCATTTATCGATCCTAACTCTGTTTTGGCAGGATCCAACATTGGTATCAGAGCCATACGGGTTCGCCCCGGAGAAACTATGAACGAGTCGTTGTCTTTTTCACGGATGGGTATCCTACCATTACGGATATGGTAGGAACGCTTCGTGACGGAGAGAACGCAGCGGTTGTTCTTTTCACGTTAGGGTCTTCTGTCATTACGGATATGGCAGGAACTCTCCGTGACGGGAAGAACCGACCGTTCATATCGTCAAACTCGCTCTCTTCATGGATGCTGAGTCTCCATTCATAGGGAATGGGCGCTTTCTTCATGTGGAGCGCGTAGTTTACGAATTTTTGAAGTGGGTTCATTTTTTTTGGCACACGGCCATTGGAGGACAACTACTTCCTCGACGAACGGGTGCTTCACCGGAGAAGAAGGTGGTGGTTATTCCCATCGGGGAAGATGAATTTTTTTGTGCATGTGCACCATGACCAAATGGGTTATGAAGGCCATGCACCCCCTCCCCATGCGGAGGGGGTTGGCTACGGCCAATAACCACCGCGGCAACCCCCTCCGGCGGGGGTGTGCGGCCACCCATGAAAGGGGAAACCGGCCATGGCCAAAGGGCCATGGCCGGTCAAGGCAAAAATGCCATGGCCGGGCCATGGCCGGTCAAGGCAAAAATGCCATGGCCGGGCCATGGCCGGCCGGCCCTGGCCGGCCAGGGCCTGGCCTCCCTGGCCGAGGCCAGGGCAGGGGCCCTGGCCCCGGCCATGGGCCTCTAGCTTTGGCCAGGCCAGGCAGAGGCCTGGCCGGCCTCTGGCCGAGGCCAGGCCGGCCCTGGCAGTGGCCAGGGCTGCCGCAGGCCGGCCCTGGCCGGCCAAGGCAGGGGCCCTGGCCGGGAGTGAAGAAAACCAGATTTTGGTCGACCAATTCGGCAAAAGGCCTTGGTTGAACATGAACGTGCCAACTAGCCCATACGGGGCCAAACAACAGTCGTCTGCATCAAAATTCTCTCATACGGGGGGGGGGGGGGGGGGGGGGGGGGGGGGAAACGCCTGGATCCATACGGGAGCCGGCGACGATAATTTGCAGAAGAATCCCAAAAAGGGGGATCCGACTTAGGCACGGCTACGGCTCATTCCCGACAAATGGTCAGGAAGTGTCGAATATTTCACTAGTATCATAAGGGTACTAAGTTGAAATATAATTTTTTGAAAAATATGTTTTCATACGTTTTGAAAAATACGTTTTCAAAAACGCATTTCCGCTGCAAAGTACTATAAGAGTACTAACTTTTGATAAAGTGAGGGAGAAATATTGAAAGTTAATCTAGATGGTGATTGGAAACATAGTGACCTTTCCGATTCTAGAGTAACATCTTCAATATTTTTCGAAAGTAACTTATCAAATTATAAATATCATTCCAAGTGGGAGTTGAAGTTAGAACCATCCAAATGGGATATTCTACTTTCACTTCAAATGGGAATTGTATTCTAAGAATTTTTCAATGCAATTTTTTGATCAAACCTTTGGTTTTATGTCTTTTGCAGCATTTTAAAAGTAAAATGTCTTCCGCTTCAAAGAATATCGTCGCTGAGTTAAACAAAGGTGAAAAACTCAACGGCGATAATTACAACCTTTGGTCCATCAAGATACAATACGTTCTAGAGGAGCAAGAAGTGCTCGAAACTCTAAAGAACGTTATGATTGAACCCGAGTTGGGCACTACGGCCCAACACCGACGAGACACGGAAGCTTTTGATGCTTGGTCTCGGAAGAACAAGATAGCGCGCATTACGTTATTAAGCAGTATGGCTGATGACGTAATGCGCATCTTCCGAGAACATGACCTAGCCATGGACATATGGTCCAAGCTAGAGGAGAAGTTCGGTGGCACATCGGTGTCCAAACTTCGCGCCTTAACTATAAGGTTCGATACATATAAGAAACGTCCTGATCATTCCATGGGGAAACATCTGCGACATATGGCGAACCTTATCTCGGAGTTAAAGGACGCAGGTCATGTGCTCACTGATGAGCAACAAATCCAAGCAGTCATACGTTCCCTACCAAATGGGTGGGATCAAATGAAGATGCATCTCACTCACAATGAGAGCATCAAGACCTTCAGCGATGTTTCCAAGCACCTCGAAGTAGAGGAAGAGCGGCTTGCGGCTGCCAAGCCAAGTGCAGAAGTGCACATGGTTGCTAGTTCCTCACACGGGGGAAAGAAACGGAAAGATCGTTCGAAGTTCACTAATGAACGTAATAAGCAACCTGGGTCTACCAAGAAACCCAAACATAAGGGTGGGCACAAGAAATGGCACAAGAAGAAAGACTTGAAGAGGATCAAGTGCTTCAAGTGCAACAAGCTCGGTCACTATGCTCGTTCGTGTACGAGTGGAGGGGACGAGGTAACTTGTAAATATACTAGTTACATATGTGTTTCTAGTTCGATATTTCTTGTGGAATCTAATCCGTTTTGGATAATTGATTCAGGTGCCACCGACCACATAGCAAGGGACAGACGGTCCTTCGTGGAGTATCACCGGATACCCCAAGGAACGAAGTGGATCTATGTAGGAAACAACACACGTGTTGAAGTGAAAGGCGTTGGGACTTGCAAGCTAGTCTTGGACAACGGCCGCACTCTCCTACTTCATGATGTCCTCTTCGCTCCAGATATTCGAAGGAATATAATTTCTGTGGTTGTATTAATGGGTCTTGGCTATAACTGGTTTTTTCATGATTGTAATGTGGACTTAAGTTGTAATAATACTCTTATTGGTACTGGGTTTGTATTTAAAGGATTTATTGTAATGAGTACAATGTATGATTCCTCATGTAATGAAAATTTCCTTATTGCAAATTCTAAGACTTATGAGTCTGATGTGAATTGTTGGCACGCAAGGCATGGTCATATTGGACCAACGCGTATGGATAGATTTGCCAAACGTGGCCTTCTATCCAATGTTTCAAAGGTTGAAATGTCGACCTGCGAACATTGCCTTGTGGGGAAATCTTGTCGCAAGCCGTTTGGAACCGGCACAAGGGCCGAGGTTCCATTACAGCTTATCCATTCGGACATAAGTGGTCCGATGAATGTCAAGACAAGACGCGGAAAGTCCTATTTCATCACTTTTATTGATGATTTCACCCGATTCGGACATATCTATTTGATATCCCACAAAAGTGAAGCTTTGGCTTGCTTTAAAAACTATATGAGTTTAGTGGAGAATCAATTAGATCGCAAGATTAAGGTCTTGCGAACCGATAGGGGCGGTGAATATCAATCAATAAGTTTTAAGGAACTTTGTGATGAAAAAGGCATAGTACATCAGGTAACTATGCCTTATACTCCTCAACAAAACGGTGTTGCAGAAAGGAGAAATAGGACTTTAATGGAAATGGTCCGTTCAATGATGACGCAAGCTAACTTGCCAATCACCTTTTGGGGTGATGCATTATTGACGGCCACTTTCATTTTAAACAGTGTAACCTCGAAATCAGTTAGCTCCACTCCTCATGAGTTGTGGAACCAAAGGTCTCCTGACTTAAACATTTTGAAACCTTGGGGTTGTGCATCCTACGCACATATTTCCTCCCATAAGTATGGCAAACTTGGGCCAAGGGGAAGGAAATGTATCTTTATACGATACGCAGAAAACTCCAAAGGTTATGTTTTTGTTAGTCAGGAAGACAATGGTGGGCTAATTGAGTTTGAGTCGAGGGATGTCACTTTCTTGGAAAACGAGTTGAGTTGTACCAGAAATGTGTTTTACAAACACTTATCATCTCAAGGATTGCGTAAGAGCTGAGTTGTACCAATGTAAATTCCCATGTCTGTAAATGATCAAAATTAATAAAAGAATAAGTTCTTTTTCCAACATTGCATATGAATTTCTTAAGAAATGTTTGTGTACATTTTTTGAAATCTCAGCTGAATTGTGTGTATGTCGGACAGATTAAGGTTGGCTCTCTCACATGAGCAACCGCCTTATCTTATCATATGGATAAGATAGAGATGAGACCAGTTTAAAGTCAAAATCATTAGACGAATGATTTAGAGTCATGACTTAAACAAGATAGTCGAATGAAAGATCTGCATCATATGGATGCTTACAAAAGATCTGAGATCTGTATCACAAGGATATTTAAAAAGTATCTCATAGGATTTTTTAAATCCTATCTGTCTTAAGCAGGATGAGAGTCCGGAATATTTCATGGGTAGTAAAGGGACTCAAAAGATAGGCACTGTGGTGTCTGATCTTTCATTCGTACAACATCATTAAGACATACTCTCCCTGGGAAAGGAGTGATGTTGTAATACGTGTTCATACCACGTATGCATTTCGACCACTGAGTTAGTAGCAATAGTGTTTGCTATTATGTGAGACTCAAAGGCCATATGGGCCTTAACTCTTACCCTCAAGGACTCCAATTGGTTCCTTTAGATTTGACGAGATGATCGCTATCTTAGCGTGTTACTTATGGGCTATGATAATTCGGCTCGGCGGGGCACGTTAGAAAAGCGAGTCAAGTCAAGATCAGAAGGTTCGCAAGAAGAGGAAGATTGATTTCATATTCGCATTTGGACTTTAATGATTCAAAGCTGGCCAGCCAATTGTAATCCAGATGGGATTCAATTGTTGAATATAAAGTATAAGAAATGTGAAGAAATAATCTAGGGTCAAGCATGCGTTGAACTACTCAACTTTGCACCTTCGAGGTCGTTGTGTATCTCTAACAAGTGCACAACAACAGACTCTACGCGCATGACGGTCGCACGGTCTATTTCTCGGTATGATAGATGAAAGAACTAAGAGAAAGACGTTCTCTTACAATCCCCTCAAGTGTGAGTGGGAGATGTTGGATATGGAAGACGTTAGTACACCCTTGTAGGGGATGTACGAGGGAATACGGACCTCGAACGTCGCGTACACGAAGTCGTACGCAAAAGGAATATGTTCCCTTGCGGAGAGGATCTCTAGATTGATGGGAAAGTCGCATTATATGTGCATAAGTGCATGCGACATATGGCTAATAAAGGGATAATATCTTAAGCTTATATTGTACCATGCATATGGTACAACTTAAGCTTATAATATGCCATGTACGATGGTACACCTTAGTTAAATTGTTCCAAAGGAACAATTTATCCTAAAATAACTACCTTGGGGGCTATAAATAAGACCCAAGGGTTAGCCATTTTCTTACACTTTTGCATGGCATTCATGCATGCATCTTCATTCTAGCGAAGCTCTGCCGAAATACTTCCTCTCCCTTTATCCAAGTTCTTAATCTAAAAGTAGAGATTTAGATTGTGGATTTAGTAGCCTTACTCCGTTCGTGAGAAGACTCGATCCGTCGTGGCGAATCCGAAGGCGAAGTTCGTAGACTACCGTGCTGCATACGCAAGCGTAAGTCTCAACTTCATTTATCGATCCTAACTCTGTTTTGGCAGGATCCAACAAAAAAATAATGTGAACGAAAGCGAATCACCAAATATACGCTTCCTTAGCTCAATCAAGCTGCAAAACAAGAATAATAAGGATATTAGTTGCAAATTTACGAAATTGATTGAGAGTTAGGGTTGAAATTGAGATAATGGCTCATTAGGGCTTGAGAGAGAGAGAGAGAGAGAGAGAGAGAGAGAGAGAGAGAGAGAGAGAGAGAGAGGAAATGGAGATTGACGATGGAGATGTAGATGAGGGTGAACCGAGTGGAGGGAGCGAGTGGGAAGGGAGCTCGGCTGGGCTGCCGCCGGTGATCGAGTGAAATCGAGTCGAGCAGCTGTGAGAGAGAAAGGGCTCGATCGAGTTAAAGGAATTTGGGAGAATGAGTGGAAGAGAAAGAGGGTTAGGGCTTTATGGTTTTAATACAAAATCGGTCGAGTTAATAGAACTCGACAGAGCTGCATTTTTTTAAGTGTGGGCCTCGTTCCTTTTACGCCGTCACTCGGTTGAGTGACCTAAGTCACTCGGCCGAGTAAAAATTATGGCAGAGTAGTGTTTTGGGCATGTTCTGCAGAATTTTCCACTCGACCGAGTTGACTATTCCACTCGGTCGAGTAAAATTCTGGCAGAGTGATGTTTTTGGTCGCTCTGGCGGCTTTGTGACTCGACCGAGCGGCCTATTCTACTCAGTCGGCTAGGATTTCTGGCAGAGCGACGTTTTCCTTGTTCCTGCAACCTCCTCGACTCATACCGAGGGGCAATGCCACTCGAGCCTCAATTCAAGTCCATGGTGGAATAAGCTACTCTACTCTTCTCCCTTCGATTTCTCTTTCACTTCTTCATCATTTTACATTCCTCCCTTCATTGATTACCTGCACAAGAAATTAAGCTTCAGAAAATTTTTAATTTTTATATTTTAAAGATTTTTAGTTGTATTTTAATTGTTTCTTCTTTGTGTATGGTTTTTGAATAAAATGAAAGAAATGAAAGAAATGAAAATGAAAATGATAGAAATCGGTTTACCTCCCGATAAGCACTTGTTTAAGGTCGTAAGCTCGACCTCTTTCGATCTTTTCACATGATAGAGCGACATGCGGTGAGGTTATGAGTTTTTCTGCCCTCAATTGGTTCGCCTGCTATGTAGGACTTTAGTCGTTGCCCATTTACTTTGAACGTCCTATTCTTCCCCTTAATTTCTATCGCTCCGCCTGGAGATATCTTTGTTATCTTGAAATGGCCAGACCACCTTGATTTCAATTTCCTAGGGAAGAGTCTTAACCTTGAGTTGTAGAGAAGCACAAGGTCACCAATGTCGAAATGCTTCACCGTGATTTGTTTATCGTGATATGCCTTGGTTCTTTCCTTATAGATCTTCGTGTTCTCATAAGCGTGTTGCCGGATCTCTTCAAGCTCATTGATGTCCAAGAAACATCATGTGGCTGCACTCTTGTAATCGTAGTTTAGCTTCTTAATCGCCCAGTATGCTCTATGCTCCAACTCAACCGACAAATGAGCCTGTAAGGGTGGTGCCAAAGAAATGTTGCTGAAAACGACGCTTTGTATTCTGCAGAAATGAAGTGAAAGGTATGTAGTTTAAATTAAACATGTGTTTATAAATTGCAATTGTTAGATATATCTATCCTTAGGGGTTGGTCGGACCCAACCCCGGGATAGTAGAGATCTTGGCTAGGGTTAGTTAATCTTTAGGGCTTTGATTTAAAATTGTTTTAAGTCGATTTTTCCGCTGTTGTTTTGATAACTTCGCCCGACTGACCTAGGCCAGATGTCGTATTTATGGTCCTAAGGACCTAGAAAATCCTTCGGTGGTATCAGAGCCTGGTCTACATGATTTATGATTTGCAATTTATTTAAATGTATATGATACATCATGTTTTCTCAATGAGATGGTGGGTTTATTTAAATTTTAAAAATGTCATTTTAAAGCAACATTTTTTATTTTCGAAAAATGTTTTTGAAAATTAAATTAAATTTTATTTTAAAAATTAAATATTTAAAATTATGTGATAATTTTTGAAGTAACTTAAAATTATGAGATAAAAATTTAAGTTGCATGTGTAGCAAAAATTTATGAGATAATCTTAATTGCTATGATTATCATGCTAAAATGTTTAGATGAAAATCAATTTTTTATGGTTATGTTAGTTTTTATTGATTATGTGTTAATTCAAGAAAGACTATTAGGATAGCCATTAAAAACTTTGTATGATAATTTTTATGGACTGGATATGATTTAAAATTTGTTGCAAGATATTAAATTCCTGTTTAGGGTAGCCCTCTCCTAAGTATTATTTTAATTGTTCTAATAATAATTTCGAACAAAATGCTATGATTTAAATTGTTGCAACTTGAATTTTAAAATGCCTAATACATGATTAGGATAGCACCTTTAAAATCCTTATAGTTGGTAATGACATTAATAAACGTTATTAACCAATCCTAATAATTTCGAATTTTAGGATTCAACTAGTTGATAGGACTAACTAGTTTTATTGAAACCATTTCTAATCGAACGAGACACATATGAATAATAAGTTTCCTTCAATGGACCATGATCTGGTCTAGTGTTTTTTGACCAGTGTTGTGGATCACCCTAGCTCGACTTGGGATAGTGATCTTGGCCTAGCTCCCTTGTCGTGTTCCGCTAGACTGCAAGGATGCGAATTATGATTATGTGACATCGTCGATTATATCTAGTCAATTACGTTAAAAATCTTCTTCGAGGTTAGCCGTAGCCCATCTTGTTTTTGGATTAGGGGACTAAAAGACGCCTGTCATAGTTGTTGAGTCTCCTCAAGCTATGGCATGGTCTCTTTTAGAAACCGACTCCATCATATATGAGATGTCGTATGGTATTAACCCAAACCACTGTGTCGGGTCTCCTCGAGTATCGGTGAAAGTTAATATTAAGACATGAAAACTGGGGTTCGACTAGACTAGTCATTATGGTTTGTTCAGTCTCATCAAGTTCATAAGTGACTAAGGGAAAAACCCGATAGGGAGGCACTAGCAAGCAGAGCACTAGCAGGATATCAGCCAGAAGTAGAGCACTAGCAAGCAGAGCCCGAAGTCGACTCGACCGAGCAGGCGCCATTACTCGGTCGAGTACCGCGACCGCCCAGCAAGTTACGGGCCCAAGTGCCCAGATTTTTTGATATTCTTTGTGGGGTCCCTACCCCCTGTATATAAGCACGTTTTACCATATTTTCAAGACATCGAGAGTTTTAGCATATCTTTAGTTTTAATTAGTGTTTTTAGATCTAGTTTTAGTTTTGTGACGTCGTTATTTTGTGAAGACTAAAGAACGGATTTTGATTGTTCTATTGTGCAAGGAATCTTATTATTCTTAATTGTCTTTGTTTTTCTATTGCTCTACAACGCTTTGGTACGTTATTCTAAACTTTCTATGCTCTTGATTGTCGATATGAATTCTCTTGTTATTCTTGTATCTTTTATTGTTTTTTCTATGAAGCGTGAGTAGTTCCATCTAAGGCTAATGGATTAGCCCATGGATTTTAGGATTTAGATGTAAAGTTAGGATTTTTTGTTTGCATTGGTATAAAAGGGACGTGTTTTGGTCGATCTAGCAAAGTTTGTAGGAGATCTTGTACTGAGATCGTGCCCACAGTCGGTGGAATTAATTGGCTTAAGGAGTATCCTATAAACTTAATTAGGGAGTTAGTGGATTCAATTAGGGCTCGTGACCATGTTCGGCTCGTGTCTTGATGGAATCCACCGACAAACTATATTACTAATTGACGGCTACTACCATTGCGTCAATGAGAGCCACCAAAATACATCGAAACTCTAACTCATGAGAGTCGCGTGAGTTGATATCATTCTGACCACGAGAGTGGCATGAATATTGTCGATTCTTAATGCACATATCATGTGCGCCAGTCACGAGAGTGGGGTTAATGCGATACGTTAGATTCATGGCGCTTAGAGCTATGAATTCCACATCTTAGATGCGACAATCCCTAATAAAGCCAATGCAACGTAAGAGTCTTAATCTAGCATCGACATCCGATGATACTAGTGGTGAGTCCTAAAGCTCTAGTCTTTATTAATTGATCACAATCCCAAACAAATAATCTATTGAAACCGACTGCTACCTAAATTTTGAGATTTGGAAATAGCACGAGACAATAACACAGCTACCCTCCCTGTGGGATCAATAATCTTTTATACTATTACTTGACATCGTACGCTTGCGTAAAGTGCCGAGAATTCACATTTGGGATACATCTAGCCCTTGGCATTCGTGCCATTGCTAAGTGGCATCTAGGTGTAGGTTTCGGAAGCATCAAGTTTTTGGCGCCGTTGTCGGGGAGGTAACGGTCGTTACTTGGGTTATTCCTGTTGGATCTGGATCTAAGCCTAGAGGGGGGTGAATAGGCTTATAAAAATTCTCGTGCAACCCACGAGAAATCACACGCAGTTATAATCACAAGCAGGGTAAACAATAAGCAATCACAGATGCACAGTAGATTTACCCTGGTTCGGTCGCACCCACGACCTACGTTCAGCCCCGAAAGCAAATAATGTATTAGAAATGTTACATAGTACAACCTGTAGCTAGAGCACCTACACTACACTCGCCTGGCTCTCAGTACCTGCACTCACCAAAATGCTCAACAAAACTAATCCTAGTATATGCTCTCACTTGACTAGTCCCAACTAGTCAAGTCCATCTTGTCTAGCACCCACCATACAAGACCCCCAAAGTCACAAATAATGCGATAAAGTTTCCTCTACAGAGATCGTTACTACAACACACAAATAATAGTAAAGAAATTTAGAGAATCTCGGTGTGTAGGCGTAGTCGTCTCTGTCAATCAGCATGGGCCAGCTCTCGTCTGACAAGATGTAGTCGTCACGTCACGTCTGCAACTCAAGTTGCGGCCTAGGATGTCACCCACTTGAAACTTTCTCCCCTTCTTCCCTTCAATGGCAGCTTGTGGCAATGATCAAGTGGATGGAAGCTTGTTGAAATTTACGGCCTGCAGCAATGTGGCAGCAGTGCGGTAGCAATCCCCCCACTTGCAATATTGCGGTTATGCTTTAAGTATTTGATTTCTCCTTGGGGCTTTGTGTTCTGCAATTGGTCGACAACAAGTAGATTTTGTGTGCACCAGTGGTGATTTGCATGCATGCATAAATTTCAACCTTCTCTCTCTGTTAAAATGAGGACGTGAGAGGTAGGGGCCAGTCTTCTTCTTTTGCAAGACACCCTTCTTTTGTTTAGTAAGCTTTCATCAAGTGCCTTTTTGGAAGAGGTTCCGTCTACTACCGATTTTGTGAAAGCATCTGTAATTTGTTTGTGGTGCCTGCAAGACAAAGGAAATTAACAACTATATAGGAAAAAGCAATGAATGGAATTTAAAAGATTTTTAAATTCTTTCCCTTTTGGTGTGCTGCACATGGTCTTTGAGGAGAGTTGCCTTCAAAAGTTGTTGGCCTATTAATTTGCTTGCGTAACCTTTGTTTTTGTTTGACATCTCCCCTTTTGATTCCAGCCACCAAAAAGAAGACTCCTGGTGCATTGATTACCCTTGAGAAAAGTTGCGGATATGGAGAGCTTCTTGCTATCTTGTGGCTATGATGATGCTAGGCGATGCTAGGTTGCGGTAAGAACTTCTAAGCTAGGGAATTATTTCGACATGAAGGGTTTTGAAGCTTTGGACTCTTTGTTTGTAATGGCAGCACCATCCCCCTTGATATTTTCTTTAGCCGCCCTAATCTCGTCTCTTTTGAATAGGGGTTTATATAGGAGAGAGAAATCCTAATGCTAGGGGGATTAGGGATTTGAATGGAGATTCGATTGGGATTCTATTTGATCTCATTACAATGCTAATTGGATTTGAATTGAATGGGATTTGATGGAGATTTGATTAGGAGATTTAATTGGAAATGGATTTGAATGGTAATGGGGATATGAATCAATCTTAAATAGATTTAGGTAGGTTCCTCTTCAATTTGACTTGGTCCAATACTTGTAGGTATAGTCACCATCTCTTTTACCAAGTCCAAGTTGCTATATGAATAGCAATTTCTCCATCTTCAAATTTGCTATGTGAATAGAAATTCCTCCATCAATTGACTTAGTCATCACTTAGAATATTTACAAGAATGTCACTCCTGAAAACACTTAGCACACACATTAGAACATTCACACACGTTTGTTATCATCAAACACGAAGTCATCGATCGTTGAATCCAACACACGTTGTATCCAACAATCTCCCTCTTTTGATGATTACAAACTTTTATAAGATTTGCACTAACGTTCCAAATAATACATTTGACATGTGTGTATGAAGTGTGATAATGGGAGGATGTATGCAACAATATAACACTTGATATACTAGCATACAAGCATGCAATGACGCAATGACAATGTGAAACTAATAAGCATGGTATGCTCCCCCTATTGTCATGCTCCGCCTTGAACATATATTCACATTCATATGGTCAACTATTCATTAATGCTCCCCCTTAAACCCATATTCTGATATGCACATATAAAGCATTAATGCAACACAAATCTTTATTTTCTCCCCCTTTTGTTATCAACAAAAGCATATACACGAAGTCTAGTTCATGTCACATGCAAAAATAAAGTATTATAAATTACGACTAACACTTGTATGTCATTTTTCTTAGAGTAAGCACTTCAATTTCAATGAAAAGTGTAACAAAGACTTCTACACCATCGTGTAAGTGCGATGATTAAATAATTGAAGCACAAAGGGAGAAACTCTCATAGAAATCCAAAATGAATCCACATTTTCCAATAAACATGATATCACTAGAATTGATTTTCCCCCACCTTATTAAAAATGAGTTCAAGATACCATACCCCAAAAACATAGCTTATAAGGACTCTTAGATGTGGGGGTGGCATTGCTTGACGAGTAAAATACACCAACGCTAAAGATAACCCTTATAGCATATGTTGGATACTCGTCGGCAGTATACTTGCCATGAATTGTATCCATTTTACATACGGAGCAATATACATTCTTTTTCATTTTTCTTGTTTCATATTCAATTCTTTTGTGCTCAATTTTTATCCTTGGCAAATACACATCATATCCCTTAGATTTATCAGTTATTTTCAACCTACATTCACTTTCCAACATTTCATAAAAGATTCTCCAATTGTGCAACAATATTCAATACTCATGAAAGTGAAGGTGAAGGTGTAGAAATCACGTTAATCAATTCATTAAGCATATCATGGTTACTTATGAATTCTAACAAGCGCATGTAGCTATAACCATAATACAATAATTTCTACAAGGATATGAATGACATTCAATAATACTACTTAAATGATACAAAAAGAAAAGATTTTGATTAAGCAAGATTTTTTTCTTTTAATTTTTTTCATTTTTTTATTTTTATATCAAGCAAACTAAAATCAAGCAAGCTAGCACTCAAATAAAAAATAGTTCAAGTATGAAAAATCTATGAAGGTATGCATTAATTTCAAAGAGGGAAAAAGATATACCTTCGAGTCGTCGTTTGGCTAAGAAGCTTAAATAATGAAACCGTTCAATTTAAAGTTCCTCGCCAAATCTCCATCTTACATACACGGTAGATGTTAGGTATGACCTTGGAATCCAACAAGGTCCATTCATGTTAGCCATCAAATTTTTAGGAACCCACACTTGTTTAAACTTTATGTTCCTGTTCCTAAACTTACAATAATACGATGTGTGACCAACACTATCATAAGTAAAGCACTTCGCATAAACATTTTTAGCAATAGTAGGCACATTGTGGATTTTCTTCAACTTAGGCTTTTCAACATTTTTCAAATCAAAACCAAGTCCACGTCTATTATTGCCATATAATTGATTTTCAAGTATGGTATCCAACGAATGTTTACCAATTGAAAATTTCCTTAATGGCAATTCTAGACTAGTGACTTTAGATTTTAATAAAGCATTTCCATTCACAATCAAAGTGCATTTACTTATAAAAGCTTTCTTATTGTCCTCTTCATTCTTTTTCATGATTTTAAGCTCATTGTTTAGCATGATCATCTTTTCATTAAGCTCTCTAATCATGTATTCACTTTCAGTTTCAAGCTTAATTAAATCTTGTTTATGCATGCTATTTTCCTTTAACAATGTAGGACAAATAAGACATTCAGCTTTTTCATGCGACCTAGAGTTCTCTTTTTCCAACAAAGCAATGGTAGAATTACAAGTAACAAGTTTTTATTTCAATTCATTTGTTTCATGGAACATGTCGCAATTTTCTGGTTGTAGTTCACCGTTAGAAGTTTTAAAACCTTCTAATGTGGATTAATGTTTTTCTAGAGTAGATACTAGGTTGTCAATTTCATCTTGCATATCATTAATAGTACATCTTTGCCAATCAAGTTCAGCTTGCATTTCTTTACACAAATTTCGAAGATCAACTCTTTTAGTGCAAGATGTTACCTTATCTAATTCTCCCATCAAGCAGAGGGAGGTGTGAGCAGTCTCCTCGATCTCATTTTTGCTATCGTCGTCCTACGTCAACACTCGAGATTTCTTCTTTTCCTTTTCGGCGACGATATCCTTTACTTGTGGGCATTGGCTCCCAAAATGCCATTACTTCCTGCATTTAAAACACACAATTTTATCATTAGTAATGTCATAATTATTATTAGACATATTTAAGAGAGCATTTCTTCCCGTTTGCTTCTTCCTTTTTTGTACTCTCTTTTCATTACTAGAGATGTGATTGCCGGAGGATTGCTTGCTTTTATAAGTTGTCTCCAAATTCCTCCACATATCCTACACAAAAGAGCAATGTGAGATAAGATCAAATATTTTTCTATCTACTCTACATAATAAAATATTCATTGCTCTAGCATTTATAGCACACATATTTCTAGCATCCAAATTACTTTCAGGCTTAAGGATTATAGTAGGTCTGTTTTCAATAATGTACCAAGTGTCAATATCAACAGATAATAAATAATTTTTCATCCTAGCCTTCCAGAATATATAATCATAGCCACTAAGTAGAGGGGGACAATCAATAGGCATGCCTTGAGCAAAAATAAATTTTGGGGTCTTCATGATAATTCTAGACTAGATCCTCTAACATGCTCTGATACCACTTGTTGGATTTGGATCTAAGCCTAGAGGGGGGTTGAATAAGCTTATAAAAAATCTCGTGCAACCCATGAAAAATCACACGCAGTTATAATCACAATCATGGTAAACAATAAGCAATCACAGATGCACAACAGATTTACCTAGGTTCGGTCGCACCCACGACCTACGTCCAGCCCGAAAGCAAATACTATATTAGAAATGTTACCTAGTTCAGCCTGTAGCTAGAGCACATACTCTACACTCGCCTGGTTCTTAGTAACTATACTCACCAAAGTGCTCAACAAAACTAATCCTAGTATATGCTCTCACTTGACTAGTCCCAACTAGTCAAGTCCCTCTTGTCTAGCACCAACCAGACAAGACCCTAAAAGTCACAAATAATGCGGTAAAATTTCCCCTGCAGAGATTGTTACTACAACACACAAATAATAGTAAAGAAGTGTAGAGAATCTCAGTGTGTAGGCGTAGTCGTCTCTGTCAATCGGCACGGGCCAGCTCTCGTCTGGCAAGATGTAGTCGTCACGTCACGTCTGCAACTCAAATTGCGGCCTAGGATGTCACCTACTTGAAACTTTCTCCCCTTCTTCCCTTCAATGGCAGTTTGTGGCAATGATCAAGCGGATGGAAGCTTGCTGCAATTTACGGCCTGCAGCAATGTGGCAGCAGTGCGGCAGCAATCCTCACACTTGCAATATTGCGGTTATGCTTTGAGTATTTGATTTCTCATTGGGGCTTTGTGTTCTTCAATTGGTCGACAACAAGTAGATTTTCTGTGCTCCAGTGGAGCTTTGCATGCATGCATAAATTTCAACCTTCTCTCTCTGTTAAAATGAGGACGTGAGAGGTAGGGGCCGGTCTTCTTCTTTTGCAAGACACCCTTCTTTTGTTTAGTAAGCTTTCATCAAGTGCCTTTTTGGAAGAGGTTCTGTCTATTACCGATTTTGTGAAAGAATCTGTAATTTGTTTGTGGTGCCTGCAAGACAAAGGAAATTAACAACTAAATAGGAAAAAGCAATGAATGGAATTTAAAAGCTTTTTAAATTCTTTCCCTTTTGGTGAGCTGCACATGGTCTTTAAGGAGAGTTGCGTTCAGAAGTTGTTAACTTATTGGTTTGCTTGCGTAACCTTTGTTTTTGTTTGACCTCTCCCCTTTTGATTGTAGCCACCAAAAAGAAGAACCCGGGTGCGTTGATTATCCTTGGAGAAAAGTTGCGGATATGGAGAGCTTCATGCTATCTTGCGGCTATGAGGATGCTAGGTGATGCTAGGTTGCGGCAAGAGCTTCTAAGCTAGGGAATTATTTCAGTATGAAGGGTTTTGAAGCTTCAGACTCTTTGTTTGTAATGGCCGCACCCTCCTCCTTGATATTTGCTTTGGCCGCCTTAATCTCTTCTCTTTTGAAGAGGGGTTTATATAGGAGAGAGAAATCCTAATGCTAGGAGGGATTATGGATTTGAATGGAGATTTGATTGGGATTCTATTTGATCTCATTGCAATACTAATTGGATTTGAATTGAATGTGATTTGATGGAGATTTGATTAGGAGATTGTATTGAAAATGGATTTGAATGGCAATGGGGATATGAATCAATCTTAAATAGATTTGGGTAGGATTCTCTCCAATTTGACTTGGTCCAATACTTGTAGCTATAGTCACCATCTCTTTGACCAAGTCCAAGTTCCTATATGAATAGCAATTTCTCCATCTTCCAATTTACTATGTGAATAGCAATTCCTCCATCAATTGACTTAGTCATCACTTAAAAGATTTACAAGCGTGCCACTCCTGAAAACACTTAGCACACACATTATAACGTTCACACACATTTGTTATCATCAAACATGAAGTCATCGATCGTTGAATCCAACACACATTGTATCCAACAATTCCTTTATCGATGAATTGTTAGCAAATCTTATCATCTCTTATCTTTCCATATTTGTATTCTCTTTTATTACTTTGCTACTGAAGGTGTTTTTCTGAGTTCTTGTTGTGCATGAATACTCGCCTTGGGGGTCTTGACAAAGAATTATTATTTGACCTCGAGATTGAAAAGACCGCAAGAAGGCTCAGAGCAAAGAAGATAAGTCAAACTATTATAGATCCAATCGCAGAGGGTAATACTACTCCTCCACGCAGAGGGTCCATTTGGGACCATATGCCTTTCATAAAGGCCAAACTTTCATGAATTTTAACTCCCTCACCATTGAGCTTCACATTTGATACAACCTATCAAAACGAAGAGCGCTGAACGGTGAACGCGTAGGAAAACATGGCGCGTGTATCCGAGTCAGTTTAACCCCTCAATTGATCGTCCAAAGATGAGCCCAACACTTGATTTTCGTTCAAAATCAGCCGCCACCCAAAATTCTACACCTAGGGTTCGAAACCCAGGTGGTGGGCCCCACTATGCCAACTGGGCAAGCCCCATCCTGGCTGGGCGCCTGGCACAGTTCTGTGCGCACCCAGGCTGGGCGCCAGGCCCATGCCTGGGCGAACCCAGGCTGGGCGCCTGGCACAGTTCTGTGCGCACCCAGGCTGGGCGCCAGGCCCATGCCTGGGCGAACCCAGGCTGGGCGCCTGGGCCCGGGCCTCATCTGGGCCCGGGCCCAGGCGCCCAGCGCATGGGCTTAGGCCCAGGCAGGGCACATGGGATGGCCCAGGCCAAGCCTGGGCAAGCCCAGGCCTGGGCTGGCCTTCCCCTTTTTTTGAATTCTTTAACAAAAGAATCAAAACCTTTTTGGGCTGTCTTTTTAGGCCTTCTATTTAAACATCTTTAAATAGACTTATTGGGCTTATTTGGACTCCGTTTTTGACGCGATTTGAACCTGCGTTTAGACCGAGACGATCCAGTCATCCAGGTAAATGTTTCAAAGCGTTTATTATATTAAATATGGCCTTAAACAATTTAAGACACATTTAATATCATTTTGCATCATATGCAACATAGTTCCCATCTAAGCTTAAAATCTCCTACTTGCACTCAGGATCATTTATCCTGAATGCAGATGCTAACTGCAAACTCTTTGTAGTTTTCTATCCATTGTATCAAATGCTTATTCTCCCTAATTTCTACCTATTAATAGACGAAGGTCGCACTCTGTGTGAGACCCTACAGCCTGACCCTACTACAGGTGGGGTTCGAAGCCCCAGACGGTAGTGACCACGAGCAGCAGTTGTCGCCCCTGTTTCAGTATCATACTTATGTGGTTAACTCATTGACACGAGTGTTGTCAGGACGACCCTGACTGTGTCCGTGATGAATACAGCAGTTTTAGTCTCTTTGTCTAAACTATGTCGTTTAACCTCAAGCCTAGGGTATGGTCAAACTGTCAACCCCAATAGCTCGAAGCCGGTTAGTCTCCATCAATTTTTAGTCAAATGATGCTGGACATCTTCCAATATACTCTGGCCAGAGTTTTCACTAAAGACCGAACTAACACTACGACACCAACTCCCATTGACCGGCAGAGACGAATCCTATCTTGGTCATTACTCTCCTTGCACGCTTCAAATGTCACCCAACCAAAGACCTTTCGATGGGCCTTGCCTCGAAGCTATGTCAGAGATCTAAGTGACACCGTTCACGTATAGGTTCGTACAATGACCTCAAGTTAAAAGACTAACTTGCTTATCATCACTACGAGTTATCATTGACAGATTGGTCAATCATAACCATATGATAACTCTTGTTAGGTCGTTCAATGAACTCATTCTCCAATGAACACATGTGTCTCGTCTCCGACTTTGCCAAGTCAAACGACCATGAGATCATCGTCACAACTACACGGTGAAGATAAAGACACAATGGTCTATCCTATGTTTCGATATCCTTTTCTCAAAATATCTACGACCACGAACATTTCTAGACTTAAGCTACAGACGGTCAAGCACTTCTACATAATCGAGATCCTCATCTCGATACATGTTTGACCTTGCATTAAGTCTCAGGACTTTACCTAAGTTTCTAATGATAACTACATTATGATTTAACTTAGATAAATTCTTACCACACAGCTTATTGTAATTTTCAACAAGATGTTTGTACAATTACACAGAGATAAATTGCCTCGAGGGCATACATCTCCCAACATCCCTTCCCTGGACCATCTCTTTATTTCTTCAGCTCCTCCTCAGCCCACCTCTGTCTGTCCTTCTCCTCTTTCAAGTTCCCATCCGTCGCATAGACCAGACCCTAGAGCCAAGCATTTAACCCCTCACGGTCCCTCACCCGTTTCATGTAGAGGCACAGCTAAGCCAAGTGTCATGCCCCGCTCCCCAGTATACCTGGAATTTTAAACCATTTCCCAGGTATCTTGAAGAGTGATGGTGATGCGAGAGGAAAAAGAGAGGGAAATGGAGAAACAGAACAAGTAGGCCACTGCGTACATGCTGGGATAGTACATGTAATGCTCCATATACAACAACAAGGAGATCACATTCCACTTATACAACATCACAAAGAATACATGCACAACTTCACATCGCTATTATAAGGGCCAACACCATATCTGATACAAATGTACATTAATAAAGTCCAACTCAAGTTACACCTCCAGAACAATATCAACTCCACGAACCTAGAGTACAACACAACTCCCTGAACTACCCCACACCCTCAGCTCCATGCTCACCAATCTCCCAGGCTCTCCAACTAACTACTACCTGAAAAATGGGGAGGAGCACATCATTGCGTGCCCCAGTAGGAAACAACTTGGATTTGGAACACTATTTTAAGGTTATCAATCACAAGGCAAGGCATGAGAAATAAGACGTGTAAACTAAATAATGTGGCAGAAAGTAAACAGCCAAGTAAGGGATCATATCTACGGTTTGGTGTCGAGCTACTGCAAGAAAAAAGGGTTAGCACGAATAATAATACAACTGTTCACGCAAACATGATCTAAAAAGGTAATTACGAGTATCAAAAGTATAACACAGTGTCACAAGCAAAGCAGGTAAATGGATAAGAGGAGTGCTGCAAGCAGAAGAAATAACATGTGAAACTCTTATTTATTAATTTAATTAGTTGGAAACTTGAGTAAGCTATGTGATACAAGGTCCTGGACCTCACCCCAAAGATTTGGGATGGAAACTGCACTCGACGCAGTGGACACGGGCACTGTACTCCTGGCCTCTCACCATGCCCCGTCAGGGGACCTTCCTCACGGGCCCCACACCAAGATTTGGGGTAAGTATGGCACATGGTGCAGTGTGTTGGATATGGAAGACGTTAGTACACCCTTGTAGGGGATGTACGAGGGAATACGGACCTCGAACGTCGCGTACACGAAGTCGTACGCAAAGGGAATATGTTCCCTTGCGGAGAGGATCTCTAGATTGATATGAAAGTCGCATTATATGTGCATAAGTGCATGCGACATATGGCTAATAAAGGGGTAATATCTTAAGCTTATATTGTACCATGCATATGGTACAACTTAAGCTTATAATATGCCATGTACGATGGTACACCTTAGTTAAATTGTTCCAAAGGAACAATTTATCCTAAAATAACTACCTTGGGGGCTATAAATAAGACCCAAGGGTTAGCCATTTACTTACACTTTGCATGGCATTCTTGCATGCATCTTCATTCTAGCGAAGCTCTGCCGAAATACTTCCTCTCCCTTTATCCAAGTTCTTAATCTAAAAGTAGAGATTTAGATTGTGGATTTAGTAGCCTTACTCCGTCCGTGAGAAGACTCGATCCGTCGTGGCGAATCCGAAGGCGAAGTTCGTAGACTACCGTGCCGCATACGCAAGCGTAAGTCTCAACTTCATTTATCGATCCTAACTCTGTTTTGGCAGGATCCTACATTGGTATCAGAGCCATACTGGTTCGCCCTGGAGAAACTATGAACGAGTCGTTGTCTTTTTCACGGATGGGTATCCTACCATTACGGATATGGTAGGAATGCTTCGTGACGGAGAGAACGCAACGGTTGTTCTTTTCACGTTAGGGTCTTCTGTCATTACGGATATGGCAGGAACTCTCCGTGACGGGAAGAACCGACCGTTCATATCGTCAAACTCGCTCTCTTCATGGATGCTGAGTCTCCATTCATAGGGAATGGGCGCTCTCTTCATGTGGAGCGCGTAGTTTACGAATTTTTGAAGTGGGTTCATTTTTTGGCACACGGCCATTGGAGGACAACTACTTCCTCGACGAACGGGTGCTTCATCGGAGAAGAAGGTGGTGGTTATTCCCATCGGGGAAGATGAATTTTTTGTGCATGTGCACCATGATCAAATGGGTTATGAAGGCCATGCAACCCCCTCCCCATGCGGAGGGGGTTGGCTACGGCCAATAACCACCGCGGCAACCCCCTCCGGCGGGGGTGTGCGGCCACCCATGAAAGGGGAAACCGGCCATGGCCAAAGGGCCATGGCCGGTTAAGGCAAAAATGCCATGGCCGGGCCATGGCCGGCCGGCCATGGCCGGCCACGGCCAGGGCCAGAAGGCCTTGGCCGTGGCCAGGCCAGGGCCTGGCCTCCCTGGCCGAGGCCAGGGCAGGGGCCCTGGCCCCGGCCAGGGCCTGGCCGCCCTGGCAGAGGCCAGGGCAGGCGCCCTGGCCTCAGGCCAGGGCCCGGCCGCCCTGGCAGAGGCCAGGGCAGAGGCCCTGGCCCCGGCCAGGGCCTGGCCGCCCTGGCAGAGGCCAGGGCAGTGCCCTGGCCTCAGGCCAGGGCCCGGCCGCCCTGGCCGAGGCCAGGGCAGGGGCCCTGGCCCCAGCCAGGGGCCTCTGGCCTTGGCCAGGCCAGGCAGAGGCCTGGCCAGCCTCTGGCCGATGCCAGGCCGGTGGCCAGGCCGGCCCTGGCCGGCCAGGGCAGGGGCCTTGGCCTGGAGTGAAGAAAACCAGAATTTGGTCGACCAATTTTGGTGTTTTGGTCGACCAATTCGGCAAAAGGCCTTGGTTGAACATGAACGTGCCAACTAGCCCATACGGGGCCAAACAACAGTCGTCTGCATCAAAATTCTCTCATACGGGGGGAAATGCCTGGATCCATACGGGAGCCAGCGACGATAGTTTACAGAAAAATCCCCAAAAGGGGGATCCGACCAAGGCACGGCTACGGCTCATTCCCGACAAATGGTCAGGAAGTGCCGAATATTTCACAAGTATCATAAGGGTACTAAGTTGAAATATACATTTTTTTTTGAAAAATTACGTTTTCATACGTTTTGAAAAATATGTTTTCAAAAACGTTTTTCCGCTGCGAAGTACTATAAGAGTACTAACATTTGATAAAGTGAGGGAGAAATATTGAAAGTTACTCTAGATGGTGATTGGAAACATAGTGACCTTTCCGATTCTAGAGTAACATCTTCAATATTTTTCGAAAGTAACTTATCAAATTATGAATATCATTCCAAGTGGGAGTTGATTTTAGAACTATCCATATGGGATATTCTATTATCATTTCAAGTGGGAATTATATCTGAAAAATACGTTTTCAAACTCGTTTTCCGCTGCTAGTACTATAAGAGTACTATTGTTTGATAAGTGATGGGGGAATATTGAAGGTTGTTCTAGATGGTGATTGGAATCGTAGAGACCTTTTCGATTCTAGAACAACATCTTCAATATTTTTCGAAAGTAACTTATCAAATATAATATAATTCCAAGTGGGATTTGAATTTTAGAACTATCCAAATGGGATATTCTATTTTCATTTCAAGTGGGAGTTATATTTTAAGAATTTTTATGCAATGTTTTGATCAAACCTTCGGTTTTATGTCTTTTACAGCATTTTAAAAGTAAAATGTCTTCCGCTTCAAAGAATATCGTCGCCGAGTTAAACAGAGGTGAAAAACTCAACGACGATAATTACAAACTTTGGTCCATTAAGATACAATACGTTTTAGAGGAGCAAGAAGTGCTCGAAACTCTAAAGAACGTAATGATTGAACCCGATTTGGGCACTACGGCCCAACACAGACGAGACAAGGAAGCTTTTGATGCTTGGTATCGGAAGAACAAGATAGCGCGCATTACGTTATTAAGCAGTATGGCTGATGACATAATGCGCATCTTCCGAGAACATGACCTAGCTATGGACATATGGTCCAAGCTAGAGGAGAAGTTCGGTGGCACATCGGTGTCCAAACTTCACGCCTTAACTATAAGGTTCGATTCATATAAGAAATGTCCAGATCATTCCATGGGGAAACATCTGCGACATATGGCAAACCTTATCTCGGAGTTAAAGGACGCAGGTCATGTGCTCACTGATGAGCAACAAATCCAAGCAGTCATACGTTCCCTACCAAATGGGTGGGATCAGATGAAGATGCATCTCACTCATAATGAGAGCATCAAGACCTTCAACGATGTTTCCAAGCACCTCGAATTAGAGGAAGAGCGGCTTGCGGCTGCCAAGCCAAGTGCAGAAGTGCACATGGCTGCTAGTTCCTCACACGGGGGAAAGAAACGTAAAGATCGTTCGAAGTCTTCTAATGAACGTAATAAGCAACCTGAGTCTACCAAGGAACCCAAACATAAGGGTGGGCACAAGAAATGGCACAAGAAGAAAGACTTGAAAAGGATCAAGTGCTTCAAGTGCAACAAGCTCGGTCACTATGCTCGTTCGTGTACGAGTGGAAGTGACGAGGTGCCACCAACCACATAACAAAGGGCAGACGGTCCTTCGTGGAGTATCACCGGATACCCCAAGGAATGAAGTGGATCAATGTAGGAAACAACACACGTGTTGAAGTGAAAGGCGTTGGGACTCGCAAGCTAGTCTTGGACAACGGCCGCACTCTCCTACTTCATGATGTCTTCTTCATTCCATATATTCAAAGGAATATTAAAACTGTGGTCAATTTAATGGGTCTTGGTTATAGTTGGTTCCTTCATGATTGTAATATGGACCTATTTTGTAATAAATCCTTTATTGGTACTGGGTTTGTACTTCAAAGGATTTATTGTAATAAGTACAATGTATGATTCCTCATGTAATAAAATTTCCTTGTGACAAATTCTTTGACTAATGAGTCTAATATAATTTGTTGACACGCAAGGCTTGGTCATATTGGACCAACGCGTATGGATAGACTTGCCAAACGTGGCCTTCTATCCAATGTTTCAAAGGTTGAAATGTCGACCTGCGAACATTGCCTTGTGAGGAAATCTTGTCGCAAGCCGTTTGGAACCGGCACAAGGGCTGAGGTTCCATTACAGCTTATCCATTCGGACATATGTGGTCCGATGAATGTCAAGACAAGACGCGGGAAGTCCTATTTCATCACTTTTATTGATGATTTCACCCGATTCGGTCATATCTATTTGATATCCCACAAAAGTGAAAGCACTAAACCTGCTTTAAAAACTATATGAGTTTAGTGGAGAATCAATTAGATCGCAAGATTAAGGTCGTGCGAACCGATAGGGGCTGTGAATATCAATCAACAAGTTTAAAAGAACTTTGTGATGAAAAAGGCATAGTACATCAGGTAACTATGCCTTATACTCCTCAACAAATTGGTGTTGCAGAAAGGAGGTATAGGACTTTAATGAAAAATGGTCCGTTCAATGATGGCGCATGCTAACTTGCCAATCACCTTTTGGGGTGATGCATTATTGACGGCCGCTTTCATTTTGAACCGCGTACCCTCGAAATCAGTTAGCTCCACTCCTTATGAGTTGTGGAACCAAAGGTCTCCTGACTTAAACATTTTGAAACCTTGGGGTTGTGCATCCTACGCACATATTTCCTCCCATAAGTATGGCAAACTTGGGCCAAGGGGACGGAAATGTATCTTTATACGATACGCAGAAAACTCCAAAGGTTATGTTTTTTGTTAGTCAGGAAGACAATGGTGGGCTAATTGAGTTTGAGTCGAGGGATGTCACTTTCTTGGAAAATGAGTTTCCAAGACAGGGCGAGATAAGTCAGGACTTATCTCTATTTGAGATTTATGATCAAGAAGGATTACCTCATTCGAGTGGGAGAATTCTTGGTGAAAACGAAAATACGTTTCAACCTTCACCAATGGATTATACGAATGACGATTATCCTATTCCATACGGGAATAATGATCCAAGTGGGAGCAATTCTAACGACATTCCAAGTGGGAGTGATATTAGAATTGATCTAAACTCAAGTCAACAAGGACTTGAAGAATCTCAAATACGACGTAGTAGTCGTACAAGGTTGGCTCCTCTAAGATTTGAGGATGAATTTCCGCAAACCTTTATGACTTTACTACAAGAAGATGACGAGCCTGCTACTTTCAAACAGGCCATATCTTGCCCTGTGAAAGACAAATGGATGGAAGCGATGCAAGAGGAGTTAGAATACATGAGAGTTAACCAAGTCTGGGACTTAGTTGACTTACCCAGAGGACGTAGTGCTATTGGGAACAAATGGGTTCTCAAGATCAAGCATAAGGCTGATGACTCTATTGACAGATATAAAGCTCGCCTTGTCGCGAAAGGTTTTACACAACAGGAAGGGATAGACTACGAAGAGACCTTCTCACCTGTTGTTCGTTTTACCTCAATTCTCCTGATTCTGGCAATGGTAGCTTACTTAGATCTCGAATTACATCAAATGGATGTAAAGACTGCCTTTCTCAATGGAGAATTGGACGAGGAGATCTATATGGAACAACCAACAGGGTTTGTAAAAGAAGGAAACAAACATAAGGTTTGTAAACTTCATAAGTCCATATATCCTCGAGGCAATGGTATATACGATTTCATAAAGTTATCAAATGGTTTTACCATGCTTGATGAAGATAACTGAGTATATATCAAGAGGATTAAAAGCAAGTATATTATCATGTCTCTATATGTAGATGACATTTTAATAGCCAGAAATGACAAGGGCTTTGTGATGAGTATCAAGGCTTGGCTTTCATCAGTATTTGAGATGAAAGGCATATGAAAAGCCGCATATATCCTTGGAGTTAAGATTTCAAGGAATCGTTCGAAGAAACTTCTTTCTCTTTCACAGGAGACTTATATAAAGAAGGTTCTAGAACGATTTAATATGCAGGACTGCAAGTCCATTGATATTCATATAAGCATATGCGATAATTTATATCTGGAATCGTGTCCAAAGAACCAAAAGGAAAAGGAAATTATGGAAAAAGTTCCATATTCCAGTGCAGTTGATAGTCTTATGTACGCTATGGTGTGTACGAGACCGGACATCTGTTTTGCCGTTGGAAATGGTAAGCTGTTACCAATCCAATACAGGGCAAGTACACTGGAAAGCGGTTAAGAGGATAATGTGTCTTGTAAGATCAAACACATTGATATCCGATACGAATTTGCAAAAGACTATGATAAAACCAAGAAGGTAGACATAAGGTACATATCTACGCATGAGATGATAGAGGATCCGCTTACGAAAGCGATCCCCAGAAATGTGTTTTATAAACACTTATCATCCCAAGGATTGCGTAAAGAGCTGAGTTGTACCAATATATATTCCCATGTCTGAGAAAGATCAAATTTGATAAAAGAATAAGTTCTTTTTCAAACATTGCATATAAATCTCTTAAGAAATGTTTGTGTACATTTTTGAAATCTCAGCTGAATTCTAGTATGTCGGACAGATTGAGGTTGGCTCTCTCACATGAGCAACCGCCTTATTCTATCAGACGGATGGAATAGAGATGAGACCTGTTTGAAGTCAAAATCATCAGACGGATGATTTAAGAGTCATGACTTAAACAAAATGGTCGCACGAAAGATCTGCATCATATGGATGCTTACAAAAGATCTAAGAGGATTTTTTGAAATCCTATCTGTCTAAATGCGGGATGTGAGTCCAAAGGATTATTTGAGTAGAATAAGGGACTCAAAGTCAGACATTGTGGTGTCTGATCATCATCCTTACAACATCATTGAGACATACACTCCCTGGGAAAGGAGCGATGTTGTAATACGTGTTCATACCACGTATGCATTACGACCACTGAGTTAGTAGCAATAGTGTTTGCTATTATGTGAGACTCAAAGGCCATATGGGCCTTAACTCTTACCCTCAAGGACTCCAATTGGTTCCTTTAGATTTGACGAGATGATCGCTATCTTAGCGTGTTACTTATGGGCTATGATAATTCGGCTCGGCGGGGCACGTTAGAAAAGCGAGTCTAGTCAAGATCAGAAGGTTCGCAAGAAGAGGAAGATTGATTTCATATTCGCATTTGGACTTTAATGATTCAAAGCTGGCCAGCCAACTGTAATCCAGATGGGATTCAATTGTTGAATATAAAGTATAAGAAATGTGAAGAAATAATCTAGGGTAAAGCATGCGTTGAACTACTCAACTTTGCACCTTCGAGGTCGTTGTGTATCTCTAACAAGTGCACAACAACAGACTCTACGCGCATGACGGTCGCACGGTCTATTTCTCGGTATGATAGATGAAAGAACTAAGAGAAAGACGTTCTCTTACAATCCCCTCAAGTGTGAGTGGGAGATGTTGGATATGGAAGACGTTAGTACACCCTTGTAGGGGATGTACGAGGGAATACAGACCTCGAACGTCGCGTACACGAAGTCGTACGCAATGGGAATATGTTCCCTTGCGGAGAGGATCTCTAGATTGATATGAAAGTCGCATTATATGTGCATAAGTGCATGCGACATATGGCTAATAAAGGGGTAATATCTTAAGCTTATATTGTACCATGCATATGGTACAACTTAAGCTTATAATATGCCATGTACGATGGTACACCTTAGTTAAATTGTTCCAAAGGAACAATTTATCCTAAAATAACTACCTTGGGGGCTATAAATAAGACCCAAGGGTTAGCCATTTACTTACACTTTGCATGGCATTCTTGCATGCATCTTCATTCTAGCGAAGCTCTGCCGAAATACTTCCTCTCCCTTTATCCAAGTTCTTAATCTAAAAGTAGAGATTTAAATTGTGGATTTAGAAGCCTTACTCCGTCCGTGAGAAGACTCGATCCGTCGTGGCGAATCCGAAGGCGAAGTTCGTAGACTACCGTGCCGCATACGCAAGCGTAAGTCTCAACTTCATTTATCGATCCTAACTCTGTTTTGGCAGGATCCTACACAGTGAATACGGGCACTGTACACCGGGCCTCTCTATATCCTCCCTGGACGGTAACAAGAGTGAGGATCTCCGCATGCACCTCTCCACATCCAAACCATATCATCACAAATGCCAATTCCCCAATGCTCCCAGTAAAGGCGCATATCACATCATCTCCACCCCACCTTCATTGTACAGTCATCATATCCACAATTTACTCAAAATTTTCCTAACCCCAGTTTTAGCAGCTCACCCCCTTTAGAGGGGACTGAGACATTCCAAATCATCAATTAAACATCATAAGTCATATTATAAGAGTCATGATGGCATGGCTTCACAGTGTGAACACTTCTCATTCATATCAATATGGGTCATGCACCTATAGCCACATC
The DNA here is from genome assembly GCA_030789695.1 of Scilla litardierei. Lineage (NCBI taxonomy): Eukaryota > Viridiplantae > Streptophyta > Magnoliopsida > Asparagales > Asparagaceae > Scilla > Scilla litardierei. Next base: position 235,968,512 of record CM061133.1, read on the forward strand.
ACATTACAACATGGGTCATGCACCAAAGTGTCATGTCCTCCATCACAACTCAATGATACAACACTTATGAAACCATGCCATACATGTCTCGCATCATCACATATACATAACATAGTTCATGAGAACACATTTCTCATGTTTCTCAATTTTTATTTCATTGAGACATTTTCACAAAGACATGGTATGCATCATGTACAACACCACATTCACATTAGTAATTTAATAGCACATCACACCAATCAAACTTCCTTTAATGTAATAACAACATTTATGAACAATAGGAGTATAATTGGCAACAATACGTAATTCAACATCCTATTGAAATGGTTCAGCTTGCTGGAAATTACAGATAGTCACAACAAATGGCCATATTTCATCAATTTCCATTTGAATTTGACAACATTTCCTAAATGAAAGTTGTTGATCTATTAGTGCTGGATTCACATATAAAATTTCATGCAAAGATATAAACTATATGATTTATGGTGAATTTTTTTAGTGAAATCTGTCAAGACTGATTTTCAGACAGATTTCAAGTTCTGTAACAATTGCTAAATTAACACATGTTGCAGTTAGAATTTCGAAAACATGACCTAGGAGAAAGTTGTAGAAAAAGTTGTTATCTTTACAACGAGACCAAGAACACTAATTTCCATAGTGTGTGCAGGGACTGAGCTCAATTTTGATGAACTGTGTCCAGTCTGAAAGAAATTCAGACATGTTGTAAAGATGTACTGTTTACTTCTAATTACTGAATTGAACATCTGTCAAATTTTATATGATTTTTGGGTATACTTTCAAGATCTACAAGTATATAGTTTTTTTCGAAAATTCATTCAAGTCACAGTGACCAGAATTCAAGTAGCTACTTACTACATGATTTTCAGATTTTCAAGGGGGTGCTTTTGCTAAGAATTTCAAGGGGTGATTTGTGAAATTGAATCATGGCACATCAATTTGGCTACCCCCACTTCATATTAAGTAAAACATGATATAAAAACATGATAGAAAGAAGCCCTAATAGAATTCCAAATCCAAGATAGATTCCTACCTTAAGATGACCATTTTCTTCTTCTCTTCTCTTTCTCTTACTTCCACTTTCTTTCTCCTTGAAGCAACCTAAGCTTTCTTGATTTTTGGGGGGAGAGAATTAGGGTTTTCATTTGAAGAAGAAGGGGGAAAGGAGGAGGGAGGTTGCCGGCCATGTTGGGTGGAAAAGGGAGTAAAGAAAATGAAAAGAGAAAAGAAATGAAAGGTAAAGAAGACGAAAGAACTTTCTCCAAAAATATCTTTCACTAGAACCTCCTTTAAGATAAGCATGCACCTTGTGAAATGACCAAAATACCCTCCCAAAAATACCCCTCGACTTTCATGTATTTATAAGTTTGCCATTACTTTACGCACACACTTCTTTACTACACACACACACCTCATTTAGTCCAAATTACCATTTTGCCCCTCACCTTTCTAAAAATTTATGAGGATGCCATTGACCCCTAACCCCTTTCACACTAGCATGGCTCTCCCTACACACACCCATGCACACCCATACAAGCATTCATGCACCACATACACGTCCAATACATTCTTGTTGTATTATACTCACGACGTCGTTCACACTTCTCTCGTATTCACGTCTCGCATTCTCGTCTCCTAGCCACATCTTACGGCACAACCTCCATACACCACGATACATACATCGTCATCCAAAATTATTTCTTGCATACGTATGCATCATAAGTAGAAATATCACGTGTATATAATAGATTAAACGTATAGTTCAAAACAGAGCATGACATCCTACCCACCTTAAAACAAAGTCCGTCTCGGACTTACTAAGTTAAGGGTCTAACCGAGGGCTGTATGATTCAGAGTGAAAACTTGCTCTTTTTGGGTATATTTTCATTTCATGTCAGTTTAGGAGCTTACTCTCATTCTTTGCACAAAATACGGGTTTTTATTATTCTTATTGGCTTCCTACTATTTTTCATATGCTCCTGCTATTATTGTGATCATATCGCCATTTTTGGGAATTATATTTTATATGGATTATTGGAGGTCAATAGTGATTTATAATAGTCATTACATTAATTTTCTCATCAAATGGACTAATTTATCCTTCTCCTATTTTTAAGGTACTCCTGGGAGTCTTGGGGATTTTCCAGAATTTTTTGGGATTTTTCTGAAATTTCTAGGTACTTTTTTGGAATTATTTGGAGGAGAAAAATGGTTTAAAACCAGAAAAAGGAAATTCTTATTGGGTGCCACGTGGTGCAACCACGGGGCGCCACGTGGCACCAGATGCTGATCACTTCTGTGCGGGCCGCTGGGTTTCGTTTTAAAAAAAAGAACTGAAAAAGCCCGTAGGCTCACGGCCCGCTCGCTAAGCGGGCCGCTAAAAATTTAAACAAAAAATTAAAAAAAAGGGTTTCACGGGCCGGCCCGCAGCGCCCGCTCCTTTGGAGCAGGCGGTCATTTTGCGACGGTCGGGCTCGATTTGCCCGGCCCGCTCCGCCTGTTGAGCAGCCCACGCGTGTGCAGTTGGGTTTGGTGCGGGTCGGGCGCTCCGAGACCCGACCCGCTAGCCCAAATGTGCAAAAATTTGTTATTTGTGGCCTGGGGTTCGAATTTGGGGGCAGTTTCGTTTTTCAGCTGCTGTGTTTTTGGTTTTTTGATTTTTTTAGGGTTCTTGGGGGTTTCTTCTTCCCCAAAGCCAAAGCTAGGGCTTGGAGGCCATGAGAGCTTGGAGAGCTTGGAGGAGGAGCAAATAGGTGGAAGGAAGACTTCATCCTAGGGAGATCTTGGGTGATATCTCTCTAACCTCTTTTGTAATTTTGATATCTCTTTATTGTAATGAATTTGGACGAATTTGTGAATGAAAATTCCATCGTTTGTTTCATGATGAGCCAAATTTTACTAGTGCTTCTTTTATCTTGAGGCCGCAGCTGGCAGCATGAAGCTTTGAGCTGAAGACTGGGTTGATAAATCTAATGCAGTAGGACCCCTTTTACGGGCACCCGCATGAAAAGCCAAACCACCATATAGACACATTCTTGGCGAAGTGCGACACATTCCAGGCCAAAGAAGTGTGTGAAGAGGCTATCAAGCTCAGACTATTCCCATTCACTCTGAGGGACAAGGCCTCTTATTGGTTGCGAGCGCATCCTTCTAATACCTTCACGACTTGGGAGCAGTTGGCTACAGCCTTTATGAACAAGTCCTATCTACCGTCCAAAACGGTGAGGATTCGAGGAGCGATCTCAAATTTTAAGCAACTTCCCAGGAGTCGTTGTATGAGGCTTGGGAAAGATTTAAAGACCTGCAGCATCAATGCCCGCACCATGTAGTCCTGGAGTGGGATCATGTTCAAAGCTTCTATAATGGGCTCCGACCAAGTACAAAGATGATTATCGACGCCTCCGCTCAAGGCGCTCTCTTAGACAAGCCATCCGATGAAGCTCTATCTTTGCTGGAGCAAATGGCCGTAAATACTCAGCAGTGGGGCGACGAATGCTCATCTACTAGAGGCCCCGAGGTAAAAATCGCTACCCATCTTGATAGTTATATTGAGACTCTTTGCAAACAGGTGGCGAGGACTGAACAGAGGTTGGACGCTATTCCAACCACTTCTAGAGCTCCAGCTTATTCCACACATGAAGACTATGTGGAGCAAGGCAATGCTCCTAATGAAGGACCCTATGATGAAGCAGACATGAAAACTGAGCAGGTACACTTTGTAGCTGGAGAGGGGAGGAATCAATGGCAACATCCGGTGTGAGAAATCATCCCGGACTTTCTTATGGTAACCCCAATGGAGGATTGCAACCTCCTCAGTAGTAGAGACCTCCACCACCTCCTTAGCAACAAGGGGCACCTCCACAGAACCAACAATATGGGTTTAGGCCATCTGGGCCTTATAGACAGTCGAGATACAACAGCCGCCATCCATAACAATAATACCAACCGGTGGCCCCGAGACCCAATCTAGAGGCAACCTTGGATGCTTTTATGAGTGGGCAAACTAAGGTAAATGCAGAGAGTTCTGCTCATTTCAAGTCTATCAACGGCTTCATTGATAAGCTCAAAGGTCAAATGTCCCAACTTATGAAGATGAAAGGAAGATTGCCTTCTCAGCCTGAGACAAATCCTAGAGGGCAAGCCAATGCGGTGGTGGTTATCACCACAAGGGGAGGAAGGAATACCGACACTGTAATGGTGCCGGTCTCTAGCAAGGTGAGCCAAAAGTCACCCATTCATGCTCAAGATGAAGATGCTAATACCACTAAAAAGGACAAGGAAAAGGCTACAGAGGAGCCCCATGCTATTGAAGAGAGGGATGCTTTACCTTCTGCCTTGCCTACTACTATTATGGCAACGGAGGACACTACTACTTCCAACAAGTCCACTCCAAAGTATGCCACCAGAGATAAGGCTAGTCGACCTCCTCTCCCATATCCTCAAAGGTTGGCACTAGCAAAGACGAAGAAGAAATACGCCAAGTTCTCCGAGCTCCTCAAAGGTATCCAATTGAACATCCCCTTTATGGATGCAATCACTGAAATCCCCACATACGCTAAGTTCTTGAAGGATCTTATTACGGGGAAGCACAAGCAACAGGAGGTGAAGCTCTTGGAAAACTCCACCTCCATCATTAAGAAATACCTTTCGAAGAAGATGCCGGATCCCAGAAGTTTCACGGTGCCATGCTGCGTTGGCGGCACCCCCATTAGTAGAGCTTTGGTTGACTTAGGAGCGAGCATTAGTTTGATGCCGCTCTCTATCTTCAAGAGGCTAAACACGGGAACATAACTTGAACTGACGGACATGAAAATCCAATTGGCTGATCATTCTATTACCTATCCGGTAGGCATGGCCCGCGACATCATCTTGCAAATACCGCCGTGTTATGCGTGCCGGTAGACTTTGTAATCATGGATACGCCAGAGAAAGGCAGCTCCCAACTTATATTGGGTCGTCCATTCACGGCGATGGCCGGAGTATTGATCGACGTCCGTGAGGGGACGCTATCTTTAAATGTGGGCAACATCGAGGTCGAATTCCGCTTGCAAAAGCCGATGAGAGAACACGCCCCTCAAGAAGATGTGAGCTATCTTGAGCTCTTGGAGGACGAGACTACAAACGAGTTTACCATGGAGGAGATATCCAAAGATCCTGTGAAGATAAGCTTGGATGACGATGGCGATGTCGTACACAACAAGGCGATGGCTGCCTACTTACAAGTCCTATACGAGGAGCCCCCGGACATACCCTTGCACCATCAAGAACCGGAGGCCACAACCTACTCGGTCGAGGAAGGCCAATGAGGAGAGGCGCGCCAAATACCACCGTACGGGATCATTGGAAAGAACGACAAGCGTATTTCGTGTGCACCCAACATCCTTGATTGACGTTGAATATCTTGAGGGAGTCGAACTTATGACTTAAAACAAGCGCTTATTGGGAGGCAACCCAGTTTTCTTTCACTTAGTTTTTGTTTTCCTTTTGTTTTTCTTTTCCTATCCAAAAACCAAATAAATACGTTTTTAATTCTAGAAAATACAAAAACATAAATTTGATGAGTTCTTCCTTCTACAGGTTGACCAATGAGGAGAGCGCCTAAACGATGAAAAGGAGGCGGACAAAGTGGAAAGGAACATAGAGCAATACACAGCTTAGGATGCCTGGAGAAGCTATTCGACCGAGTAGGTACCCTACTCGGTCGAGCTGCAGAGAGCTGGAGGAATAGGCAAAAAGTCGCTCTGGAAATCAATTGTGACTCGACCGAATAGTACCCTACTTGGTCGAGCTACATACAGAGCCCAAAAACGTTGAAAAAGAGCACTTTGTTTCTAATTCGACTCGACCGAGTAGCTTTACTACTCGATTGAGCTACAGGAGGAGTCTAAAAGTGCTAAAATGGTGCTCTAGAAAGCTTAATGGACTCAACCGAGTAGCTACCCTACTCGGCCGAGCTGCAGAGGGGGCAAAAAAGAGTTGCAAACAACAATCTGTTTCAATTCAGCTCGACTGAGCTGAGTAAGCAGCTCGGTCGAGTGCTAAGGCGCAAACAATTGGGCTTAATTATCATATTTTATATCTTTTATACTCGGCCGAGCAGCTATCGCTGCTTGATCGAGTTGCGACTCATTGGGGCCCATAATTAACCGAGATCGACTTGACTTATATAAATTCGAACCCGACTCGGATTAAAACCCTAAGCCAATTTGAATCCCCCCAAATTACCCCGAGCTCCCCTAACCCTAGCCCTAACCCGACTCAGTCTGACTTCTACTGTTGTTACCGCCGCACTTCACTCGCGCGCCGCCGCACGTCGTTGCTCGGTCTGCCTCCCCTCTTCCCTCTCATCCTCTCTCTCTCCCCCTCCCTCTCTCTCTCTCCCTCCCTCTCTCTATCTCTCTCCACCCCCAATCGAGCGCACCCCTCCCCCCGGTCCGACAACTCACCGGACCGCCGCCGCTGTCGCCGCCTGTGCCACCCCGCATCGGCGACGCTTTGCCCTCTCCTATCCACCCCCTCTCATTAACCCCCTCCCCGATGTACCCTAATTCCTGCAGCTTCGGCGTCTTACCGGAGCAGTGCCACCCGAGCACCACCGGTGCTAGGGCAGTAGTGCTCCCACGCCACCCCGCTTATTCATTCATCTCCATCTCCCCATCTCGCTCATTCTCTTTATCTTCCCCTACATTCATCCCCAATTCTAAAATTTTCCCATTTTGAACCCTAAACCCGATTAATTTTCAAAATTGCTTCCTAATATTATTTTCTTATCTTATTGCAGGTACATTTGGACCTCTTCTAGGAGGATCTTGGTTTGGAGCATCTTGGAGGATCGTTTTGGGTCAAGAATACGCACATGCACGCTACTTTGCTTTCGCAGCGACTTGGATATCGGTATACTACTTCCTTTTTTATCTTTTATACCATAGCTAGCCGTCTGCACCACTAGCACGATGTCTCATCGCCGACTTAGGCCAAGGAAGGCCGACACTGGTCCCTCCTCTTCTCGGCTGGCTCGCCGTCCCCGTCGCACACATTCCCCCATGCCTCTAGCGATAAATGTATCGCCCACCCCACACACTATCACTCCACCCCTCCCCACTGCGTTCCTCCATCCCGTTTAGTCCTTCCACCACCCGCCCTGGGACATATGACGTCGTCTTCAGAGACGACGACCAAGGCACCATTTCGTCACCATGCTCCTCCTCCTAGGATAGGGGAGCAGACCACTCAGCAGTCAGTTAAGTAGGACCTCCCAGTCATGCTTGATCTCCTTAGACGCCAGCGTGCACCACCCCCCCTCTGAGCCTCATACTGTTGTGTCTGATGTTCCTATTTCTGGTCCTCAGCAGCGGAACCCATCACCACCTCCAGAGGGTGGTGCCCCTGCTTGATGATATTACTATTTTGCTCATGTGCCCCCATCTCATATTTCGTGCCCATCTGTCTGTTCGGGGCCCTATTTTCACATAGCTTTGGGGAGGACCATTTTTGCATACCATTTGTATATATCCATCATGTTGCATTTGTATATATTCCACTTGCATCATATCATCATCAGCATCAGATGCCTGCTTGTCCATATTTTTGCATCTCTTGCATTAGGTTATGCATACTCATCTGCATTTTTCGTTTTATTTGTATAGTTTTATTTCTGTTTATTTTCTTTTTCTTATCCACCCACCCACCCTAGCCTCATTTTCCAACCTTCTGGGTTTAGCTTGGAGGATGAGCGCTATCGCTTTTATTTTTCATTTTTTTACTTTCTTTCATTTTTACGCCTTTTTATTTCCATTTTCCACCCGCTTTTCCACCATTTTCTTTTTCTTATTTAGCATCATATTTTCCATATTTTGCCATGCATGTATGCCTGCTTTTATTTTTATTTTTTCTCCGCCTTTCTTGTCCCCTTTTGCTAGCTATATTCCATATGATGATGCCTTTTATAACCCTTAGTAGCTATCCCGATACTTACTACTTTTGCCATGCTATTTAGGGTATTTCAGTATCCTGCTATCTATATGTTTGCATATATCTTCTTTTGCTGATACCTCTATATGAATGCATGAAATGAATTGAAACTAAACGTATACAATAGTATTTAGTATGCTCTTGTTGGGAATGCACCAAGCTTCATGCATCATTAGAATTTCTGAAGCATCTGCCTTGTATCTTATTCACTTCTTATTGCATGTCTGCTATTATTGTGTGCCTTACCACATGACTTCATTATTTGTTGAAATGAAGGAAAATATCTATTCTTACTTATGAGTTTAGTTGGAGTATTATCTTACTGAACCATTGTGCACACCTTATGAGTGAACCAAGTGATACATTATTTTCTTCTCCACATATCTTTATTATTCTCTACATATCACTTGGTTTCACCCCCTTTCAGCTATATACCGCATCCACTTCCCAAAAATCCCAAAAGAAAAGGCTAGCGTCCAAAAATCCAAAAAGCCAAAAAGCCAAAAAGGATCCAAAACCAAAATACATATCTTATCGCTCTTATTAAAAAAATAGAAAAGAAAAGAAAAATATTTCATATATCTTATTACTTGGAACTACACAAATACTTGGGAAAAAGCCAAAAATTTCATTCTTATTTTTGGATGCGACGCCTCAAGCTAAGTTTGGGAGGGTGAACCCATTTGATTATACTAGTGAGTATGCCATTAGAGTGGAGTTGTGTACAATTGGGAATATTTGATAATGCTTAAACTTTATGAATATATTAGCCATGGAGATTTTTCATGATTTGAGATGAATGTATAAAAGCCATAATCCTTATTCTATTCTCTATTGCATGCTTGATTTGACTCTTTATGCTTCATTTATATCTCTTGATTGAAAAGTGCATCGCTAACATGTTTATACTAAACTCTATGAATTACATGATGTGGATATGAATTTATTGCATAAATTTAGAGAATCCATACCTTTGTTCTTAAATGTTTGCAAGTAATATATTTAGCAAAGATATGAAATTCATACTAGCATGTGATCCAATTTCGAAGCATCATGATATGTAGCTATAGCTTGAGATCTGATCGAATACTTTAGCACTCCCCTCCATCTTCCAATCTTTTTATATTTTTTATTTTCATCGCTCGGTGAGCCTCATATTCGTCTTTCTCGAGGACGAGTAAGAGGTAAGCTTGGTGGATTTTGACATGTCCATATTTTCCATGTTTTAGCGCATCATTTCATACCATATTCACCTCCAAAATCCATATTTTCACATATTACCGCGCTTCTAACGCCATTTTCGAGTTTTGTATAGCTTTATGGATTTTCAAGAGTTTTGGAGCGAATTGGAGCTATTTTTGGACATGGACACATCCGGTACATCTGGGACATCATTAGCAAGGCTCTATGGGAGTTCGCCGAGGTATGGAAGAAGGTCGGATGAGAGGAGGAGAAGAGAGCGAGAGAAAAGAGCCAAGGCTTCAGCCAGTTTAGTTTCCAAGGCGACTCGACCCGAGTAGCAAACATCTACTCGGTCAAGCAGACATGCAGATTTCGCGAGGAAACGGCTACACCCTACTCGACCGAGCAGACAGCCGACTCGACCCGAGTCGCACCAAACAGAGCGATGATTCTGGGCTTCTCCCCTGGACCCTGCAACTCGACCGAGCAGGTCACCTGCTCGACCCGAGTAGATTTCAGACAGAGCAGCGTTTTAGAGGCAAGTTCTGACCTACTATAGCTCGACCGAGTAGAGGGGCCACTCGACTGAGTAGCCTGTATCAACCAGAAGCAGAGCAGTAGCAAGCGGATCCCGAATTCAACTCGACCGAGAAGGCACCGCTACTCGGTCGAGTAGCACGATGCGCCCAGCAAGTTGCGGGCCCAAGTGCCCAGATTTTCTGATATTCTTTGTGGGGTCCCTACCCCTTGTATATAAGCACATTTTAACCCTATTTTTAGGCCATTGAGATTTTTAGCCTATCTTTAGTTTTAATTAGTGTTTTAGATCTTGTTTTAGTTTTGATCCGTCATTATTTTATGAAGACCAAAGATCGGATTTTTATTATTATATTACGCAAGGAATATTATTATGCTTAATTGCCTTTGTTTTTCTATTGCTCTACAATGCTTTGGTACGTTATTCTAAACTTTTTATGCTCTTGATTGCCGATATGAATTCTCTAGTTATTCTTGCATCTTTTATTGTTTTTTCTATGATGCGTGAGTAGTTCCATCTAGGGCTAATGGATTAGCCTATGGATATTAGGATTTAGATGTAAATTTAGGATTTTAGGTTGCATTGGTATAAAAGAAACGTATTTTGTTCGATCTAGCAAAGTTTGTAGGAGATCTCGTACTGAGATCGTGCTCACGGTCGGTGGAATCGATTGGCTTAAGGAGTATCCTATAAACTTAATTAGGGAGTTAGTGGATTCAATTAGGGCTCGTGACCATGTTCGTCTTGTGTCTTGATGGGATCCACCGACGAACTATATTATTAATTAACGGCTACCGTCATTACATCAATGAGAGCCGCCAAAATACATCGAACTCTAACCCACAAGAGTGACATGAGTTGAGATCATTTTGACCACGAGAGTGGCATGAATATTGTCGATTCTTAATGCACGGATCACGTGCGCCTGTCGCGAGAGCAGGGTTAATGTGATACGTTATATTCATGGCACTTAGAGCTATGAATTCCACATCTTAGATGTTACAATCCCTAATAAAGCCAATGCAACGTAAGAGTCTTAACTTAGCATCGACATCCGACGATCCTAGTGGTGAGTCCTAAACCGCTAGTCTTTATTAATTGATCACAATCCCAAACAAATAAACTATTGAAACAGACTGCTATCTAAATTCCGAGATTTGGAAATAGCCCGAGACAATAACATTGCTACCCTTCCTGTGGCATCGATAATCTTTTATACTATTACTTGACATCGTACGCTTGCGTAAAGTACCGAGAATTTGCATTTGGGATACATCTAGCCCTAGGCATTCGATCCATTGCTCGGTTGCTTCTAGGCGTAGGTTTCGGGAGCATCACTTTACCACAGGAGAGAAGACCTCATTGTAGTCGATGCCTTCTCTCTGTGCGAAGCCCTTCGCTACGTGGCGAGATTTGTAGCGAACATCTCCAGATTTGACCCCTTGCTTCTTGGTGTAGATCCACCTACACCCAATTGCCTTCTTGCCCTTCGGAAGCTCCACGAGATCCCATGTGTAATACCCTGTAAGCTACTGCACAAGTACTAGAGGGGGGGGGGGGGGTGAATAGTACTTTAAAATAATCAAGAGGATAATTCTTAATTATCGTGCAAACACAAACAACAATGCGAAATAAAGATGAACAACAAGAAGAACACAATGCAAACAATAGATATAATGGGTTCGGATCCACCCAAGTCTCCTCGACTTGTTCCCGGTGATCCTACATCCCAGACACACGGATCCCTTCCGACTACTTGAGTTAGAATCCACTAACTCAAGCTTTCACTAAAAACCTCTTGTAGAAAATACTACAAGACAAATCAATACAAAGATTGAATCGTGACTTCCACAAACCGGGATCACAAACCTCTCACATACCGAGAGCAAACTATAACAAAGAGGTTAATGAAATATAAAGAACTCATCACGAATTCCTATGCCTTGAGAGATACTTACGGTATTAGGGCAAGGAAGGATGCTGAGAAGAAAAGATCACGAAACCCTAGCACCACTAAGATGAACAGATGGAGACGGCTAGGATAATGAAGATGATGATCTTTGAATCTTTCAGGAGAATGAATGCACCAAAACTTAAGATCTCTTGGAAGAATTAGGTCTACAAGAGAGAGAGAGATACTTTTTCGAGAGAGAGAGCCTTCAAATTCGATAATCGATAGATCTCAAATTAGATCTGAAATCCCTCTCATAATAGAGGAATTTCCATGTTTGAAACGCATCACAGATATAGAAAGAGTCAAAACAGATCCACAAAAATCGTGGAAATAAAATCTCCAACGGCTAGAAAATTAACGCAGCTTAATCGGTCTAAGAAGGATCACTGACCGATTAGTTGGAGAACTAGTCGGTCGGTGAACCTTCTTGGACCAACTAATTTCAAACAGAGAATAGAGTGAAATTAAGAAGAGTAATCTAGTCGGTCTAAGAAGAAACATTAACCGACTAGTTTGAAAACTAGTCGGTCGGTGAACCTTCTTGGACCGAGGATAAGAATCTCAAAGATGACTAGTCGGTTCAAGAAGAATTTCCAACCGATTAGATTGTCATTTAATCAATTGGTTCTTCTACTTGAACCAACTAAGATGCACAGAAAGCCAAGATAAAGATGATAAGCTAAAGAACCATATCTAATGGCTTCTAAGTCATTCTTAGGGATAAGATAAGATAGACATATGGTTACTAAGGAAGTAAGACTCAAGGCTTAACATTCTATAAAACGAAGCTAGAAGACATAGAAATATACAAGACAACCCGTCTTCAAAGCTCCAACATGACGAGTTCAGATGCTCTTGACTTCATCGACATTTCCTTGAGCTTCAACGAAGCTTCAGGCACAATGATCATGCGCTCTAAAGAAGTCTTGAGACGTCGCTTGAGATCTACAGAGTAAATTGGCGACGATCTCCATAACTGCGCTCAAAGAGAATTAGTACACGATATTTATGTTTGTACATCATCAAAATCAAATCAGGGGAATCAATACTCAAAATTCTCCCCCTTTTTGGTGATGACAAACCGACATAAATATAAATCAATAATAATGAAATAAATGAAATTTACTTACTCCCCCTGCATTGATGGCAGGTTAGTTCCATATTAAATAATAAACAGAAGCATCAAGCAGCAGAGGAAAGAATAAAACATGATCCAACTATTGAAATATAGGATCGGAATCCATAGATTTTTATATCTTCACTCCCCCTGAATCTAACATATGGAATTAGATTCATGGTAATGTTTAAATTATCATTTAGCACTAAGTCATTATTAATTCTCTCCCCCTTTGGCATTACCCAAAAAGAGTGGGAGGAAGGCAATGATAACAACAATGGCTAAACAAAAGTTCAAACACGAGAGTCGAAGAATATGACGACGGTCCAAATGACACCAAGGAAAACATCGAAGAAAAACAAAGTGTGTCAATGAGACCATAGTCGAAAAACGGAAAGCCAGAGCATCAAAAACCATATCAAATCATATGATTGATTAAAAGAACAATCTCTCCAATATCAACATTTTAGCAAATTGAGTGCATGGAAAACAATTCATGTTTTCTTACAAACAAAGCTAGAGAACAGACATAGTCGTCGAGCGACGATAGAAACAACAAAGACAAAGCACAACATGCACAAAGATACAAACCGCAATAGGATGTATATACTACAATGCAATGAAATGTTGGCGCACCCGCAACAATCTAAATCATCTCATTGACATGCATGGCTCTCGGGTTGCTACTACTGAGGTTCTGAGAACCGAAGGCCCTATTTTCTATAAGAACTTGTATAACCAAGTTGATTACTGGAGTGTGTTCCCGAAGCTTACCCCGAAAAGGAAGCTTACCCTTCTTGCAACTAATTGGATGGATAGATCTGTCTCGCCCTCTGAAATTAAAGTTGCGGTCTTCCAAATTGGCCAAGATAAAGCCCCAGGGCCCGATGGGTTCAATGCTAGCTTCTTTCAGCAATTTTGGGACATCGTAGGTAAGGATGTTACTTCTGGTGTTCTTTCATTCTTCAATACTGCCTATATGCCCCAATGCATCAATCATACATTCCTCACTCTTGTACCCAAAAATGCTAACGCCTCGGGGCTGGGAGACTACAGACCCATAGCATGTTGCAATGTCACCTACAAAATCATCAGTAAAATCTTATGCAATAGGCTACGTCATGCCATAGGTGATTTGATTTCCCCTAATCAGGCTGCATTTCTGAAAGGTAGGCTACTTTCTGATTGTGCTTTAATTGCACATGAACAAATTCGGGATTTTAGCAATCCTATGGGGGCGCGATCTTGTATTAAATTGGATCTCCGCAAGGCTTTTGACAGTATTAACAGGGAGTTCATCTACTTCATTCTCCATCAAATGGGCTTTGGCTGCAGGTTTATAAATTGGATAAGAGCTTGTATATCCACCCCTATGTTCTCGGTGTTAATTGATGGTTCTCCGGCTGGCTACTTCTCTTCTAATAGGGGCCTTAGACAGGGTGATCCCCTTTCTCCCTATCTATTTGTGCTCGTGATGGAAGCCTTTTCTCTTCTTATGGCGCGAGCTGAGTCCTCCCGATCCATCCAGCCTATGAGACGTATGGGATCGATTTCCCACCTTCTGTTTGCAGATGACTTACTGGTCTTTTGTCGAGCAAACCAGCATTCCTTTACTGGCCTAAAAGATCTCCTCCATACTTTCAATCTGTTCTCTGGTCTCTCCATTAATTGGGAAAAAAGTTCTGTCATTTTCAGTAAGGGTGTTCGGCACCCTGGAAGCCTTGCTAACATCTTGGGGGTCAAATTGGTCAGAGCATTTACTACTTACCTTGGGCTTCCCCTCTCCTCTACTTATCCTAAAGCAACTGTGTATAGTCGACTGATTGATAAGTGCAAAAAACGATTGCAAAGCTGGAGTTCTTCGCTTCTTTCCACCTCTGGTAAAATCGAGTTGGTTCGTTCTGTTATCTACGGGATTATGGCTTTCTGGATGCAAGCTTTCTACCTTCCTCCGTCTGTCATTCGTGCAATCACTTCGGCTTGTAGGAATTTCATTTGGGGCAAACTCCATATTTGGGCGTGGAAGGACCTTTGTGTTCCCAAAAAGGAGGGGGGTGTGGGATTGAGATTATTGAAAGACTTGAATGCTGCCTCTGGAGTTCGCCTTACTTGGCGGCTACTTTCAAATAATTCTATTTGGTCGCATTATATGAGATCCCGTTACAAGGAAGTTGCTAGGGACTTCTACACTGTCAAGCCGAAACCAACAAATTCCGGGACAGGAAATTCTTGCTCAGGTATCGTAATTTTTCACAACATCTTATTAAACGAGTTGTTTGTGATGGTTCTACAACTTCCTTCTGGTTCGACAACTGGCATCCTTTGGGTCCACTTCATTTACTTCATCAACCGGCCTCTGGAACCGAGCACTACACGGTTAAGGATTTTTGTTCCCCTAGCAACCGGCGAATTCTTCAATGCACCCACTCTATTTCCCAACTACTACAGGGTATCACATTGCAGCTAGGCCCTGACCAATGGGCGTGGGCGGGTGGCAATTCCTTCTCCTTCAAATCGGCATGTGAGGGAGTTCGTACTCCTGGGCCGAATTTTGAGTATCACTCCATTGTGTGGCACCCTAAACATGTTCCTAAGATGTCCCTAACTCTCTTAAGGGCCATTCGGGATAAGCTACCCACTAGAGACAGGCTCTCTAAGTGGGGTGTTACTGCTGATCAGCACTGCGTCCTTTGTGACTCCAACGTCCCTGAGTCTTCCACCCACCTGTTCTTTGAATGTAGCTATTCCCGGTACATTTTGTGTAGGGGGCTTCTCAAATTGGGTTATTCTGGCGCCCCTCCCCTTTCCCTTGCAGGTGTTTGTGATCTGATTATGATGCGTTACACCAAATCTGACCCGGTGGGGTATCTAGCTAAAGCGGCGTTATCATCTATGGTTTGGCATATTTGGAAGGAGCGCAACAAGAGGATTTTTGAGGGTAACGCCAGGCTGAAGACAGTATTTTTTGACAGCATTGCTTATGATATTCTTATCGCTCTCCGTGGCATCGACTTGGAGCGAGCTTCAGATCTTACCCCCTTCTCAAATTGGGGTTTCATAGATAATGGTTAAGTTTTGGTTGCAACACAGTTGATACAGGTAGTTAGTAGGAAGTAGGGGGTGACGGCGCTTGTGCCCTCTCCCTCCTCTCCCCACAAACCACTATGTATGGCTTGTGTTTTGTATTTGTATATACTTCATAGATAATAAAGATTGCATTTACTCGCCAATATATATATATATATATATATATATATATATATATATATATATATATATATATATATATATATATATATATATATATATATATATATATATATATATATATATATATATATATATATATATATATATATATATATAGAACTGGCAAAAAGAGATACATCCAGGCAACAAAAAAATCTAACATCAGCAGGGAGTAGCATAAAGTGCATGATCATACATCAATACAACATCATATCATATACCAAAAGAAAATAGAACAACCACATAAGACCATAAAACCATAAATACGATGCGCAAATCGAAAAAACAGTCATAAATCCAGCGTGAATAGAGAATATCATAACAAATATATGCATGGGCTTATGAATATCACAATCATGCAATCAACATAAAAATATGAATCCTAAATCTCAGATTCACCCATAATCCCCAATTCTCGACGTAACCGCACAAATGAATCTTCCTTAAGTGGTTTCGTGAAAATATCAGTGATTTGCTTCTGGGTTTCAACGTACACTAATATGATGTACTTTTTAGCTACATGATCATCTATGAAATGGTGACGGACTTCTATGTGTTTGGTACGGGAATGGTGTACATGATTCTTAGAGAGACATATCACTTAGGTTGTCCACCATGATAGGGCAAGTACCACAGTTTATACCAAATTCTTTCAGTGTGTGTCTCATCCAAAGAACTGTAAGGACTGTCTACCTTGCAATACTAACAACAAACACTCTAGAGGGGGGGTGAATAGATTAATGGCAATAAATTGTGCAATTAAAATTAAACTTGTAAATGCGGAATAATAAGTGCAAGAGGAATTAATCAACACAATCAATCGAAACGCAAATACAAGAATTACCCTGGTTCCCCAAACTTGGGTACGTCCAGCCACACCAATATCCACTATAATTCTCACACAGAGAAGTGAATACAATCTCACACAGAGATACCTCACACAGAGGATTTGGATTCTCATACAGAGAAATCCTCACTTTCACACAGAGAGACCTCACACAGAGGATTTAGGATTCTCACACAGAGAAATCCTTGCTTTCACACAGAAAGACTTAAGATCTCACACAGAGAGATCTCAACCAATCCTCACACAGAAGGTTATACTCTCACACAGAGAGTAACTAGCTCTCACACAGAAAACTAGGGTTTTAAAGAAATAACAAAGTAAAACAAATACTCTTACCTTTGCATTGAGATGTACTTACTCATAAATAAATGCAAGGCATGGAAGAGGATCTCCAAGTGTTGAGATATGCTTGAAAGCACTTGGATGAATTCCCTTGAGCTGGACTTCAATGCATGAAGATGAATGAGAGC
Source organism: Scilla litardierei (assembly GCA_030789695.1). Taxonomy (NCBI): domain Eukaryota; kingdom Viridiplantae; phylum Streptophyta; class Magnoliopsida; order Asparagales; family Asparagaceae; genus Scilla; species Scilla litardierei. The sequence continues at coordinate 235,985,858 of CM061133.1, forward strand.
TCTTGAGAGGGAACTGAGGGAGTTTGAGAGTGGCTTATAGATCTCTTGAGATATTCAATAGCATCAAGAAGTATAAGAGATGGCAGCCCACTCATATATATAGAAGCCCTATATCAAACCCCAAAACCCAAGAAAACAGCCAAAGAATCGATTCTGCAACGGCTAGAAACTGGGCGAAAACGACAGGAACAGTCGACTGATGATCAAAAGACAGTCGACTGATCAACGGCTAGAAAATATCCAACGGCTATAATCTGAGCCAGGACAGTCAACTGATGAAGACAGTATAGTCGACTGAGAACAGGATAGGCGCCTGTAAATCCTGCAGCAAGCGACTGCCGCAGGGGATGGAATAAAACAGAGAGCTGCACTCTTTCTCCAGTTAAGCATACATGCGACTGATGTCAATAATACAGTCGACTGTCTATTAGTCAGGCGACTGTAAAACCTCAATCAGTCGTCTGATGAATTAGATGGAGAAAAGACAGAGAGATGCAGAGATTGCACTTACGCTACTTAGGCAACTGGTGACCAATCTACAGGCGACTGTAAATATACAGGCGACTGTAAACTGACCAGTGGTCGACTATGCGTAAAGCTCAAGTTTGATTCAATTGAAATTTTGACTTGAACTGTGCATATCAGACGACTGTAGAAGGATCTACAGGCGACTGGAAATCACCCAGTCGACTGTGTTTCCTTCAGCAGGCGACTGGAAATCACCCAGTCGACTGTGTTTCCTTCAGCAGGCGATTGATGAAAAGTCAGAGACTCCACATGAGTCTTTGGACAAAGTGAACCTATTGGGTTGGATTCTATGATAATCCTAAGGCTCACTAAGATGGTTAAATGCATATGCATGAATGAGTAAACCATCTAACAAGGCATTACATTAATCCTAGACTCAAAAGAGAGAGAAAGCAATAAAGTAATTTACATGGATTACAATGCTTTCCTTAGAGTCTAAGTCTTCAATCTTGAAGCCTTGATTGCTCTCCATCATCTCCAAGCTTTGGCACTCCTTGAGTCCAAGCTTTGGCCCTTCTCCACTTGATGTCCATCCTTGCACCAAGTGATTAGTCTCCAAGAAAGATATTCTAGGAATGAAATTGAGAGACTAAAACATGAGAGTCATTAGCAACAACATAATGTTGTGATCATCATCAAAATAAGATTGGTATGAACCACCAATACTCAACAAGAATCTGTGCACATGCAGCACGACGACGATATATTCCGCCTCGGTGGTTGAAAGTGATACGGAATTCTGCTTCTTGGAAAACCAAGAGACAAGGGAATTTCCTATAAAGTGACAAGTGCCACTAGTACTCTTCCTGTCGATTTGCATCCAGCATAATCTGCGTCACTATATGAGATTAACTCATATGTGCTTGAATTTGGATAGAATAATCCGTAGTCTAGTGTGTGACTTAAATAACGGAAAATACGTTTAGCCGCTATTAAGTGTGATTCCTTAGGTTGTGACTGATACCTAGCACAAACACATACGATGAAAATTACATCTGGCCTTCTAGCAGTAAGATATAATAGATTACGTATCATACCTCGATATAGACGAATGTCTACATCTTTGTTGCCCGTATCTTTATCAAGGTGTGTTGTGGTGCTCATCGGAGTCTTCTTGCTAGAAGCATTCTCCATTCCAAATCGCTTTAGCAGCTCCACCGTGTACTTGGTTTGGTGGATGAAGATCCCATCGTTTATTTGGCGAATTTGGAGTCCTAAGAAATATTTGAGCTCACCCATGTGGCTCATCTCAAACCGATCCTTCATAACATTAGAAAACTCTTCGCAAAGAGTGAAGTTAGTAGCACCGAAAATGATATCATCTACGTAAATTTGAACTAGAATAATATCATGATTAGCATACTTAACAAAAATCATTGAATCTACCTCACCTATTTTGAAACCCAAATCCAAAAGAAAGTTCTTTAAGCAGTCATACCAAGCTCTAGGAGCTTGTCTCAAACCATAAAGTGCTGTCTTAAGTTTGAAAACGTGATTTGGAAATTTTTCATTTATAAAACCCGGAGGTTGAGAAACATATACTTCCTCAACGACATCTCCATTTAAAATGCACTCTTTACGTCCATTTGAAAAAGTTTGAAATCTTTATGGCATACAAATGACAATAGTAGTCTAATAGATTCTAATTTAGCTACAGGTACAAAAGATTCCTCGAAATCGATACCTTCCCCTTGCCTGTAGCCTTGAGCAACTAACCGAGCTTTGTTCTGGATGACATTTTGGTTCTCGTCTGTCTTGTTCTTGAAAATCCACTTCGTTCCTATAACGTTGTGGTTCTTTGAAGGCAACAGAACGAGCTCCTAGGACTCATTCCTCTCAAACTGAATGAGCTCCTCTTCCATGGCTACGATCCAAGAACTATCTTCGCATGCCTCGTTGATATTCTTTGGCTCCATGATCACTCCGTGTTTTACACCTTTTTTCTGCATGATTGCATGCCATTTAGATCGCTCAAATCACGCTTTTCGCGATTTATCGACAATATTGCGATACTTTTCACGATTTGTTGTTTTTGTCGTATTTCAGGAGATTTGGAGCGATTTGGAGTGATCCCGAGATACACCTACTCCAGAGTGTCACCGATGACTTCCCCGAGGGGTATGTTGTTATTGGAGAGGAGCGGAAGAAGAAGGAACGTCGTAGGAGCGACGAGGAGGCAAAAACAATCAGAATGGGCATTTTTGGTGTCTCACTCGGCCGAGTGAAGGAGTCACTCGGTCGACCAGCGAGACCCCGCTCGGCCGACCAGATCGGACACGCTTCATGTGTGCACTCGACCGAGCATCAGAAGCCACATCGGCCGAGTGACGAAACCCCGTCCGCCCGAGTGGCACTCAGACGACGCCCATCAAAAAGAGCCAACTTACTGTTTTTCGTCTGCCTGAGCATCAGAAGACCCACTCGGCCGAGTGGAAATTGCCGACCGCCCGAGTGAATAGAAGCCATCGGCCGAGTGACGACAACTCACTCGGCCGAGCGACGCCCGAAGTGAAGACCCCCAAGACCCCAGACTTACTGGAAATTCTCAGGGTTTCTCACTCGGCCGAGCGACTTTTGTCACTCGGCCGAGTGAGCCGCGCTGCCTGTAGCGTAAATTGCGATTTTCAGGCTGCGCAGGGGCATTTTGGTCACGGATTTTTGGGCAGTTTTGGGGGGTATTTAACCCCAGTTTTTAACCTAGGTTAGAGAGCTTTTTCCCTGGTTTTTTGCAGCTTTTTAGATTAAACTTTTTAGCTTTTGATTCTTGCTATTAGAGAGGAGAGAAAAGTCTATTTTTGTTGGATTCTTGGAGAACTCTATTGGTTTGTCTCCCTCTTCATTAAAAATCTCATTTTTATTGCTTATTTGAATATTGCCATGAATTCTATTGTTATTTCAATTGATTATTTTTGCAATTGTGATATGAATTGTGAGTAGTCCTAACGTCTTGGGGCGTGGGGATGAACCCTACGAGCCCAATTTCCGATTTGTGATGATTTGGTAGAACTATCGCTAGAATTGCTATTAGGGTTTGTTTGGGATCGATTTACTACGGATAGCTAGGTGTTCATATCGATTGGGATTTGCAAGAGATTGGATCCCAATTCGATAGGAAACCCTAGAAATCCGAATTGGGTTGAAATTGAGTTTCCGTAGTATCGGTTTGCAAGAGATTGGACCGATACTAGGGTTCTCAGATGCAATTCCATACCGATACCCGTTTGCAAGAGATTGGACAGGTAGGAACTATCCCAACCTAGGTCGCGGCCCGAGTTTGCACGAGAGTGGGCTCGGGACGCGATTGGACGATGATGTTGATCCTAATGCTAGCTTGCCTAGGCTAGGGTTTGCAAGAGATTGGACCCAAACCTAGGTTAGCTATAGACCGGTAATAGCGAGAGAGCGTGAGCTAGGTTTTACATTCAGTTGCAACTAGTTCATCCGAAATTCTACCCTAGCAATTGTGATACCAATGAATCACATTGACGAGATACGGTGAGTAGCGGGGATTCCCTATTCCCTAGGCGTCTTTATTTGATTTTATATCTCCATACTTTGTCTGACGATTGTGACAGGATCGCCGCAAGGCAAATTCTCTCTTTTCTGTTCCTATAGCCAGGTTGTTCGGAGAAGGCACTGTCATACGTCCTCCCTGTGTTCGATAACCCGCTCGCCGCTACACCGTGCGCTTGCGGTAAAACTACAATCGTTCTCCGGGTGTGTATCTGGGGCCGACCAAGTTTTTGGTCGTGCTCTTGGGTTGCATTTTGGAGCGATCAAGTTTTTGGCGCCGTTGCCGGGGAGGCGATTGTGTTTGATCCTACCACCCTAGCTATTTCTTTCTTTTTATTTTACTTCTTTATTTTTTATCTAACCCTTCCATTGTGCTAATCACTTCTTTGAAACTTTGTTATCCCGTGCATGTACACGAGGTCCACTGCGGACCCCATCGATATATTGTTTGATCCTGAGATCGAGCGTACATTGCGGAGAATCAGAGCGGAGAGGAGATCCTATACGGAAGGGAGGTTTATGAACGTCCGGGAGACGCCTGAAGAGTTAGCGGCAAGAATGGTGAGGATTATTTCTATTCGAGATAGGCTCCGGCCTAAGACTTCCTCCACAACCTCATCCATAGCCATGCCGGAGTTGGCGGTCGATAAGAATTTTGAGTTGAAGACTGGGCTTGTGGTTCTGATGCAGTAGGATCCATTTCATGGGAACGCCCATGAAAATCCCCACTACCACATCCAGCTCTTCCTATCGAAGTGCGCCACCTTCCAGATGCCGGGCGTCACCCTAGATGCCATCAGACTGCGCCTCTTCCCCTTCACATTAAAGGATAAAGCTCTTTATTGGTTGAGGATGCAAGCTGACGGAGTCTTTACCACATGGGACGAGTTGGCGAGCGCGTTCATCGACAAGTTCTATCCGCCCTCCAAGACGGTAAAGATTAGGAGTGCTCTTATGTCCTTCAAGCAAGGACCTCAAGAGACACTCTACGAGGCTTGGGAGTGCTTCAAAGATCTGCAGCATCAGTGCCCCCACCATAGCATTGAGGATTGGGAGCTAGTCCATAGCTTCTACAATGGTCTCCAACCGGGGACCAAGCAGATTATTGATGCCGCGGCAAATGGGTCCATCTTATCGAAGACTCCCGACGAAGCTACGGCCTTAATTGAGGAGATGGCCTCGAACAATCAACAATGGGGCGACGAGCGAGGACACTCTTCGTCCTCCTTGAAGCCATCTAGCATCTATGAGGCCAAGGCCGTAGCAGAGCTGACCAACAAGTTCGATTCTCTCCATAAGGTGGTGGAGAGACTGGAGAAATATATCACGGAGCCCCAAGGAGCCACTTCCACATCCGCACCAACAAATCAAATGTGTGATTGGCAAGACCAATCCCAAGCTATGTATTTGGGAGGAGAACAAGGAGAGGGATTTTTGGAGCAAGTTCAATACGTCGTGGGGAACCAAGGATATTGGGCCAATCCGGCCACTAGAAACCATCCCGGTTTCTCTTATGCCAACAATGAAGGAGCATTGAACCCGTCGCAACAACTACCTCAACAAGCTCGATCACAACAACAACAACAACAACATTATCCACCGAGGGGGCCTCCGCAACAAAATTTCCCACCAAAGCAACAAGTTGGACCCTATAGGCCGCCCGGATACAATCAAGGTTGGAGAAATCCAAACCCTCCACAAGCTCAACAACGATCTGAATTTGAAGCTAAGGTGGAGGAGTTTATGGTCGAGCAGAAGAAGATTAATGCTTCCTTGAAGGCGGGCCAAGACTCTCTTACAACTGTCGTTGGACAAATTGCGGAGCAGCTTGCGTTGCTAAATCGAAATAGTCAACAGTTGCCGGTGCAAGCCGAGCAAAATCCACGGGGCACCACCGGGCATATCAACGCCGTGGTTGCGGTCACTACGAGAGGCGGGAAGGACACCACCCCCATCATGATTCCTACCGATGAGCCAGTGGTGGAGAGAGTAGAGCCAAGTGAACCTATCATTGAAGTTGAGGGAGAGAAAGAGCCGCAAAGAGAAGCAAGGTCCAGAGCGGAGCAATTGATTGAAGAGAGGCGTTTTATGCCACCGATCCCATTCCCTCAGAGGCTTGCTAGAGCAAAGATGGAGAAGCAACTAGCCAAGTTTCTCGAGTATTTGAGAGGGGTAAGCCTCAACATTCCTTTCCTCGACGCTATCGTGGAAATCCCGACATACGCCAAGTTCCTGAAAGATTTGATTACGGGAAGAAAGAGGAAAGAGAAAATCATGCTCGCTGAGGAGGGCTCTTGGTTCACCAAGAGAGAGAAGGAGCCCGCCAAATTCAAAGACCCGGTGAGTTTCCGAATTCCTTGCACCTTAGGCGGCGTCCCTCTACAAAAGGCGTTAGTGGACTTAGGGGCTAGCGTTAGCCTCATGCCTCTCTCTATGTTCCTAAGACTAAACACCGGCACAAAATTGAAGCCTACCGACATGCAGATACAACTAGCCGATGGTCAGATCACAAGACCGGTAGGGATCGCAGAGGATATCCCGTTACAAATCCCGGGGGGGCATATGTTTGCCATGTGACTTCGTGATCATGGATGTCAAGGAGGAGGGAGATACGTCGCTAATACTTGGACGCCCGTTCCTCGCCACCGCCGGTGTCATTGTCGACGTACGTGAAGGGACTCTAACATTGAATGTCGGCAACATCGAGGTGGAGCTTCATATTCCCAAGGCAATGAAACATATGCCTTATCATGAGGAGCTGGACTATATGGACCTCCTTGACGAGGTTATTGAGGAGGCGATCCCCCATTCGATCGACGCTCTATTCAAGGAAGATTTTGAGGAAGGGCCGGATTTGGACCAAGAAGAAAAGATGGAGCATTCCCCCGACCTCTCCATGGAAATTGATGAAGGCGACGCTGATGTCGCGAGGATACGAGAGCTCTGCAAGCTCTCAAAGATGAAGACTCCAAGGAAAGCCCCACCGATACGGAAATCGGTGTCGCCGGTGAAGCCGAGGCCCGGAGCAAGCACTAGCTTGGGGGAGTCACCCCCCAACACTACCCGAGGCAAAGGAGCACCGAGGAAGAACGCCCCGCCACAACATCCAAATTTAAGCGTTCTTCCCAATAAATTCGACGGGTGCATCTCATATGCACCCAATATCCCGCATTAAATTGAAAATCAAAGGGGGTCGAGCTCAAGACCTTAAACGAGCGCTTGTCGGGAGGCAACCCGACGGTTATCGCTTTATTTTTACTTTTCCTTTATTTTTGTTTTAGAAATTATTAGTGTTTTGAGTCGTTTGCCTGAAAATTTCGTGATAACGGGTCCTATTTTTCTTTGACAGGAGAGGAGAACGAGGTACCTATCATTAGGAGGATGAACAAGGTGACGAGGAGCGCTCCAGGAATGCGCTCGATGCTTAGGAGGAAGATGAAATCGACTGGAGGAAGAAAAACAGAGTTTAGAGCCCAAACGAAGCCAAACAGCAGAAAACAGGGTTCACTCGGCCGAGTATACTAGTCACTCGGCCGAGCACATAAGTTCGTCCGCCCGAGCGGCTCACGAACGAGGGAAGTCTGCTGTACCCAACTCTCTGTTTCTTTTCTTGATTTCAGTATAATTGCCACTCGGCCGAGTATATATTTCCTAGGGCGAGTAATGCCGAGTAGCTTGAGCCACTCGGCCGAATGGACTTACTCCACTCGGCCGAGGGTGGCAAGGCCACTCGGCCGAGTCATTAGCGGGGAGGAATTTTCCAAAATATTTCAGTTGCGTTCACTCGGCCGAGCGACTTCGTCACTCGGCCGAGTCGTAACTTTTTCTATAAAAGGGGGGAGCGGGACAGCGCGTTTTTCGAAACGACTAAAATCCCAAAAATCGCGACTACTCGTCTCCCTCACCCGCTGCCCCTCCTCACTCGCCCGACCACTCGCCCGCCACCGGCGCTCGACCACCCACCGCCGGCCGAGCCTGCCGAGCCTCCGCCCGAGTCGCCGCCGGTGACCACCTTGCCGACCGAGCTCCGGTGCCCTAATTTTTGCCCATTTCCTCCTCTTTTGTGTATTTTTCGAAGATCCGTGTATCTAACGAACCCCAAACCCAAATTAAATTCAATTTCTATCTATTATACCCTTAACCCCCCATACGTTTTGAATATTACACGCTAATCTATTCGTTTGATGCGCAGGTTATATTGGGGAGCTTAGGGGAGCCCAGGGGAGCTTCCGGGGATCGTTTTGGGCTACGTGGAGGCGTCGTCTTCGCACGCTTCCATTACTTTGCTCTCGCGGCGTGTCGCGGTATACTCCTTCCTTTATTTTACGCACGCCGCATTTTTATTACTTTTGGTGAGCACCCGGGGCCCACATGCCGCCCCGGACACGGCCACGGTCGAGGAGAGTTTCCGCCAAGCGGAAGCGGCCGGATGAGGCCGGCCCCTCCCACGAGGTGGAAGACTCTCCTCCGCCTACACCACCACACCCCGTTCACCCCGCATAGCCTGCAGACCCCGCACACCCCGCACAGCCTGCAGAGCCCGTTCACCCCGCACAGCCACTCCCTGCCGTCCCACAGCCACCACCACCGCCACCGGCTCCACTTGTCGGGCCGCTGGGGATTACGTTCCGGGACGACGCACACCGCGTCGTTTTTGAGCGCATTTCCCAGCGCTCGATTGTACCCTCCAGGTTCGCACACCTTGCAGACCTAGGACGCCTGGGGGTACTTGAGGGGATGCTCACGTTGTATGACAACGTGGGTTGGCGAGATTTCTTCCAAGTGTCGGCGGACACCTTCGTCCGTCCGACACTTGAGGTGCTTAGTTCTATCGCCCGGACCGACGAGGGATGCTCGTTTAGGTTCATGGACCGGGAGTGCCAGGTCACTCTCGGTATGATGAGAGCATTCTTTTCGTGGCCCGATGTCCCCGGGGCCGACCGTGGTTACGCCCCCACTCACATTCCCCCACCTTCCTTCGATTCCGGCGCTTTCTGGGCCCGGATCACGGGTTTACCAGCTGCCTTTGACCCTAGTAGGGCCAAGGCCTCGGCCATCGTCCACCATTGCCTCCGCATAGCTCAGCGCCTTATGGCGACTATCTTTTTGGCGAGATATGAGCCTGGGACGATGTCCACATCGGAGCTTTATATGCTCTACACGATGACGCGCCCCAGAGCTCTATCTAGGGAGGGCGACGAGTTAGTCCCCGCCGTCGTGATTGATATCACGAGCTGGTTTTTGGATCGCATCATCGTATCGGTGGGCGCTCGCTCACCGATATGTTGCGGCGGTCTGATCACCCTGCTCACCCTGATGACCGGCGAGGACTTTCCGGATGACCTGCGACGAGCCCCGGGCCCCACTTCACTGTCCATAGACGTCATGGCCCAGATGAAGATGCTACGTCCGCACGGTCAGCGGCACTGGGTTTGGTTGCACGGCCCCTACGGTGCGGATTACATGATCCTTCCGAGCCCAGCTCGGACACAAATAGCACCAGCACAAGTGGACTGGCTTCCGGTGATGGATCTCCTGATCCCCGCCGCCTACGTGCTTGTGGCCGAGGAGGCTGAGCAGGCACACACTGCATACGCTGCACACGCTGCTCCCGCTGACCCCGTGGCCCCTCAGCAGCCTGATATTTCTGCTGCTCCCGACACCTCTGTCCACACTTCTGCCGGTGTCGGGAGTACACTCGCTGAGACCACCTCCACTACCTCCGCGCCCACCACCACTCCCACCACAGCTGGCCCTCTGTCCGTTGAGCCCGTTTCCTCCGCCCTACCCGAGCGCCCACCTACGTTAGTTGAGAGCGGAGAGCCCTCTTTTGCTGCCGTCGTGGAGACCGTGGTTGTCACCTCTGTCTCCACCGCAGCCGTACTTTCTGAGAGTGTCGTGACGTCTGTTCCCACGTCTGTGTCACTGACCTCTCTGGCCGCCTCGTCGCCACTTTTATACTCCACTTCCGTTGCTGCTGCTTCCACCTCATACCAGCCTGCGCCCCAGCCTCGCACTGAGGCTAGGCCCACATTTGTGAGCACATCACCTTTCCTCCACATGCCTGCTGAGCCCATCACCTACGCCACCCGAGTCCGCCAGCCCCGTCCTGCACAGCACAGACAGGTGCGTCCCTCTGCACCACCTCCCCCCGACACTGTACTTCAGAGCATTCGTGCTCTCGAGGGGGCGGTGAGTGGCCTCAGAGGTGACCTCAGGACCATGTCCGCCACCGTCACCGCCATGGCCAGCCGCTTCGACCTACTTCCGGGCATTCACTATTGCCTCACTCAGATTCTCGACCGGCTCCCCCGCGTACCGACCGTACCCACACCCACCCAGCAGGTACCCACCCCCACTCCTACACACACCCAGCCTGCTACCACACCCACACCCACACCCACCCAGCAGACTGTTCCCCAGCCACCACCACCACCTCCGCCTCAGGACGGAGACGGCGCAGCCCCACCCTCTTAGGCACCCTTGATGCCATTGATCTTTTCTGCCGTCGTGCTGCCCGTCTCTGCTCGGTCCTGATGATTTTTGCCCACCCCCTCCCCTCACTGTTTTGGGTCCACATTTTGTTCATATCTTTCTATATCATTTTTGGGAGAGAGGGAGAGATTTTTGGTGTCACACTTTTATATCGGATTCACTCCTATATCTGCATGCATCATGTCCGCATCATATTTTTCATTTCGTTATTTTTCATTTCTTTTTCATTATGCATGCATCCTCACCTTCCCCTCACATTACACGTCTCTCGGTGTGCCACACTTCGCACATTGAGGACACTGTGCACTTTAGCTTGGGGGAGTGAGTTCTCACGCTTTTCGATTTACCACCTTTATTTTTAGTTTTTTCACGCCATTTTCCGCATTTGCACTCATTTTCATCACTTTTTCTTTTTTTTACCATGCATCACATTTTTCTTACTTTCTTTGTGTGCTGCATTGTAATTAGTTTTATTTTCCCTCTTTATCTTTTACTTCTTTCATCTCATGCTAGAGATGACTTTTTTGTGATGATGATGACGTGGAGTTAGCTTTCTCTACATGCATGCTATATTTGTCATGTCTTAGGTTTTATTTCTGATATCATATGCTGTGATTTGCCTTACATTTAGAGATAGTAACCCACACTTTTTCAGCATGAAAATGGATGAAATTTTATTATTAGCTGAGTCTGAATATTCATATGTATGCTATCGCAGAAAACACACCAAGATTCACGCATTGAATGTTTATATCTGGAGTACAGTTTTCTTTTCCTATATCACTTCTATTTGCATGACTTGTACATTTCACTTCAGGATGATTGAATGATGTTAGCTATGATAAATCTGGATTAGTTTTGCTTTTTTGTGATCGAAACCGAGTAGATTAGATTACCCTGCTGAAGTTGTCGTGCACGTCCTATAGAGTGAACCGAGTGATACAATTATTTCTTTCTCCACATATCTTGAACATTAATTCTCTATTTTAAAAATCATTGGTGAATCTCCCCTTAGCGATTCTAATATATGGCATTTCCCCCGTTATTAAAATCCTAGCTCCAAATTTCCAAAAACCAAAAAGAAAAAGAAAAATTCTTGTATATCCTTATTTCTCTTTGATTTGGGATCATTGTGTATATATGCTATTAAAAAAGAGAAAAAAGAGAAAAAGAAAAGAAAAAGAAAAGAAAAGAGAAAAGAATCTCAATAAACGATCCCATCCCATGTTTCCTCTCTTTCTTCCCTCTTTTTGTTTTTATCTTGATTACTTTTGGAGCTTCATAAAAATGGGGATGTAAATATTGTTTTTTATGCCACCACGCTTATAGATAAGCTTGGAGGAGGGAATCCAATGATGTGTGAGAGAGTGACTACTTGATGGTGCACGACAACCTAGGCTAAGTAATATTCTATACTCGGTGAGATCGTTTTAGCTTCACGAAATCCAGAAATCTATGCCTAGCACTCATTTCATGAAATCCACACTTTTCTATTCTTTCTATTCTATTGCGTGATATTCTTATACTCCTCTTAGAAAGCGTTCAATTGAAAAGTGTGTGATCTGCAATGTTGTATACCGCTTTAAATGATTCAGACGATGTTAATTTTAGAATTATTCCGTTTTTCATGCTATATTAGTATTCTTGGGTTTTCTATTTCTATTTGCACCATTATACTATGATATCGAGATAAAATTCTTTGACATGTGTTTTACATTCGGTGCATGCTATATGAGTGAGCAAAACCCATGTCCTGAGAAAAATGATCTAGCAGCTTCCCTCTTCGCTTTCTTCTTTCTTCTTCGTTTTTCGTTTTTTTTCGTTTTTCGTCGTTTTCATTTTCTGAATCCACCGGGTTCGCCTTTTACTTATCTTCCTCGAGGACGAGTAAGAGGTAAGTTTGGGGGATTTTGATCACTCTGTGTTTTACACCTTTTTTCCGCATGATTGCATGCCATTTAGATCGCTCAAATCACGCTTTTCGCGATTTATCGACAATATTACGATACTTTTCACGATTTGTTGTTTTTGTCGTATTTCAGGAGATTTGGAGCGATTTGGGTGATCCCGAGATACACCTACTCCAGAGTGTCACCGATGACTTCCCCGAGGGGTATTTTGTTATTGGAGAGGAGCGGAAGAAGAAGGAACGTCGTAGGAGCGACGAGGAGGCAAAAACAATCAGAATGGACATTTTTGGTGTCTCACTCGACCGAGTGAAGGAGTCACTCGGCCGACCAGCGAGACCCCGCTCGGCCGACCAGATCGGACACGCTTCATGTGTGCACTCGGCCGAGCATCAGAAGCCACATCGGCCGAGTGACGAAACCCCGTCCGCCCGAGTGGCATTCAGACGACGCCCATCAAAAAGAGCCAACTTACTGTTTTTCGTCTGCCTGAGCATCAGAAGACCCACTCGGCCGAGTGGAAATAGCCGACCGCCCGAGTGAATAGAAGCCATCGGCCGAGTGACGACAACTCACTCGGCCGAGCGACGCCCGAAGTGAAGACCCCCAAGACCCCAGACTTACTGGAAATTCTCAGGGTTTCTCACTCGGTCGAGCGACTTTTGTCACTCGGCCGAGTGAGCCGCGCTGCCTGTAGCGTAAATTGCGATTTTCAGGCTATGCAGGGGCATTTTGGTCACGGATTTTTGGGCAGTTTTGGGGGGTATTTAACCCCAGTTTTTAACCTAGGTTAGAGAGCTTTTTCCCTGGTTTTTTGCAGCTTTTTAGATTAAACTTTTTAGCTTTTGATTCTTGCTATTGGAGAGGAGAGAAAAGTCTATTTTTGTTGGATTCTTGGAGAACTCTATTGGTTTGTCTCCCTCTTCATTAAAAATCTCATTTTTATTGCTTATTTGAATATTGCCATGAATTCTATTGTTATTTCAATTGATTATTTTTGCAATTGTGATATGAATTGTGAGTAGTCCTAACGTCTTGGGGGCGTGGGGATGAACCCTACGAGCCCAATTTTCGATTTGTGATGATTTGGTAGAACTATCGCTAGAATTGCTATTAGTGTTAGTTTGGGATTGATTTACTACGGATAGCTAGGTGTTCATATCGATTGGGATTTGCAAGAGATTGGATCCCAATTCGATAGGAAACCCTAGAAATCCGAATTGGGTTGAAATTGAGTTTCCGTAGTATCGGTTTGCAAGATATTGGACCGATACTAGTGTTCTCGGATGCAATTCCATACCGATACCCGTTTGCAAGAGATTGGACGGGTAGGAACTATCCCAACCTAGCTCGCGGCCCGAGTTTGCACGAGAGTGGGCTCGGGACGCGATTGGACGATGATGTTGATCCTAATGCTAGCTTGCCTAGGCTAGGGTTTGCAAGAGATTGGACCCAAACCTAGGTTAGCTATAGACCGGCAACAGCGAGAGAGCGTGAGCTAGGTTTTACATTCAGTTGCAACTAGTTCATCCGAAATTCTACCCTAGAAATTGTGATACCAATGAATCACATTGACGAGATACGGTGAGTAGCGGGGATTCCCTATTCCCTAGGCGTTTTTTTTGATTTTATATCTCCATACTTTGTCTGACGATTGTGACAGGATCACCGCAAGGCAAATTCCCTCTTTTCTGTTCCTATAGCCAGGTTGTTCGGAGAAGGCACTGTCATACGTCCTCCCTGTGTTCGATAACCCGCTCGCCGCTACACCGTGCGCTTGCGGTAAAACTACAATCGTTCTCCGGGTGTGTATCTGGGGCCGACCAAGTTTTTGGTCGTGCTCTTGGGTTGCATTTTGGAGCGATCACTCCACAGACGAGACAAAGGCACAATGAGCGAAGAAGTTGATTTGAGACCTTGTTTTGACACCATCTTCCATGTTGCCACTAACTTGCTCATGAGGATGGTCACGAACAGTTGGAAGCTTTCTGGGAACAACCTGGTCACTAGGAACATTCTCAAGAGATTCATTAATAGGGTTAGTTTCAACAGAATCAATAGCATTAGACTTATCAATAGAATCACAAACTACTTCCATAGAGTCATCGTCATCGATAATTCTAGGAGGGACAAAGTCTTCATTAAATGATACATGAAGTGATTCCTCGATCGTTGAGGTTCTTTTGTTGTATATCCGGTAGGCTTTGTTACGGGAGGAATATCCAACAAATATCCCCTCATCGGATCTTGGATCAAATTTGTCCAAACTACCATACGTGTTCTTGATAAACATTTTGCACCAAAAAACTCTAAAATGTTTAACTTGAGGCAACCTACCAAACAAAAATTCATAACAAGTTTGTTTAGTGCCGGGCCTCAAGAGTATTCTATTAAACACATAGCAAGCGGTATGTACCGCTCCTGCCCAAAATTGATGGCCTAGGTGGCTATCATCAAGCATAGTGCGAGCACATTCCACTAGCGTCCTATTCTTTCTCTCGACGACACCATTTTGAGGGGGTGCGCGAGGAAAAGAAAAGGTGTGTGTAATACCAACCTGATCACAGAAGTTTGAGAAAGACTCGTTTTCAAATTCCCCGCCATGATCACTACGAATAGTGACAATGGTGGTTCCAATGAGGTTTTGTACTTTCTTAGCAAATACTGTGAAGTTTTCAAAAGCATCATTTTTATTTACTAAAGTAAATACCCAAGTAAACCTAGAAAAGTCATCAACGATGACAAGTCCATATCAGGCATTCCCTAATGAAGCAACTCTAGTTGGCCCAAAAAGATCTAGATGTAAAAGCTCTAGAGGCCGTTTAGAGGATATGCTTTTCTTAGGTTTGAATGACGATTTTGGAAGTTAGCCTCGTTGACACGAATCGCAAAAGCTTTTCTTGTTAAAAGAATGCTTAGGGAATCCTTTTATTGAATCTAGCTTGGATAGTTTGAAAAGTGTTCCGAAATTCGCATGACCAAAACGTGTATGCCATAAGTGTTGCTTACTTGTGTTGGCAATAAGACATTGTTCATGGAAATTTGGAATATCTAGGATATATAAGTCCTTATGGCGTGTGCCATAGAACAATAAACTATTATTATCAGTTCTTAAAATATGGCACATTCCTTTCTCAAAGCTAACTTTGTAACCCTTGTCACAAAGTTGACTTATAGAGATTAGATTGTGATGTAAACCTTTAACAAGGTAAACATCATTTATAAGAGGTTTAGAAGGGTTACCAACTTTCCCAACACCTATGATGGTTCCACTCTCGTTGCCTCCAAAGACCACTCGGTTTCCATTTTCAATGGGTACCACTTTGGATAGCAACAGAGCTTTACCAGTCATGTGTTTTGAGCACCCGCTATCAAGTATCCAACCATTCTTGGAGCCAGATTTAGATTTGTTGCTCCTTTTCTTTTTCTTGAGTACATGAAGATAGAGACATTGTATCATGGTACCCAAGGTCATTGGGTCCTAAAAGATTAGACCTTTGGAAGCCAAGTCCAATTGGACTTAGACTTCCCAATATAATCATCGTTGTGCACAACATTCATAAAATATGAGTTTATATAAGCTTGTTTCTCATGCATGCTAGTGTCCTTCGGGCCCCAAATAGAGAATGTCTTGGGAGCCCTATTCCTATTGGGAACATGCACATTTTGTTGATTTCTACGTGGTGCATGTATTCTACGAGGAAGTGGCCTAGTGTATGCATGGCGTGGATAAGAATGCGACACATGATGAAATGGTGGTGGCAACATATGATATGGTGCATGATGGTAATCATTCATGTAATAATGATGAGGATGAACATATGCATGTCGGGGAACATGTGCGTGAGTGTGTCTCACTTGGTGTGCACGTGCTTGTAGACGTGGAGCATAAAAATCATCGTAAGTGTGAACATGTGGAGTAGGAGGTATGTTCCTACGTGGCATAGTATTTGTGTACATAAATGCATGACCCTTCTTTGGAGGTCCACCCAAAGTGGGTTTCTTTCTAAAAGGGGATGTGAACTTAGTGGAAGTACCATTGGAACATGAACTACCCATTGGGTGTTTACTTCCACTAGTTGAGGCATCGGAGGATGGCCGTATAAAGGTGGTGGAAGATTTGGATGGAATTTCCTTATTATATCCCAAACCAATGCGATGATTGGCCGGAAGTAAGTCATTCAGAATATCATCCAAATGATCCTGGTCTTTGTTGAATTTCTCAACACGGCCAAATGTGAACTCATATTTCTCAGTGAGAGAAAGTATTTTAGCATCTATAGTAGACACTTGCATGGTGAGTTCACAAACACGTGACTTGAGATTCTCACTCTCAATACTCAAAGTTGAGTTTCGAGAAATCAATTCCGCTATCTCATGTTCATCCGGATCCTCAATGTTAACATGCTCAAGTTGAGATTTGAGATTTACAATCTCAATTCTCAGGCTTCAACAACGGTGTCGTTGTTGGTGACAGGTTTAGGTATGGTTATAAGACTAGTTAGCTCATCTTTGGTTTTAGTATATCTATTCACTAACTTAGAATACTTAGACCAAATTTGTTCATTAGCTAATCTAAGCTCATCCATAGTTACCTCTTCACCTTCATCCTCGCTTTCATCTGAAGCGGTCTCTTGATCAGATTGTTCTCTTGCCATGAAGCACATGTGTGCTTTTTCCACTTGTTCTTCATCTGACTCACCACTTGAAGAGTCCTCTTCAGAGTCGGTGAATGTACCAATAAGCCCTTTCTTGTACTTTCTTGACTTGTCAAACTTAGGTGCCTTCCATTTCTCCTTTTGTTTGTTGAGGGGACAATCGACCTTGATGTGTCCTGGCTTATTGCATTTGAAACACAAAGGAGAAGAAGCATTAGTAGAACCAACTTTGGATTTTTTCTTGAAGTTACCTTTTCGAAAAAACCGGTTGAACTTCTTTACCATGAGGTCCAAAGATTCCATGTCCAACTTAGCTTCCGATTCTTCACTATCGGTAGGTGTGGTAGGGGCGGCCTTGAAAACAATCGCCTTTTTCTTTGGCTCTTCTTGCTTCAAGAACGCCTTCATCTTGTCCTACATCTTGATCTTGCTGTCCTTTCGTACCTCATAAGACATTAAGGTATCTATTAGTTGAACAACAGTATACTTAGACATATCATTACCTTCCTCGATAGCGTAGGTTCGCTTTTCCCAACTCGAAGGAAGTCCGTCAATGATCTTTGCGACTTTCTCTTCTTGGGTATAGGTCTTCCCAAGAGCTTCCAATTCGTTGGTTAGATCCACGAAGCGAGCATAGTACTCCTTATTCTTTCACCCTGTTCGATGTGAAATAATTGGAATTCTTTGTTAGCAACAGTGAGTTTAGAGTGTTTTACCCTGCTCGTTCCCTCGTGCAAGATGAGGAGTTGATTCCAAATCTGATATGCACTCTCACATGTGAATATCTTATTGAAGTCTTCAGGCTCCAGTGCACACTGTAAGTCATTCATTGCCTTGGCATTGCTCACCTCCACGGCGACCTCCGCGGCAGTCCACTTTGTGAAGTCTTCTTCAATGGGCTCAACGTACTCCGTTAACGTGGCTCTCCAAAGTGATGCGCTCTGGAGGAAAGTTTCCATCTGGTATTTCCAGTATCCATAGTTGGTACCGTTGAAGTGAGGAGGCCTGGTTGAGGAGTATCATTCGATCACTGAAGAAGCTCCTTCACGATTCTTGTACGAGCTGTAGTCGGGAGGTGGTCGAACGGCCTTGTTGTCGTTGTTTGTCATAGCTATGAACCAAGCTCTGATACCAAATGTAATACACTGGAAGCTACTGCATAAGTACTAGAGGGGGTTGAATAGTAATTTAAAATAATCAAGAGGATAATTCCTAATTACCGTGCAAACACAAACAACAATACAGAATAAAGATGAACAACAAGAAGATCACAATGCAAACAATAGATATAATGGGTTCGGATCCACCCAAGTCTCCTCGACTTGTTCCCGGTGATCCTACGTCCCATACACCCGGATCCCTTCCGGCTACTTGAGTTAGAATCCACTAACTCAAGCTTTCACTAAAAACCTCTTGTAGAAAATACTACAAGACAAATCAATACAAAGATTGAATCGTGACTCCCACAAACCGGGATTACGAACCTCTCACAAACCGAGAGCAAACTATAACAAAGAGTTTAATGAAATATAAAGAACTCACCACAAATTCCTATGCCTTGAGAGATACTTACGGTATTAGGGCAAGGAAGGATGATGAGAAGAAAAGATCACGAAACCCTAGCACCACTGAGATGAACAGATGGAGACGGCTAGGATAATGAAGATGATGATCTTTGAATCTTTCAGGAGAATGAATGCACCAAAACTTAAGATCTCTTGGAAGAATTAGGTCTACAAGAGAGAGATATATACTTTTTCGAGAGAGAGGGAGCCTTCAAATTCGATAGTCGATAGATCTCAAATTAGATCTGAAATCCCTCTCATAATATGAGGAATTTCCATATTTGAAACGCATCAAATAGATATGGAAAGAATCAAAACAGATCCACAAAAATCGTGGAAATAAAATCTCCAACGGCTGAAAAATTAACGCAGCTTAATCGGTTTAAGAAAGATCACTGACCGATTAGTTGGAGAACTAGTCGGTCGGTGAACCTTCTTGGACCGACTAGTTTCAAACAGAGAATAGAGTGAAATTAAAAAGAGTAATCTAGTCGGTCTAAGAAGAAACATTAGTCGGTCGGTGAACCTTCTTGGACCGACTAGTTGGTCAACAGAGATTAGGCTGAGAATCTCAAAGATGACTAGTCGGTTCAAGAAGAATTCCCATCCGATTAGATTGTCATTTAATCAATTGGTTCTTCTACTTGAACCAACTAAGATGCACAGAAAGCCAAGATAAAGATGATAGCTAAAGAACCCTATCTAATGGCTTCTAAGGCATTCTTAGGGATAAGATAAGATAGACATGAGGGTTACTAAGCAAGTAAGACTCAAGGCTTAACATTCTATAATACAAAGCTAGAAGACATAGAAATTTACAAGAAAAACCGTCTTCAAAGCTCCAACATGACAAGTTCAGATGCTCTTGACTTCTTCGACAAGTCCTTGAGCTCCAACGAAGCTTCAGGCACAACGATCGTGCGCTCTAAAGAAGTCTTGAGATGTCGCTTGAGATCTACAGAGTAAATTGGCGACGATATCCATAACTGCGCTCAAAGAGAATTAGTACACGATATTTATATTTGTTCATCATCAAAACCAAATCAGGGGAATCAATACTCAACACCATGTATCGTTCTTCGCCAATGATTACATCTCTTCTTCCATCACACTTCTCCACCGCTTCGGATCTTCGGATTGCTCCACCTCACTGAATGCGTTAGGATCATCGATATATCCTACGGGAAAGGAAAATGAAACCAACTCCAAGTACCTTGAAAGTTTTTTATCTCATGTCTTGGCCTTGACTCTGTTATGGAATCCTTCGACTGAACGACCCTTAGAGATGAGCTATCTCCACCAATTGAGCTTGAGCCACCAACTACACCATCGAAGGCCAGAAGTCCACCTTCTGCTACTTCTGGTGTATGTCAGTCTGAATCATCGATCGACCTTAGTGGAGTATCAGACACGTTGTCGAAGACCTACTTTAATTGTGTTTGTTTAACCTCCACCTTTGGATCTTACTCCTTCTTTAGTAGTGCCCACTCATCAAACGTTACGTCTCTGCTCGAGATCACCTTCCTCTGTATCAGACACCATAGTCGATATCCCTTGACACCACTGCTGAAGCCTAGGAAGATGGCTTTATTGGCTCGAGCATCGAGTTTGTCTTCTTTCACGGCATAGTAACTTGGACAGCCCCAAACTTGAAGTGATCTATAGTTAGAAACTGGCTTTCCCGACCATACCTCCAAAGGAGGTCTTCCTTCGAATACAGCAGATGGTAACCGATTGACCAAGTAGGTCACATACGTCAGGACTTCTGCCCAAAACTCCTTCGATAGGTCAGCAGTCGATAGCATGCATCGAACTTTCTCCAGCAAAGTCCGATTCATCCTATACTACCCCATTCTGCTACGACGTACCAGCAACGGTGTAGTGTCTTTATATCCCTTCCGATCTATAGAACTTCTCGAAGAGATCTGGCCTATACTTACCACTGTTGTCACTTCGAAGACGCTTGATTCGTCGACATGTCTGAGTCTCGCCCAGCTTCTTCCACTTAATGAAAATGATAAGAACTTGGTCCTTTGACTTTAGCGGAAGCACACATACCACGCGTGAGAAATCATCAATTAACGACACAAAGTAGTGCTTCCTTCATCTTGATGTCGTTATACTTGGGCCCCAAATGTCGGTGTGTACATAGTCAAGCACTACCTTCGTACTATGGATGGCCATCCCAATTGAAGCATGTGTCTGTTTTCTAAACACACAGTGCTCACAGAACTCGATCTTCCTGGTCTTGGCTCCTTTTAGACGACCCCCAATGATAGGCTTCTACAAAGCTTTCTCGCACATATGACCTAGTCACATGTACCATAACATTGAGTCGTCCACCTCAGCCTCACGAGTCAGAGCCGTTATGCAAGCTAAGACCGAGCCATCCAAGTAATAAAGGTTGCCTTGACGCTTCCCCTTCATCACGATCATTGCTCCTCTGGTTACCCTCAAAGCTACATTCTCCATGATCACTTGATGATCGCTCCCGGATATACACCCAGGAAACAATTATAGTTTTACCGCTAGAGCACGGTTAAGTGGTAAGCGGGTTATCGAACACGAGGAGGGACTAATGACGATACTCTATCTTAATCACTAAGCTGTTGGTGGAAAGGTGATTTGGAAATGGTTTAAGAATGTTGGTGTCACAATCGTTCAATTATCAATTCAATTCAAAATAATAAAAATGTCTAGGGCTAGGGAATTGTCATGCATCCTTATGAATCACACATCTCAATGTTACTAGACTTGGATTAAGGTGAACTAATCGTAACTAAATAGAAAACCAAGCTCACGCTCTCGCGCTATTGCAGGTTTATAGCAACCTAGATTAGAGCCCACTCTCGTGCAAACCCTAATCTAAGCCACTAGCATTAAGATCGACGTCATCATCCAATCACAACTCAAGCCCACTCTCGTGCAAACTTGAGTTATGATCTAGACTGTGATAGCTCGTATTCGTCCAATCTCTTGCAAACGAATATGTGTATAGACTTATAATAAAAATGCTAGCTTTGGTCTAATCTCTTGCAATCCAAACCTAGTGAATCTCGATTATAAATCAAAATCGAATATCTAGACCTTCCCATTGATCAGAGCCCAATCTCTTGCAAAATCTAGAGCAATGGAAATTCCTAGCTATCCGTAATAAATCAATCACAAACTAACCTCCTAGCAATTCTAGCAACATATCGATTCATTCATCACAAATCTAACATTAGATCCATATGGTTCATCCCTTTGCCCTAGAACAAGGGATCTACTAACAATTCATCGAAACAATAGCAAGATCAATGATAGAAAACATACTGCAATTTAGATCTAGAAGGAAACAATTCATAAAAGTGCAAATATTCAAAAGGAATAGACAAACCAGATCTGAGTTCTTCAATCTCCTTCAATACAAAGCTGAATTCAAATTATAATTAATCTAAAAACTATTCTTAGGTGAGTCTCTCAAGCTGGAATAAAAACTGGGTTTAAATACATGCCCAAAACGTCCAAATAAACCTGACAGAACTGCCCCTGCGCAGCCCAAAACCCTAGTTTCCAGCCCAGGCTGGCGGTGCTACTCGGCCGAGTGGAAATCATACTCGGCCGAGTGCCAGACCCGAATAAAAATAGAGAAATTGGAGGGTTTGGGAACTTTGGCACTTTGTGTCACTCGGTCGAGTAGAGTTTATCACTCGGGCGAGTGGACTTCCTACTCGACCGAGTGGGTCTTCTGCTACACTCCCCAGAATTCCAGAGAGTCTGGCGTGTTTTCCTTCAGAAAATATGACCTCACTCGGGTGAGTGGAGTTCTCTACTCGGCCGAGTGGAATTAATCACTCGGGCGAGTACATTGCAGCACTAGGTCATGCAGATGTCTTTGTATCATTCGTACTCGGCCGAGTACGCTGATTCACTCGGGCGAGTGATTAGTGTGACTCGGCCAAGTAGCATGTTTATGGAATCCTTCCTTCTCCTCCTCGCCTCCTCGTCGATTCTATCGATCTTCTTCTTCTTATGCTCATCGTCCAACACCGTTAGCTCCTCAATAAGGCCATGAGCGATGCTCCAGCACGCGTGCAAATCCCTTAATCTCATTTATGCTCCAGATCGCTCCATATTTCCTGAAATCCGATAAAAACAAGAAATAGTGAAAAGTAACGTAATATCGTCGAATAATCGTGAAAAGCCCGATATGGGCGATCAAAATGGTATGCAAATATGCAGAAAATAGGTGTAAAATATGGACCGATCACTCGACAACCCTGGGCTTCGAGTGAACCGAGCGATATAAGATTGCGCCTTAGATCGAGAACAAAGCGCACATCCTCGATGTCTCGTGTAACACCGTCGCCCATCCTCATCGTCGCGACGCCTGCCATGCAGCAGGCTCGGTTATCGCCCAGCAAGACCGTATACTTACTACCTTTCTTGAAGGTCGTAAAGTACTCTCTATGTGGCATCATATGAACGCGCACCCAGAGTCGAGCACATAACCATCTGACGTCACACCCTCCGAAGCACCGACCAATACGTACTCCTCGATCACAATTCCCTTAACGGCGTTGGCATTTGCTTCCTGCTTCTTCTTCTCCTTAAGGCAATCTCTAACCCAATGTCCTCTTTCTTTACAGAAAGCACATATATCCTTTGCCACCATGTGCTAAGGGCCCCTTGTCTTGTCTCTGGACTTGGATTTGAAATACCCCTTCTTTCTCCACCATTCTCACCACTATGACCCCTTAAAACTGTAAGAGCGTCGCTCGAAGCTCGACTACTTGTGTATTCATCGTTCTTCCTAAACTCGTTGCTCGTCAGAGCGTTAGACACCTCTTCGAATGTGATCGTTTCCTTACCATATGTAAGGACCGACACCAAGTACTCATACTCGATGGGTAGAGAGTTGATAAGAATCATCGCCTTATCTTCATCGTCAAACTTCATGTTGACGTTCCTCAGGCCGGTAAGAAGCTTCTTG
This sequence comes from Scilla litardierei, assembly GCA_030789695.1. NCBI lineage: Eukaryota > Viridiplantae > Streptophyta > Magnoliopsida > Asparagales > Asparagaceae > Scilla > Scilla litardierei. The sequence continues at coordinate 236,009,499 of CM061133.1, forward strand.
TAGCAGTCGAGGTGTTCCTCCATAGAAACCCCCTCGGCTAACTTCAACCCGAAAAGCTTCTTCTTCAAGTGTAGCTGGTTCTGGATATTCTTCTTCATGTACTTGTCGCCGACCTCCTTCCAGAACTTGCTTACACTTGTGTCCTCCATATATGGGTATTTCTTCTCCTTTGATAAATACAAGCAGATGGTACCACATGCACTTTGATTCAGAGTTCTCCACTCATGACCGGACATGCTCGTTGGCTTCTCGTCCAATGCGATATCTTGACCAAGTTGGTTCAAGATATCCATGACTTCGCATCTCCACGTACTGAAGTTGATCTTCCCATCAAAATTTTCAATTTCGAACTTTGTGTTAGCCACAATAGTCCGAGAAGAATACCCAGAAGTCAACACCTTTGAAGAACTGTCATCGCCACCGCTAATCATCTTCGCCTTCTACGTTGATCTCCAACACCGTACTGCTCTGATACCAATTTGTTGTGCGACGAAGCCTAGCTCTTACAACACAGCACAGTGGAATACACATGATCATGAAGACCGATGGCGAAATATCAGCAACACAATCAGAGCACGGATAAGATTGCTTTGAGGCCGTGGACGACCAAGGGGAAACACCGGTGGACTTTATTCCGAAAGGAGAGAACAAATACAAATCTTCAACCTTCGTCCAACGAAGAAAAAGCACACAATGATCTCTCCAAAAGCTCTCAATACAATCTCTCTAAGTTGGCTCGCACAATGGCGGCTCTCTCAAAAGGATACAATATATTTCTCCATAAAACCCTAACCTAAAACCCCCTATATATAACCCTAGGTTACAATAGGTGTCATCATTGGCTATGAATTCCTAGGATTCGGATCCCAACAATTATGACATCCTATCCAATCACCGCTCTACGCAATTAATGCTGCAGTGCCCTAGTGGGCCTCCACCGCATCCTAGTGGGCTGCATCCCAATGTGCTCCCTTCGACCAAGCGATCTTCCTTCTGTATCGAATGACCGAAGTGCCGAGCCGTGTGTACGAGCTTTCCTCCCTTCGAGCCTCCATACGACCGTTCGAATGAACACAGACTCTAACCGCATTACGACCCAACGAACCAATGCTGAGCGTTCGACTCTCAGACTCGAACTGACCTCCGAACAACCAACTGCGATGTAGAAGCCACATGCTCAGCATCCTCGTATCTGACTTGTGCTGAGTCAGATAAGTAAAATACGGGCACAGTCGAGTTAACTCTACACAAGATAACACGTCTGCCTTACGACTGCTTCTTCTGCGCCGAATCAAGCCAAATTCTTCATAGAAGTGGCATTGGAAATTCCTAGTAAGTGAAGCAAGGTGGTTGTAGAAGCCCTCAAGCTGAGGCAAGTGACTCTCTAGTTTGAGAGTTGATTAGTAGAGAAAATCTCAAACGATGTTGGAGACTGGATGTAGCCCATGAGAGGGTGAACCAAGATAAATTCCTTTGTTTGTGATTAGGTTCATTGTCTCTCATTTCTATTACTTGCACTTGAGTTATATTTCCACTGTGCATTTTATTTTCATTGCAAGTCGCTTGAAGTATTCATTAAGTAACTAAGGAGGTAACTCTCTTAGTAGACTTAGGCATAGCTAGAGGGATTTAATTTTTAATTAAACATTATTTTTGAAAAAACTAATCACACCCTCTAGTGTTTGTCTGCCATATACGGGATCCCAACAATTTTATGATTAATAAGTTCCCTAATATGAAAAAATAAGATTTAAACGTCAATTAGTAAAATACTAATAATCCAATATTTTTCATACGATAAAGAAAACACAATATCAATACGATTTCAATATATAGTGTAAAATAGTAATGCTTCCCAAGGAGGAAAATTTCCTCATTGGTAGCATGAAACACACACCCACATACCCCCCCCCCCCCAAATTTATCACTTCGATCCGAACCATTCATTTTGATCTTCACGTTCTACAACACCAAACCAATTTTCAAGTGAATCCAAGGAGTTTTGCTTGTTCATCCACCAACTGCAAGTTCAATGGTTTCACCAATAGAAGTTTTTGTAACAAGTGGATCGATGGTCAAATACACATAGGGTTCATTCATATTTTGGAGTTTTAGTTTTTTAAAATGTGTACAACTTGAAAATTATTTCGCGTGGGGAGGGAGCTAATAGCTAGCTGACCTCTATATTCCTCACACATACACACATACATACATACATACATGTATGTATGGGATTATGAATAAGAGCGGTTAGCTCAAGAAAAATCCTGCGCTGACGGCTCATCGCTGTATAAAAAAAGTTTGATATTTTTTTTCGAGGTTGTTATACACATTCAAGAACCCAAAATTCCAAACATGGATGAATCCTAAGGGTATTTGACCCGCAATCCACCCGTTATAAAAAAGTTCTATTCTTCCGAAACAGTTGAATTTGTAACGGGTCGATCTATGGTCAAATAACGTTTGTTTCACTTGGTTTTTGGAATGGTGATCAATCTATAATGTGTAGAACAAACCCAAGAAAAGTTTCAAATTTTTTTTTAAAAAACATGCTGATAGCATAGGATATTTCTCGTGCTGTCTTCGGTTGCGAAATATTTGCACAGTCCAATTGGTGCGAAATATAACCCGAATAATTGGATAGCTACCAAGTGCATCAGGGTTGACGTATATTTGAATTCTGATTCTTTTTGCAAAGCATGATCTGGTTCTTTTGGCAGCCGCAATCCCATGGATCATGCAAACGGGAGGATCGATATGAAACGTGAAGGCGATGGTGGTGATAGCCAGGGAAGGCGCTGCTGATGGCAAGGGAGGTTTGGACTAAGAATGCAAACCATGTATAGGGCTTTAGCAATTTCCGGTGGAGTCCTTTTGTTTTATTTGAAATTGCTAAAGCTTGAATGATGTATGCTCTGATCATACTGGCTTTTAACATTTCTTCGGCAGTTATGCTTTGAATTTTATTCTGTAGTCCTAGCCAGTAATAGACATGTATTGAGCTTAATTAAGCTGCACCGTTCTTTTCTCTCTCTTTACCCTATATTTTTTGATTTGTTGATCTGATTTTGGCTGCATTTTTCTTTCTCAGTGATTTCAGAATCTGATTCATCAAATGGAATGGATGAATTTTGTAGTTTCTGAGTGGAGTAGTTTGCCTTCTTAATCTAACTTCCACTGCCACTTATTTGCAAACCATCAGCAGTGCCTTCGCTGTCACCACCATCGCCTTCACCTTTCATATCGATCATCTCATTTGCATGATCCGTGGCATTGGGGCTGCAAAAAGAATCTCAGGTAACCGTGTTGAATTGAAGCAATCTACCACAGTTTCTTAAACATAAGGTTGGACAAATGACTCGGTTTTTAATAATATTCCAACTCTAGTTTTCTACTAGTCTCCCTCAGAACTTTGTGTTCGACATGCTTGAGCTAATGAATAGGTGCAAGCCCAGAGAGTTAATAACAAATCGCACGAGAGAAGGTCGGAGCAAGACACGTTCACAAATTTATGTTCTCAAAAAACAGTATCACATACAATATCACATACAGAAACTGATGAACATTTACACTCATGTTCTCAATGTATATAACAAAAATGCATGAATCATTCTGTTGAAAATAAAAAAGAAGACAAAAAACATGGCATGACATCTGTAACGACCACTTTTCGTGGTACGTTGTTCGTGCACGTGCTTTTGACCGTGCACGTGTTTGTTTTAGACTTTGTCTGCTCGTGAACACTTTTGTGTGATATGCCGTTGTGATCGTCTCTGAGAGTATTAAATAGTGGCACTATCTTGAAACGACACTTCTCGAGTCGTTTGTCCACAATTTAAACTTACTCGATGAGACGTGACGATTCTCACTCTTGACGGGAGACATTTCTATTTTTAGTCTCGTCGTCCGACGTCGAAATTGAGATCCGTCTTCTTAGTTAGCTCACATTTGTCGCCACGATCACCCCGATATTTATTTTATAATTTTTGGAGTTCATTTGACCACTTTTATATTTTTAACAAGTATTATATTATTTTTAATAATTAATTTTTTAATTATTTTCGGCCAAATAAAATTTATTTGAGTTTAAAACATTTTAAAGAATTTTTGAGCCAATTTCCAGCTCATTTGGACCAAGTCAAATCCTTGGGTGAGTTGGAGAAGTTGAGATTTAAATTTTAAATATTTTTAAACTTCTAATCCTATTAGATTTAGCCCTAGACCAAGTCAACCCATCTACACTATATAAGTAACCCCTAGGAAGACCTATTTTCGCAAGAAATTAGCCCTAGCCTCTTCCAAAACCCAAATTGACGTTGCGACGAACTTCCCCCACTCCGACCGAGAGAACGAAGCGCTCCCCCGCACTGCTGCACACCCCAAGCGTCGCACAAGCCCGTTCCCCCGCAGCGACCAATGGAGCTCCCCGCACCGAGGCTGTACGACCGATGGCCATACGTCGCAACCCCGCACCCGTCGCACCACTTGCCACCGTGGGCCCCCCAAGTTCTCCAGAGTTATTGTGGGTCCCCCAAAGGCCCCTAGGACTACTGTGGGCCCCCACCTAGGTGCTTTCTCTCCGACGATTCGCCGTGCACGACGTTGCGACAAGTTGAAGCCCGTCGTCGCACGTGCTAGCTTTGGAATCTGGAACCGTCGCACCGGTTGATGCTCGGAACTTTCCAGCGAGGAAACTACATTGGAATCAGGACTTGGAGCGCGTTCTCTTATTCCAACCCCTGGCGTCGCTACCCGACGCCGGTGTAGCTTTCGCGTCGTGTTGAGGTAACGCTTTGCACCCTTAGGACCCCCAACCCATTGCATGCTAATCAAGACTAAAATCAGTATTTTCAAAGTATTTTAAATGTTTTAAATTCACTAATGAAGATTAATAATATGGACTTTAGGCCGGTGGACTTGTGCACGTAGGATAATTGTGATTTTTGGACTCATTGGACGGTGTGCTCAGACGTCGTACTTGCAGGCAAGTGAAACTTGCCAACTCTTGTGTAGGGCCATGTTTTTAGGCCACTTCCTTGTTTTTAGCGTAAAAGAGACTAGTCAGTGAAATGATAGCTGGCTAGACGCCTACTTGATCTAGTTTGACAACGAAACTAGATCCGTCACCTAATTGATCTAGCTTGACAACGAAGCTAGATCCAACCCTTAAACTTGTTGTTCATGCATACTAAACTATCACGTTTACTTTCCTTACCTGTACGCCTTACTACTTGTCATGTCATGTCATCCATGCATTGAATGTCGCATTGGTAGCACACGCTACAATACTTGTACTTGTACTCTCTTGACTGGCTAGGTGCACCCCTAGACCAGCAAGATAAAACACTTCCTGGCTCGTGTTCCAGAAGCGAGCATTCCCGTTCGGGGGTAAGGCCCTGGCTTGACACACGTGGAGGGGTAGGGATAAACGATCACTTGAGCTTAGGAGTTGGCCCGCGCAGCCACTCTAGCCAAAAGGCGGAATCTCTGTGCACGAGGTGCTTACTTTCCTTGTCTTGTACTTGTCTTGTGAATGATTCATGTAAAACTTGTCATCCATGCCATGCTCGTACTTTACTTTACCTGTTGCACTCATTACTTTAACTGCCATGTCATTGCATCATGCTAGATCTGCTAGGTTGCTTTACTTTTACCTACCTTCAGTTTCCTTGCACAAGTCTCTTGTAGACTTGCTGACATGTGCCCCTTGCTCTTTTGGGTGTCACATGTTAGACCCTGAGCCAGAGACCGTTGCTGAGTACGTGATGTTTTGCTGACGCTGAGTCTGAGTCCATGATTGCCCAGGAGGATTTTGGTGGACACCGGTGACCATTCTTTGAGTCTTTGTTGAGCTTTATTTTGCTTTAGGCCTTTTGTTAGTTGTTGGTGCGTAGCACCGTTGTTTTGTACTTTGTACTTTTGTTGGCCATGTTTGGGCCTTTAGTCTCTTTTCCTTTTAGCCTGGTGGCTTTCCTGCGATGTTGGAATTTATATTTATGGATATTCTGAGATTATTCTTTTGTCTCATTTCATTATTATTATCTTGTTTCGCTCGCGTTGCAAGGACCTGCAGTTTTAAATTTGATTGACGCTTATCGGACTTGCAGCTTGTAGCTTCAAGTCTGAGCGGACCTTCTCACGCTTCGCCTCCATATTTTTGGGAAGCGGGGCGTGACAGGTTTTGTTGGTGGCCCATGCAGGTCCAGTCTTGCAATTGCGAATTAACGAAACAACGATAATAACGGAATGTCCATTAAATAAATTGCAACATCCGAGTCATAAGCCCTGAGTCTAGTCGTTTTCTTATGACACTAGGTGATAAGAAGGCTTAGTTAGACGTCTGTGCTTGCTAGTTAGAGGCCCTGATTGTAGTTAGACGTCTGTGCTTGCTAGTTAGAGGCCCTGATTGTAGTTAGACCCCCTTCTAGCAATTGATTTAATTGTCGTAGGAGTTACCTTAGTGGTTATTGCCTAAGTCTGACCATATTAGACTTCTAGAATTTCCTTTTGTCGTTCGCTTGGGTTCATCGATTTCGGACCAAGCTGAACGCATTTCTTTACCGTCTAACCTTTAGAAGTCTTAGCGCTTAGTTTTTAATCTTTAGTTGGTCGACCGTAGGGGTTTCCGTAGACTTTCCTGATTCATATCCTAGGCGTATGTATGTTCTGATCATCCGACTAATTTCCTTGCCTCGATTCACGAGATCACCTCATGACGATCGTCGTCAATTTTCAAACACTCCATTGCAAAACCTGAACCTTCTGAAAGTACTTTTCAAACTTCCCTTCCACTAAGTTTAATCCTGTTCAAAATTTTAATATACTTATACTTCATACTCCTTCATTGATTTAAATTTTTAAACGTTTGTCGGAATTTTTACTAGTTTATATTATTTTCCTAGCCTATGTTTTTCGTACTTATGCAAATGCGTCGTCCCTTCATATATTGATTTTATTCTGAATCGTACTTTTATTCAACTTGAAATTTTCCCTCCTGATTTATACCATTCATATACTTTTCAGGACACATGGAATTTCAGTTTTCAGCAAGTGGGTTTTTACTCGTCGTCCTCGCTATTTCAGATTTTTGCAAAATTACTATTTTCATAACCACTTCCTGATTTAGACCCCCCATGCCTTGATTTTAAAGATTTGCTATTCGATCTTGATAATTCTTATGCTAAATTACTATTATTTTCTTCCGCTCACCATACACGCTTTTGGAAAAATTTCTAAACCAAATTGAATTTCAATTATTTTTATATCCGTGCCAGACTTGTGGTGCTCGTATATTATGAACCTTGTGTAAATCAGTTTTTCATTTTGGCAAACCCTGGTTCCCTAAAAGTAGTTTCAAATCGATCATTTTAAATTTCTCCATAGCCTAAAAGTTTTGAAAGCATTTAACATGAGTTTAAATTTTTTTCGTTACTTGATTTCATTCTTCGACTTTCCAAAACTTTTGACAAAATTATATTAAATTACTGACGTATAATTTTCTAAACCACGTCCTTAATATTCGTGTAAATGATTTTACTTCCTTCTCTTGATGATTTGCGATAAGCCAATAAAACATTTCCCCTTATCATGAATATTCGACTCAAACTTATTTTGAACAACTCGTTTTATCGATCCCCAAATATTTCTTTTCAGACGAGGATTTTAATTTTGAAGAACAACAGTTTTCAGATTTCACGTATTTTAGCTTGTGCTACTTACCACATTTTCTTTTTCCCCTCCTATATAAGCATCACTACATCTCCCTTTTCCCTCAACCTAAACATCACCATTGAGTCAATGTTTCGTCTAACCAAGCTGTCTCCTTGTATTCGTCCTATCTGAACCGTGCTTATCGATCCTTCTCTCGTCACGCTCTCGACCTCTCTTTATTGCTTAGGCCTTAGGGTCCTTCAATGTCTGTGTCAACTCTTAGTTGTTAGTAGACCCTTGGACCCTTGTGAGGTTGTCGTGGTGCACGTACCTAAGTTGTGTACGTGGGCTTGAATGAGAATTCCCATAGTATATTGGTGTTTGCCTATTGTGTGATATATATATACTCGGAGTTATTCGTGATAGTATGAAGTTGTTGGGTGTTAGCAGTTATAGATTTTGTGTGGATAGCTATACTATACTAGGGTTGCCTGTGTATATAAGAGTTAGCGTTGACATATCTGAGCTGTGTATGTAGTAAGAGATACTTGTAATGGTTGAAATAAAATGATTGGTAAAGCTATGTGTATGTTAGTAGTGATAATAATAAGAGTACGTATGGTTAAGAGGGTAGGCCTATTATGTGATCTATATGTTAGCACGTATGAGTGTGTGCTCGTATGTGGGTATGTATTGTGTTTAGACGTAAGTAGTTATGATTTTGCCTGAGTATATAAGTGTTATGCATATGGTAGTAGAATTATAATTTTGATTGGTATTGCTTGCTTTACGGGATGTTGCATGCGTGCATACCGTGAGGTATACATGACTATTGCACATCTTAATTATGTACGTGTGGATGTGTTAGTATACTAATTATAGGTAGTAGGCTATGGTATGAATATATGTGTTACATGTGTGTGACTATACGATGAATACGTATGCATGTATTAGGGAGGGTATTATAAATATGTGGGTGCTGATGCCTGTGATGTTATTATTATGGTATATAAATTGATTTAACTATGTGAGTATTGCCTGACTAAATATTAAGTGTGATTGATTTATGGAATGTATATGGTTGTATTGGTAGATGTATATATATGGGAGTGGTATTGGTACAGGTATGAATGTCGTGTTACGTATATAGAATATTCTGATATATGTTCCGAGTCTCACTCAAGCTTGAGTGGGTATACTCTAAGTATATTGAATGTATGTTTGTAGTTTGAATATAGCAATGTTTGATGTATGTATAGTGATAGGAGTGTTTGTGCCTGGTTGTGCTACGCACATGATTGTGGGTCGCTACGCCAGTATATAGTTATAGGTGTTGGTCTAGTGGTATAGCTAATTACTAAGGACTTGCTCGTGTGAACGTATGTGTACTAGCTAAAACTAGGTGTGTATGTGTGCTAGTTATATAATGGTATGATTGGTGTATGTAAATGAAATGTTAGCGTGTATGAGTGTGCACCATACACGGGTAAGTATGTGCTTAGTTATAAGTATTGATGACTATGATATATGTGGCGTGTTGTAAACACATTTATAGGACCGTACGTGATGTGAATATATGGTGAACTATTTGCATGTATTTGAATGACTATATATTGTGAAACTATAGTAGTGGTGAATATATATATATATATATATATATATATATATATATGTGTGTGTGTGTGTGTGTGTGTGTGTGTAGTGAAACTTGATTAATTATGGTATGGTGTGATTACATGTGTTGATGTGTTTAGTTTTGGATGAATACTAGGGATTATCAGAGGGTAGTATACCCTTGATGTTTGTGCATAGGTAGCTACATATAGGTAGAGCATGATTGTATTGGCTAAGTGTGAGACTATCCTTATGTGAGTATCTGAACTATTGTTTTATACTAGGTAGTAGTTATATAAGGGATGTATGTTTATATATATATGATTGAAATACGTGTATAAGTTTGACTGACTATAATAAGTATAAGTATATGACGTGTGTGAATATATATATATACGTGTTGGTAGTGTTAATGTTTGACTACCTAGTGCATATATAAGCACTTGTAATGACTATACTTGGTTTAAATTATAATGTGGCTTGATTGGGGTAGTTACTAGAGTGACTAGCTATATTAGAAAGTCCGAGGACGGACTTTATTCTAAGGTGGGGAGGATGTAACGACCACTTTTCGTGGTACGTTGTTCGTGCACGTGCTTTTGACCGTGCACGTGTTTGTTTTAGACTTTGTCTGCTCGTGAACACTTTTGTGTGATATGCCGTTGTGATCGTCTCTGAGAGTATTAAATAGTGGCACTATCTTGAAACGACACTTCTCGAGTCGTTTGTCCACAATTTAAACTTACTCGATGAGACGTGACGATTCTCACTCTTGACGGGAGACGTTTCTATTTTTAGTCTCGTCGTCCGACGTCGAAATTGAGATCCGTCTTCTTAGTTAGCTCACATTTGTCGCCACGATCACCCCGATATTTATTTTATAATTTTTGGAGTTCATTTGACCACTTTTATATTTTTAACAAGTATTATATTATTTTTAATAATTAATTTTTTAATTATTTTCGGCCAAATAAAATTTATTTGAGTTTAAAACGTTTTAAAGAATTTTTGAGCCAATTTCCAGCTCATTTGGACCAAGTCAAATCCTTGGGTGAGTTGGAGAAGTTGAGATTTAAATTTTAAATATTTTTAAACTTCTAATCCTATTAGATTTAGCCCTAGACCAAGTCAACCCATCTACACTATATAAGCAACCCCTAGGAAGACCTATTTTCACAAGAAATTAGCCCTAGCCTCTTCCAAAACCCAAATTGACGTTGCGACGATTCGTCGCAATGTTGCGACGAACTTCCCCCGCTCCGACCGAGAGAACCAAGCGCTCCCACGCACTGCTGCACACCCCAAGCGTCGCACAAGCCCGTTCCCCCGCAGCGACCGATGGAGCTCCCCGCACCGAGGCTGTACGACCGATGGCCATACGTCGCAACCCCGCACCCGTCGCACCACTTGCCACCGTGGGCCCCCCAAGTTCTCCAGAGTTATTGTGGGTCCCCCAAAGGCCCCTAGGACTACTGTGGGCCCCACCTAGGTGCTTTCTCTCCGACGATTCGCCGTGCACGACGTTGCGACAAGTTGAAGCCCGTCGTCGCACGTGCTAGCTTTGGAATCTGGAACCGTCGCACCGGTTGATGCTCGGAACTTTCCAGCGAGGAAACTACATTGGAATCAGGACTTGGAGCGCGTTCTCTTATTCCAACCCCCGGCGTCGCTACCCGACGCCGGTGTAGCTTTCGCGTCGTGTTGAGATAACGCTTTACACCCTTAGGACCCCCAACCCATTGCATGCTAATCAAGACTAAAATCAGTATTTTCAAAGTATTTTAAATGTTTTAAATTCACTAATGAAGATTAATAATATGGACTTTAGGCCGGTGGACTTGTGCACGTAGGATAATTGTGATTTTTGGACTCATTGGACGGTGTGCTCAGACGTCGTACTTGCAGGCAAGTGAAACTTGCCAACTCTTGTGTAGGGCCATGTTTTTAGGCCACTTCCTTGTTTTTAGCGTAAAAGAGACTAGTCAGTGAAATGATAGCTGGCTAGACGCCTACTTGATCTAGTTTGACAACGAAACTAGATCCGTCACCTAATTGATCTAGCTTGACAACGAAGCTAGATCCAACCTTTAAACTTGTTGTTCATGCATACTAAACTGTCACGTTTACTTTCCTTACCTGTACGCCTTACTACTTGTCATGTCATGTCATCCATGCATTGAATGTCGCATTGGTAGCACACGCTACAATACTTGTACTTGTACTCTCTTGACTGGCTAGGTGCACCCCTAGACCAGCAAGATAAAACACTTCCTGGCTCGTGTTCCAGAAGCGAGCATTCCCGTTCAGGGGTAAGGCCCTGGCTCGACACACGTGGAGGGGTAGGGATAAACGATCACTTGAGCTTAGGAGTTGGCCCGCGCAGCCACTCTAGCCAAAAGGCGGAATCTCTGTGCACGAGGTGCTTACTTTCCTTGTCTTGTACTTGTCTTGTGAATGATTCATGTAAAACTTGTCATCCATGCCATGCTCGTACTTTACTTTACCTGTTGCACTCATTACTTTAACTGCCATGTCATTGCATCATGCTAGATCTGCTAGGTTGCTTTACTTTTACCTACCTTCAGTTTCCTTGCACAAGTCTCTTGTAGACTTGCTGACATGTGCCCCTTGCTCTTTTGGGTGTCACATGTTAGACCCTGAGCCAGAGACCGTTGCTGAGTACGTGATGTTTTGCTGACGCTGAGTCTGAGTCCATGATTGCCCAGGAGGATTTTGGTGGACACCGGTGACCATTCTTTGAGTCTTTGTTGAGCTTTATTTTTCTTTAGGCCTTTTGTTAGTTGTTGGTGCGTAGCACCGTTGTTTTGTACTTTGTACTTTTGTTGGCCATGTTTGGGCCTTTAGTCTCTTTTCCTTTTAGCCTGGTGGCTTTTCTGCGATGTTGGAATTTATATTTATGGATATTCTGAGATTATTCTTTTGTCTCATTTCATTATTATTATCTTGTTTCGCTCGCGTTGCAAAGACCTGCAGTTTTAAATTTGATTGACGCTTATCGGACTTGCAGCTTGTAGCTTCAAGTCTGAGCGGACCTTCTCACGCTTCGCCTCCATATTTTTAGGAAGCGGGGCGTGACAACATCACACTACAGCAATCTTCATGTGGCGATTGTAACCACTGCTCGGCAACTGGGGCATTGTGCTTTTAACACCAAATACTGTGCAATGCACGACGGGTGGAAACGTGGCTGCATGGTAGCTGAGTCAGCCGCTCCCCATTCTCCAGTTCCTCAAGGCATATTGCGCACTCAGCGATATCCTCTGTCGAGTCAGGAGAGAATGAGACTTTCGGTAATTTGGAAATTACCTTCATTTTCAGACCCTCGGGCGGCTGGTTGTTGCTGGAATTCTGCCAGTTGCGAAAGAACATCCACCAACTTCTAGCAATCCAGCAGCAGACAAAGTAGAAAAGTAGCCCAATTAGAACCCAATCTTTCCAAGTTAAGTTTGCAAATTATTTCCCGGAAATTTCGAGATGACTTATAGTTGTTCAACAAGAACTACAACAGCCGAAGAGTCTACGATGACTTGAGAGAGGGAGAGGGAGAGGGAGAGGGAGAGGGAGTGAGAGTGAGGGTGAGTGAGAGTGTGTGTTCGCATTTGCAACTCTTCTCGGCCTTCATCTGCTTTTATATGCGGGGAACCAAATCATTGAGGGTAAAATTGTTACTCAACTTTATGCACTAAGGATAGAAGTTGCCAGGTCTAACAACCTAAAATAGCCCCTCTTTAACAATTTTGTAGTTGAGCCTTGCTTACGTAATCAAACAAATGCATTTCGACTTGCAACTTTGAATTTGACCTTTTATCCACAAGAGACCAAATTGATCATTGCCACTACACTAATCTTTGTTGAGGCCACGTAAAACATCAATATATAGATGAACTAATCATTCAAGGGACATGCACTTAGCATTTTAGACACGACAACAATGCATCATACTTCTCTTATCAACTAGTCCAACATGCTAAAAACTTTTTCTTTTATTTGTTCATAATAGGAGGTTGACTCACCACTTGTTTCGCTTTCCCTCTTACATAATACACTTTGTTACCTTATTAGTCTTTGCATTATATTCTAGAAGAGAAAAAAAGGGAAAGTGTATATTGTACAAGAAATGCCATTCTGCTTCAGTAATGTTGGGTGACCTTATTTGTCATCCATTATTTACATTACTCTATTTATCAGCCACACCCACCCACAAACTAATGCTATGTGAATCATTAAATACTATTTGGAGTATGATGTCGGCATGTATTTCACTCATGTATGCCATTAACATAAAGATAATTTCAAGAACTTTGGCTTCCCTGATTGTTCATAGTGGCAATTTAAATTGGTTGTTTCCACCTTAAGTGATTTTGTTCCCAGCTTCATCATCCCGTTGCATTCATGAATGCCAAAAAAGTACAAATATCTATTGTACTAAACATATTATGCTATTCAACTAATTATAAGTGATGTGCTTAGCCTATCTAGGACATTCAATGAGTCCTAATCAACTAGGCTATATAATACCCAAACACAAATTTGAGAAGAAAGCCCTATTTGGTCATTGATTTAGACTTTGTTTCCACTATCTAAAACTGATATAACTATCAAAAGTAGAAAGTCGGGCAGACAACAATTCATGAAATGGAGCTTAGGAGCCCATCTCTAACCAGCAGAAAATAGCAAGGTTCTAAATGGCGTGAGGCGTGGCGTGGCGGCGAGGTCAAGCCTCAAGTCTTAGGAGCCTTGGCGGAGCCACGACGTTTTTCAAGGCGCGGCTTAAGGCGGCAAATGTGTGTATATATAATATAATATATATATATATGTAGACAGTAAACTATGCTCCACTTAGATGGATTAGTTTCCAAATCCTACCAAATCCATAGCATTCCATCTACATTGAGATGTGTGCTTACTGCTTACAATTAACTAAAGTGCTACTTTACTAAAAAGCAATTGTTTACATAACTAAAAAGCATGTGACCTTAATACGTCATTAATATCAAAGCAATTGATTAACACAGTTGTTAAAGCTATTTGGATAATTGGATCTAAACGAAATGATACTTGAAGGAACATTGATTTTTGCATGTCCTAATTCAACATCTTGAATAAACTTTGTTCACAAGTGCTGCATAAAGCCAGAAAATGACGAGCTGAGTATTCGGAAAGTCTAAAATTTTCCAAGAGTACGAAATAGACCGAAATGTACAAATTCTGACCCCTAACAATAAACGCGAGACATTAGAGAAAAAATAAAACTTATATTGAATAATTAAATTGAATACTTACAAGTGAGGAAGAACTGAAGAAGACGCAAAGATCTCCTTTTTGAGCTGAAGAACTGAAGAAGCCGTCGATGAAGAACTGAAGAACTGAAGAACTGAAGAAGCCGACGACGAAGAACTGAAGAACTAAAGAAGCCGATGACGCTGATGCCGTTCAGATGGAGGACCGGAGACGAGGGCGGCCGGAGAACTGAAGAAGACGGCGACGCTGATGCCGTTCAGAGGGATGACCGGAGACGAGGGCGGCCAGAGACGAAGGCGTCGCGAATCGGGTGCTGCGAGCAAGATGAAAATCCCTAGGCCCCAAATCGAATGCGGGCGGATACGAGATGAAAAAAAGCCTCAAATAATGAGAACGGGTCGGGTACGGATTCTCTTAGCCCTATAATGCGGACCCGGATGCTTTTTTTTATTTTTTATTTTGTTTTTTAAGGCGTGCCTTATGTTTTGTGGCGCGTCTTGTGTCGCCATGGCGTGCCATGGTGGCGTGCCACCTTAAAGAGCCAACTTGGTCATTAACGGGGCGTGAGGGTGGAGCCTTGTCGCCATGGCGTGCCATGGCGTCGCCGTGTCGAGTTTTTTAGAACAGAGGAAAATAGTCAGACTTTTGAAAGTCGGGCAAACAACAATTCTTGAAATGGAGCTTAGGAGCCCATCTCTAACCAACAGAAAATAGTCAGACTTTTGCAGTTAAATTATTATTTATTATTTATTATTTATTATTTATTATTTATTATTTATTATTTATTATTTATTATTTATTATTTATTATTTATTTTTATTTTTATTTTTATTTTTATTTTTATTTTATTTTTATTTTATTTTTATTTTATTTTATTTTTATTTTGTATTTTGTATTTTGTATTTTGTATTTGTATTTTTTTATTGTTTTTATTTTATTTTTTTGTTGCAGGATTATGGGTGAAAAAGGAAAGACTTCAAAAGCTGCGAACAAAAACAGCGTATTTTCATGTTGTTTCTGCTATTTTTCGCAGAACACATTAATAGTATGGAAGGTGCGTGGTCAACGCGGTCCAAGAGGGGACGCGCAGGACCCCCGAGTTGTCGTGGCTGTCGCTCGAGACGGAGATGACCGGTGGGGTCGACCGACGGCGCGTTCGCTCGAGCGGAAAGGCGCGGCTCCGTTCTTTGGCGGGCCGAGGGGTAGCCTCGGCGAGATGACATCCTCGGGGATCGGTTGAAGGCAGAGTCGCTCGCAGCGGGGCGCGCGGATCCTCGCGTCGTCTCTGCGAGGGGTAGCCTCGGCAGAGCGACGTCCTCGTGACGGAGTAGACGAACGAGGTCGGGGACGAGGGCGCTCGGCTCCGGCTGGAAGGACGCCGAGGGGTAGCCTCGGCGTCGCTGGATCTCCTGGACCTGAATAGACGAGAGAGCTCGTCAGGGGGGTCGGACCTTGGTTCCGACCGAATCCCCTCCGATGCCAAAGTCAGATCTGGCTCGATAAATGCTCGGTGGGATCGAGTATGGCGCGCGGAGAGACCGATACTCGAGTCCTCGGGCCGAGATTTGGAGGAGAAATATTCAAGGTGGAAGAAGGTGTTAGATGGGAGTATGCGGTACCTCCGTTGTAGGTGGTGAAGATCCGCCCCTTTCAAGTGACGCCCGCCTCTTCCTCATATAGACGAACCCTGCTCATAATGTGCCATGACGTGACATCATGGCCGCCATTCAGGGGGTCGTGCAAATGGGGAAGTGTTGACCCCCTCTAATTGCGCCCACTTGATGACGCCATGAAGGTGGAGTCATGGCCATGAGTGATTGCCATAATTGGCGGGCCATGAAGGCGGGGGAGTGATGGCCATTAAGTCTGGCCATGAAGTCGAGCCTTGATGGCTAGATGGCCATTTAAGTCGGACCATCATTGGCAAGTTATGGCCATGAAGATGGTTGCCATGTCTTACGAGCCATGATGGCTAAAATGATGGCCGTTAAGTTGGGCCATCATTTCATCCACTATGAAAGTGGGCAGTCCTTTTGGGCCTTTGTATTGGGGGGAGAAGTGCGCCCCGCCCGTAGGATCCTTGGGCCGGGGCCCCAAGGCCGTAGTAGACCCGGTCCGTTCAGGCCCAGTCAAAATAGCCCGATCAATTGCCCCCATCTTCTGAGCTCTACCATGGTTAAGGTGGAGGTCGGGAGATGTAGTATAAGAGGGAAGGATATGCTTCTTTTGTAAAATCGGTCCGGCTTGCTGAGCCGGTTAGTGACAATAAGTTGTTGCGATTTGTTCGGTGGCGAGGTGAGTTGCCCCTCGGCTTACGGCCGACGAAGGAGATCCGCTCGGTGGCGAGGGGAGTTGCCCCTCGGCTTACGGCCGATGAAGGAGATCCGCTCGGTGGCGAGGGGAGTTGCCCCTCGGCTTACGGCCGGCGAAGGAGATCCGCTCGGTGGCGAGGGGAGTTACCCCTCGGCTTACGGCCGACGAAGGAGATCCGCTCGGTGGCGAGGGGAGTTGCCCTCGGCTTACAGCCGGCGAAGGAGATCCGCTCGGTGGCGAGGGGAGTTGCCCCTCGGCTTACGGCCGACGAAGGAGATCCGCTCGGTGGCGAGGGGAGTTGCCCCTCGGCTTACGGTCGGCGAAGGAGATCCGCTCGGTGGCGAGGGGAGTTACCCCTCGGCTTACGACCGGCGAAGGAGATCCGCTCGGTGGCGAGGGGAGTTGCCCCTCGGCTTACGGCCGACGAAGGAGATCCGCTCGGTGGCGAGGGGAGTTGCCCCTCGGCTTACGGCCGGCGAAGGAGATCCACTCGGTGGCGAGGGGAGTTGTCCCTCGGCTTACGGCCGGCGAAGGAGTGATCGGCCTGCTGGGGGGCTGCCCCCAGCCCTTTGACCGATCTGTTCGTTCGGTTGTGAAGGGAGTTTCCCCCCGACTTATGGCCGACGAAAAGGGTGAAGTCCTTGTGAAGCCTTTCGAAGATTCTATGGTGGCGCTCTGCCACTGCTTCGTCCAGCTCGGTGGATGCAGGAGTTGTTCGGCAAGCGGGGACCCGGCAGCATGGTCGGAGGAGCGATCTGGGTGCTTGAACTTGGACGGGGGTGCTTCGGCCAGATCGGCTTGGCCAGGATGAGGATGAATTTGAGACAAGGTGGCTCGGAGGCTTGGAAGGGTGGTCCGACTCGTCTGGCCGGACCGGTCGGCCTCCTCTGGGGTCGGTTAAACTGGTGTGGCCGGCCTCCTCCTGGGTCGATTGAACTGGTGTGGTCGGCCTCCTCCTGGACGGGTCGGCCTCGTCCGGGCACAGCTCCAGTTCCATTTCCGACTTCAGCTCCAGCTCCAGCTTTTGTCTGGATCGTATCTCCAGCTCCAGCTCCAGCTCCAGCTCCAGCTCCAGCTTTTGTCTGGATCCTAGCTCCTGTCCGGGTCGGCCTTGGCTTGGACTGGTCGGCCTGGAACCCCTCTGGGGTCGGCCTCGGCCTGGACTGGTCAGCCTCTTTCGTGCCATTCGCGATGGTGCCTGCGCTGCCGCAGGCCACAAGGTTGTTGCGTTGGTTTTTTGCGTCGCCACTGCAACTCTTGAGTGAGGTGCTTGGCAAATCGGACTGGGGTGATCTCGGCGGTTCAGACTAAGGCGAGCTCGGCAGATCAGACCGAGGCGAGCTTAGCAGATCCCAGACGGAGGCGAGCTCGACTGGGCGGCTCGGTGTGTTAGAGGTGTCGCTCGAGTCTGTCCGATTGCCTTGCTCGTCGTCGCCTCAGCCTGCTCCGATCGAAGCAAGGATGGTCCGATGACACATGTCAGATACTTGGTTGAGGATGAAGCACTTTATTTGGTGAAGGTCGACCCACAGCCTTCGCCCCTGCCTAGACAGGGTCAATCGAGCTTCGAATCAGCGAGGGAAGCCTCAATTGAGCCACGGATAAATCGATCGGGCCTCGGATGAGCTGGGCTTTCAGCGCGTCGGACGGTCGGGAGAGCTGGGCCCCGGGTCTGGATCAACCCATGGCGAGTTACATTGTGCCGTGGCTGCTTCGATCAACACCGTGTCGAGGCCGCTCCGCTCGATTCTAATGAGGTCGGATCGAGGCTTGTCGGAAGGAAACCCTGTGGAAGTCGCCCTCTTCTAATTTTGGAGTTGGAGACAGGGTCGATGCCGTGGATCTAGGGTCGGCGGTGCAGATCGGAAATGCCCCTCTCGTTCCGCTCGCTCTCCTCGTCCCATGCCCGGATCACGGATGCAATCTAGACGCGAGAGGCGGGACGGAGGATCGAGGAGGGGGAAGAGAGGAGCGGCTTCGCCGGAGGGGCCTCGACGTGGGATGCCTCGATCGGGATCTCAGAGAAGCTGATCGGTCATCATCCTTCCAAAGGGATTGCGATCGTGTTCTGAGCTGATGTGATCCTTGACCATTCCTCGGTGGTGAGGCGGGAGGTCTGACAGGGCCTTGACGAGCGTCGAACTCCGACGGGTGGTTGACTTCGATCTCGACTCTAGGGAGTCAGTTCGCCACCCTCCTCTGAGACATCATTGAGCCAGCCTCATCAGGGAGGTCGGTTGAGCTCGGGACACAAGGGAAAGCAAGAGGATGGTCAGAAGATGGATAAGGTTAAGATGCAAGCCACTTTAGTTCTCCATCTTTAAGTGATGGGAATACCTGGGAGTGACGATCGCCACTTGGGAGATGTTCACGATAATTTGAAGTGAATTCACCACCCTCAGCACCCTCTTCCCCTCGCTCTGCTAGTACGGCTTCAAGGATGGCCACCCGGTCCCAATCAACACTCTCAATGAACAGAAGAAGCTAAAGATGTTGCACAGAGCGTCACATTCCTGATCGCGATGCCCGAGGCTCAATCAGCTTTAATCGACATTATGTTTGAGGAGCTGGATCCGAATTCAGATTTTTCGATGGACGCGTTCGGCGTCTCGTCGACGTTTTTCTTGACGTAGTCGATGCCGATGGCCTGCTCGATTCCCCTGATGAAGCCAGGGTCGCTCGTGTGGGCAACGCCGCTTCAGGCATGGGTGCCAATCGGGACACGCTCGAGGATCTTGACGGCGCAGGCACCGGCTTCCCTGGCGATGCGAGCCTGATCAACGTTACCGGCTTCTATAATGGCGTCGCTCCCCGGCGTTTGAGCAGGCCCAACCTTGGCGGAGAAGGCGGATGGCTTCTCGGGCTCGGAGAGAGCAGCATAGTTGTCGCCCTGTAGATCCCGTCGCTGGCCAAGTCTGGAGTCGATAGAGGCTTCTGGGAGAAGCAGCTTTGACAGATCATTGCAGATCTCGAGTTGCTTTGGACTCCGGTGCCGATCGTATGAGCTCTGCCTCCTTTCTCATGTCAACGGCGCTTGCGGGTGCTCAGGGCACATTAATCGTTGATCGTTGGGTCGGATCTGGGTCTCCAAGCTCCCAGGCACAGGGCTTTCCGCCGACCGATCATCTCAAAGCCGTTCACAAACGCCTCGGATGGGCGGGCTCGGACGTTTGGATGGCTCATGATCCCGGAGGTCGGAGCTTGGCTCGCCCGATATGGAGGCATTGGCATTGATGACCAAGCTTGCGGAGGAAGATCACTGACATGCCGTGGATCCCGACGAGCGGCGATGGGCGAGGGAGCTGATCGAGCTTTGGGGCGAGGTTGCTATGGATGAAGTTGAAGGTGGACTTGGCGTGAGATCGTTGGTCGTTGGCCGTCGACATCAGCTGAGAGATCAGTAGTCGGAACGGGGCGATGTCGTCGCCCAGGGTCGACATGAGTTGCTGCATCAAATTCGGAAGAAGGATTTGGTCTCGTCGACGGCAATAATGACAGCGTCGCCGGGGTCCGGCCACCATCCGAGCATGTTCGTTCGATGAGGCTTCCGATCGTCATCTCACCGATCAAAGGGAATCGTCGGGGACTCCTTCGAAGGGGAAGCCGCTGTCGGCAACGGTGGCGGGGCCCATCAGCCTGGCGAGCATGGTCACCAGAGGGACGAGGCCAGGGTTGTCGTCGTTCCGATGCCAGGGAAGACCATGGAGGCTGCCTCCGACGGGGCATAAACATATGGGTCCTGCCTCTGATCGTTGGGATCCGGTCGATCCGCTGGGCGACATCGCTCGCTGTGGCAAGGTCGGGAGTATGTCGATGCCGCCGAGCGGTTTTAGACGGTGACGACGATGGATCGTAGACCGCAAAGATCATTGGCTTCATGTGGCATGAGGCGAACATGGGGTTGGTGAAGTTAAGACTCATGAGAGAGGGTAGCTGATTATTGCCCTGAAAGCGTGGCGATCAAGCATTTGTACGAACATGTTCCTCTTGCCTACTTCAAATGGCACCCAGAGATTAGATGGCTCTTTGGGAGTCGAAGAGTAGAATTTCGGAACTCAGATTTGTTGGGAGTAGGACCACGCCTGCCACCCCCTCGGGGTTTAGCCTTTTAAGGCCTTTGATTAACGGAACGAGCCATTGCCGAAGTGGTTAACGTCGTGGATTTTGACTCGTTCCCACAGACGGCGCCAAATGTTTCTGCTATTTTTCGCAGAACACATTAATAGTATGGAAGGTGCGTGGTCAACGCGGTCCAAGAGGGGATGCGCGGGACCCCCGAGTTGTCGTGGCTGTCGCTCGAGACGGAGATGACCGGTGGGGTTGACCGACGGCGCGTTCGCTCGAGCAGAAAGGCGCGGCTCCGTTCTTTGGCGGGTCGAGGGGTAGCCTCGGCGAGATGACAGCCTCGGGGATCGGTTGAAGGCAGAGTCGCTCGCAGCGGGGCGCGCGAATCCTCGCGTCGTCTCTGCGAGGGGTAGCCTCGGCAGAGCGACGTCCTCGTGACGGAGGAGACGAACGAGGTCGGGGACGAGGGCGCTCGGCTCCGGCTGGAAGGATGCCGAGGGGTAGCCTCGGCGTCGCTGGATCTCCTGGACCTGAATAGACGAGAGAGCTCGTCAGGGGGGGTCGAACCTTGGTTCCGACCGAATCCCCTCCGATGCCAAAGTCAGATCTGGCTCGATAAATGCTCGGTGGGATCGAGTATGGCGCGCGGAGATACCGATACTCGAGTCCTCGGGCCGAGATTTGGAGGAGAAATATTCAAGGTGGAAGAAGGTGTTAGATGGGAGTATGCAGTACCTCTGTTGTAGGTGGTGAAGATCCGCCCCTTTCAAGTGACGCCCGCCTCTTCCTCATATAGACGAACCCTGCTCATAATGTGCCATGACGTGACATCATGGCCGCCATTCAGGGGGTCGTGCAAATGGGGAAGTGTTGACCCCCTCTAATTGCGCCCACTTGATGACGCCATGAAGGTGGAGTCATGGCCATGAGTGATTGCCATAATTGGCGGGCCATGAAGGCGGGGGAGTGATGGCCATTAAGTCTGGCCATGAAGTCGAGCCTTGATGGCTAGATGGCCATTTAAGTCGGACCATCATTGGCAAGTTATGGCCATGAAGATGGTTGCCATGTCTTACGAGCCATGATGGCTAAAATGATGGCCGTTAAGTTGGGCCATCATTTCATCCACTATGAAAGTGGGCAGTCCTTTTGGGCCTTTGTATTGGGGGGAGAAGTGCGCCCCGCCCGTAGGATCCTTGGGCCGGGGCCCCAAGGCCGTAGTAGACCCGGTCCGTTCAGGCCCATTCAAAATAGCCCGATCACATGTCAATTTCTGATGTTTCTCAACAATGATGGCATTTGAAATCTGATGTATCTCAACAGTGATAGCATTTGAAATCATATGGTTATATTACAGAATTTAAGCACAAAAGTAGGAACGGAATGTAACTTACATAAATGACTTTGATTTCATGATAAAGCGAAAGAGAGAACCGAAGTTAGACTTAAGGCAAAAGTTGTTTTTTGCCCAATTTTTGAAAAAATTGAAAGATACCATAAATATAGGTATACTAGCACTTAGTACCAATGTATGGTTTTCATGTTCTAATTATGAATGAAGATGCTTAATTGTGAGACCAAAACTCACCAGGGCATTGCCGCAGAAAATAACAGCCATGAACCTGATATGCCATCCTGAAAGTTGCAATATTTTTTTAGAACTAAAAACTACGAGTAATCCAATGGAGAAAGATTAAATGAAAAATGACAATTTCATTGCATTTACCGCTTAGATGGACTGAAGCTAAAAATTACATTGGTTCTTCATGAAATTGAAAGAAGTAGATGAAAATTTGTCAACTCGGAGCCCATCCAGTTGTCTGAAACCAAAAATCCTTCACCATTCGATGAGACCCTAGAGCAATCGAGGGTTGGACAATAAAATTCAAATGGAAGGAAGTTAGGACTGCAATTAAAATTTTGAAATTTTAGAAGACGTAATTGATGTGAGGATGTTTGTTTCTTGTTCATGCAAGAAAAAAATGACGGCCACACTAAAGCATGCATAAACCTATTCTTGAAGATGCCACAAAAAAGTTAGGGAAAAAATCACAATTACCCTTCCATGGCAGTATGTCATGTGAAGCCCCTTGCCGCCACGCTGCTGCCACCGTCATCTGTAACATTGAGCTCATTCATGTAAATCTTGTCACAAGACCACTATGGTATTATTAAAGATATTGTCCACATAATATTTTTCTTTTAGGGATAAAGACTGCAAACTAGATTGAGGCACACATGAACCCAGATCTCAGAGTTCCAAGTCATAGTCTACAACATTGGTCATGATGCATGATCAATGCACGCACGTGCATGTGCATGCACGTGCACATAAAAGAATATGAGCGGTAAGATCCAGAAGCATGTACGCACACAATGACATATGATGTGTTCAAGGGAAATGTATAGGATCCACTCGATTTGTGTAATGCCAATGGAAAAGACAGTTCCATTCCATTCTAATAGTAATAATTAATGATTCAGGTTTCAGGGTGTCCCTCTTCATGATTAACTGTCAGCACAAGTCCTACATTTTGTCCATGGACTAAGGAAAAAAGGTGGCTCAACAAAAAAGGCTATTACACGAGAGAAGGGGAATCGATTGCTTCAAATATACATGGATTTTGGCAGTGCAATGGATTTGGATTCTCATGTTAATAAGAATTAATCAATATATTGCAAAGGTAAAACCTTTACAAAATAGGAAAGTGGATAGCAACCTAGCAAGTAAAAAATAATGTTTCACTACGTCATGTAATTCTATGGTTGTGAGACCAGTAAATGAAAAGTAGCTAATAATGGGGTAACCATTATCCTTTTTATTGGATGTGCTCTTAGGAAAAAGATTTTTTTTCCCTTTTTTGCAAACCTCGAAAAAAGAAATGGCATGGAAACACGTAAGAACTCTAGACTGAAAATTGAAAATAAAAATGCTCAAATACCTTTGGAAACAAACACCCTTGGTGCAAAAGGATACATTGATTCGTAATGTTAACTTTTTTACTTCCATTTTTAATTATACTCTTTTTTAAATATTGCAGAACCATCTTCTACTCAGATTAGTACAACATATATTGTGTATCAATACACACACACACACATCAATATATGCATACATATACATATATATACATACATATACATATTTACGTGCACGTGCGCGCATACACACATATTCATGGAAAATCCGTTGATCGAGACTAAGAAAATCGTATGGATTTTATGATACAATGTATTATGGCTTGAATCCATAACCATTCCAAATTCTGACATGAGCAATTGACAATGATATTCAATTTTCTATATTGTTTTTATAGTCATATCAGTGCAAAAAGCCGGTCATGTTCCAGCTTTATAAACAGTGGCGTGAGTTTCTCACTTTGCCCTTGATTACTTGGTTCTTTTCAATGGAAACGTTGTCTCATGAAAGTTTTAAATGACTAGTTTTGTTGTAGTGAGTGTCACCTTGGCATGTGTAAATAATCGGTTCGGACCTTATAAACCCTAAAGTAAAGCAGATAAATTAACTTTTTTATTTTGACTCGCTCCCTTGCAATGTTGAATGCGTGTGGTTGAAGATACATGCTAGGACTGGCTGCTAAAAGCGAACTCCGGGCTAATATGAATTGCATGGATCCACGTTCGACTCGAATCTTGAAATAAAAGAAATTCCAAATCAGCCTGGTTTACAAACAAAAATGCTACAAGTAATGCAATAATGAATCTTGTGAAGGTTGATCCTAACTCAAGATGAACCCTAACGGCATGTTTACAACATGCAAGCCGCGCAGGTAGTCGTGTTTCGAGTGAAGGTTGGGTAACACATGAGAACTTTCCCTTGGGATGGGAACATTAGGAACCTTTTGAGTAGTTAGTTGCTGAAGTCATAGCTTACCAATGCGATCCAAACGGATGGTTGTCCGATCCAAAAGGATGGTTGTCCATTCTGGGACCAAGACAAGGCATATCTATAGATTCTATACAATTGAAGGATGTTTTGGAATGGAATTGCTGGCTCGGACTGAAGATAGGTAGAAGGACAGTTGAGATTAAATCTTGAGTAATCAATGAATAGGATGCGAGTTTGTGAAACTTTTGAAAGGAAAGCCTTAAAATTTTGAAATAAACTAAATCGATAGGGAATTAAATTTTGAGGGACACTAAAATTTTAAATTTTGTGGGAAACTAAATCTGGAGAGTAAATTTTAGGGGGAACAAAATTTTAATTTAAAATTTTGGATGAACTAAATCTGGAGTGAACTAAACTTATTAACTTTTGGAAGGAACTAAATGTGGAAGAAACTAAATTTTGGTGGGCATAAAATTTTTTAAGAAAACTAATTCTCTAGTGAAATTGAATATTAGTTTGAATGTTTCAAAAAAATTTGTCAATTATTTCGATTATTTGACTAGGGTTGAATTTTAGGGCATGATATTTTGAATGTGTAAATTTTTTGGGATGGGGAGAGATTTTAAATGTGGTGGAAATTTTTCAGAGGAATATTTTAAATGTTCCATGACCTATGTCATAGGTTACGACTAGTGCTCCTCCAACAGATAGAGGTTGGGCTTTTTCTACAAGGATGAAAGACTCGCAGAACAATGCCGCAATTACAGAAAAACCCAAAAGACTGAAAATTCCCAAAACACCCCTAAAAATCCGAAAATTCTCAAAACGCCCATGATGTCCCAAAATGCCCCTAATGGGCTTAAAGTGACGAGAAGGATTTCTTGATGGAGGAAAGCCAACCCACAAACCCTAAAGGCGAGGAAAAGTGGCATGCAAACCCTAGAAGGCATCCCCGGCTCGGACGAACCCTGGGGAGCCCCTACAAGGCCGGATGGCAAAGCAGGATGGGTGGCCGGCCCCTGCAGAGCATCTGTAGAGTCGGTCGACCCTGTAGAGTTTTCTGGGGGCCTGCCAGCCCCCAGATTTAATCCTGGGGGGCCACCATCCCCCATGATGTGGCGGCAGCCCCTGCCGAGGGCAGAACAGGGGCTGCCGCACCCTCAGAACCTCCAGCAAGCAAATTCGGCCAGAAACGGAGGCGGGGTAATGGTAGATCTGCACTTTAGACCCATTAAGGGCATTTTGGGACATCAAGGATGTTTTGGGAATTTTCGAATTTTTAGAGGTGTTTTGGAAATTTTCAGTCTTTTGGGTTTTGTTTGTAATTTTGCATATTTCTAAACTCTATTTTTAGGTGGAAATGGCTAAGGGATTTCTTAGGCTATTTGTGAGAGAATTATCAAAAGAGAGGTGAGATTATCCCTCGTTCTTCGGGAGAGTGCGGACGTCCATTACAATTCGTGTCTTGGGAGAGTGATCACCCCTTCAATTGTGATCAACATCTTGTATCTTTATATTTCCAGGTATTATCAATAAAAACGGCCACTTTTCCCAAATTCTTCTCTTTCTAGCTCTAAAAATCACACCTTTCCTCAAAAAAATCCCATCTTTATCCATCCAACCCCTAGAAAACCCCTAAAATCCTATTTTTATCTTCAAAACCTAGAAAATCCTATCAGCCGCATGAGGCAAAAGGCCCGCAGGGTCATGAATTTCTTTTCATGGAAAAGTAATAACGGCATCTAGGGAGTGAGTTGGCAAATGGCTTGGATGGTAATTTGTATAAAACACTAGATCCAAAAGCATATGGGCTGCCATCCATATTCACTCTGCGGATGCAGCGACAGGCTCAACTTCAATAAAAATGGCCACTACATACTTTAATATTCCTTCCATTTCAAACAAGATAGCACAAACATAAGGTCAAAAATAACGATGTACACGCAAGTGTGCACTTCCGCATTGTACTTTTGGCAATACATTTTGCAAGTCTTTTACATGTCTTTTGGAGCCAAATATTTACTCGTATATCTCAAAAACTCATATTCTACTATCTTTTTCTTATCAATTACATTGAAAACAGAACTTTCCTAATATGATATAAGGGCGGCTAGAGAGCCCGGTTGGACAAGTTTATTGGAACATTAAAATCCTCCCAACTGAGTTTCAATGAATAGGAAAGTCCCAGCATTTATCATGCAACATTTATCATGCAAGATATAATGCCCCAATTTTGAAAGCATATGAAAAAAATTTAGTAAATGTTATGAGCGGGATTTTGTAGGCCCATTAGTGTATTGGGTATCCACCCATTATGTAACCTTATTTCTATAAATACAGGGCTATGGGGTTCCATAGCCGCCAAGCTTACAACACGTTATCAGCACGCTCAAAGCTGAGCCGAACCTCTGCCGAAGGACGAATCGGACATGAAAGGGCTTCCTTCATCGAACGTCGCTAGATCCGGAGGGTATGATCTAGAGGTAATTTTTATGCCCTATATCTAAACTTTTATGCGCAAACGATCAGATCCATATTAGTTTAATCAGATCTAGATTTTTATCTTTAGATTTACATGTTTGGATCAATGTTTGGTTGGTATAGATCGGATTTTTATCTCAAATCTACATGCTAAATCAACACTTTAATGATAACACGACATTTTTATCACTAAAAATCAATTTTTATGATTAAAAACGCAGATTTGAAGACTAAAATAGCTTTTTAAAATAAAAATCCTGTTTTTATGATCTTCTTCCCCAAATCTTCAAAACCTAGAGGGGATTTTTTTCATCGTCACGCGACCAGAAGCCAGAACGCACGAAACCCCCCATTGCGATCTCCCCGCCGCCAAAAGTAGCGTCGTGCCACTGCCGCTCCGGCGATAGTCAGCGCTGTCGCCAGGAGCTGCCGATGGCAGTCGCCGCTGCTGCATGGAGCGGCAGCCACCGCTGCCGCCTAGAGCGACAGCTGACACTGTCGCTCCCTATGGTAGTCGCCGCTGCCGCCAGAATCAGAAGCTGACACAGACGCCTAACCACCAGAAGCGATGGCGATGACATTAACCCCCCGCACCCTGCGCGTGCGGCCAAACCCCAGCTGCCAGAAGCGGTAGCTAACGCGACGCAAACCCTAGTAAGTTGCACGGGATCGCATGGCAGATCGCCTCCAAAAACCCTAACTTGGGGTTTTCCACAAAAATTTTTGTTTTTACAAATTCTTTTTCAGATTTAATTAAGATTTTTCTTCGTTAAATCCCGATTAATTACATGCTTTATAAATCATCGCATTTTGGATTATTTGATTATTATACGTTTAATAACTAGGAAGATCCTACGACCGCTCTGCCATTAGTTAACTAACCTAACGGTGTATGACGTTGCCCAGTGGTCCAATAATTATTAAACGAAAAATTTTCATTTCCATTATTAAATGCATGTGATGATTAATTGTCTGCGATGAAATAAAATGCCTGCTGCAATTTTTCTGTGACGTATGTTTATATTTGTTGTGGTTTTGGATCGGCTAGCTATCACCATTATTTTCCTCGCATTTTTTTCATTTTGAGAGAAATTGTAGTGAGGATAACATTGTATAATCTCCAAGACTGGCGCACGTCCCACGAAGATGAAGATCTATTTCCAGAAGAATATGGGCCCCACGAGGGTTCTCGAGTTGTATTTTCTATTTTATGGGACTGTATGGTCTTTTAAATGGCGATTAGCTGATCCACGCAACAAATATTTGTGTCTGAAATGCATAATTACTTGTTTTATTTTACAATATCTAATTATTACTCATTTTAACATGCTAGAGATAATGGCTAAAATCGCGAGCGTCAACTTTGACGTATTGGATGCTACAGGCAAAAAATTATCTGCGCTGGCAGTTGGATAACAAATTCCACATGCGCTCATAGGGACTGAGCCATGCCATTGCTATAGGCGATAAGGTTTCTGACATAGATAAAGCGAAAGCAATTATCTATATCAGACGCCATATCGATCGGACCCTGAAGGCCGAGTACCTCACTGTGAAAGACTCTTACGAGTTATGGACCGCTCTCGAGGATATATAAAAGTATCAAAAAGATGGTATCCTTTCCCGAGCACGATAAGAATGGGAGAACCTCCGTCTCTAGGACTTAAAGTCCATTGCCGAGTACAACTCGGCACTTTTCAGTACACCTCACGCTTGAAGTTGTGTGGTGAGAAAGTGACGGAGGAGCGCATGTTAGAGAAAACGTATAAATCCTTCCACGAGAAGGATGTCATACTTATGCAACAGTATCGTGAATGCAAGTTCACGAAATACTCGAAGCTTCTCTTATGCCTTCTGATGGCAGAACAGAATAGAGACCTCTTTCTGGCCACCCATAACTTGTGTCCTGCTGGTACTGCACATACGCTTGAAGCGCACCACATCTCCTCCCAGAAGAAGAGGACCAACTTCAGAGGCAAAACCCAGAAGGGAAAGGCAATGAAGAAGCAGGCTAGAGGACCCCCTCCAAAGTCCAACAATGAGGGAAAGAGGAAAAATGTGTGGAAGAGGAAAGACAATGGCCAGACATCTGCCCCCAAAAAAGACTGGGAAGATAAATGCCACAGGTGTGGCATGTCTGGACGCTGGTTCAGAAACTGTCGGACTCTACGCCACCTCCAGGACTTGTACAAAGCTAGCCAGAAGCCAACCGAAACAAACCTGGTGGAACACGAAGACCTGGCACCAATCAGGTTCATCGCTGGGGACTTCTCAAACGATGACCTGCTCGACTGAAGCCTTATCTATTTTTCTGCAATGCATTGTAGTTGAAACAATTTACTCTCCAGTTATTTGTTTTCTAGCATGTTGGATAATTTTCAGACATTGAATGATATTTAGTTATCATTGTGCCTTATACCGCTATGCCTTTTCTCTCTCTTACTTTAGATGGATTATAAATGCCTAATGAACAGTGCCTCTACGCACACGATCCTCCAAGATATTTGCTTTTTTCAAAGCATACACAAATATGATGGAACCATGAATACCATTTGCAGTCCGTCAGGAATAATAGAAGGATCAGGGGAAGCACACTTTCTGCTCTCCAATAAAACACAACTATTAATAAAAGATGCTCTTTTCTCTCCAAGCTCGCATAGAAACTTGTTAAGTTTCAAAGATATCCGTCTAAACAGATACCACCTAGAAACAGTGAACAAACAAACAAAGAATTATCGTATGTAACGACTCTTAAAATGGTGCTAAAACCATCGTTGAGCATTTCGAGGGACTCCCGTCGGGTCTCTACCATACAAAGATACGAGCAATGGAAGCTAACATAATTGAGCACAAGAAGTGCAAAAATCAACCACAATTCCAACTCTGGCACAATAGACTCGGACACCCTCGATCGGCAATGATGCACCGCATCATATCCCAATCCCGTGGAATTAACTCGAAAAGCCCGAAGCTACTTCGAAAGGGTGCATTTCCTTGTCCCCTTGTCACAAAGGGAAATTGATCACGAGACCATCTCCATTTAAGGTGGACTCAAAGTCTCCCAGCTTCCTATAGAGAATACATGGAGACATTTGCGGGCCTATTCACCCTGCAAGTGGGCCAGTTCGGTACTATATGGTACTGATAGACGCATCTTGCAAATGGTCGTATGTGTGCCTCCTGTCCACCCGCAACGTAGCCTTTCCAAAGCTACTGGCACAAATCATTAAGTTACAGGCACATTTCCCAGACAACCAGATCAAGAAATTGAGTCTGGATAACGCTGGGAAATTCACATCACAAGTCTTTTTAGACTACTGCCAAGCAACTGACATTGAAGTTGAACATCATGTAGCTCATGTTCACACCCAGAACGGGTTAGCTGAATCTCTTATAAAGAGAATACAATGGATTGCTCATCCATTGTTGATGCAATCCCAGTTGCTGGTGACTGCATGGGGACATGCCATCTTGAATGCTGTATTGCTAATAAAATTACGACAGTCAGGTAGTCAGTCTTATTCTCCAATGCAACTTGCATATGGAACTCCGCTGGATATCTCTCACTCGAGGACATTCGGATGCACTGTCTATGTCCCTATAGCACCACCACAGAGGACCAAGATGGGTCCTCAACGTCGCCTAGGTATCTACATAGGATTCGACTCACCATCGATCATTAGATACCTGGAACCCCTAACGGGGATGCCTTTAAGGCACTCTAGCAGACTGTGAGTTTGACGAAAGTTCCTTTTCCAAACTAGGCATAAACACAGAGAATCCAGAAGCTTCAAAGACCATTTCATGGGATACCAAAACTTTATCCCACTTTGATCTGCATACAAACCAATGTGAAGATGAGATCCTGAAGATCCTCCAAATACAAAATACAGCTCACATTTTACCAGATAAATTTACTGACAACCAGAAGATTGTCAAATCACACGTCCCTGCTGCAAACACACCATCTAGGATTGACATACCCAAATATGGATGCAATCCACCTACAGCAAAAGCGGTCGTACCTCAACAAAAGAGAGGACGACCCCCAGGCTCCAAGGATAAACTCCCTCGAAAGAGGAAAACTCCTCGAGTAATGATAACGATACCACCACAGGGTGCTGAGCTCAGCCTAGATACCTTTCCCCTCCTAAAAACCCCTGAAGATGAAAATATAGGAGAAATATCATTAAACTATGTACGTATTGGGGAGGTACTGGACAGAAAAAGCACAATCATCGATGATAACTTCGTGCTCATTATTGCCAATCACGTCACTGAATATGACGATGAGATCGATCCACACTCTCTAGCAGAATGTAAACGCAGAAAGGATTGGCCAAAGTGGAACGATGCAATAAGAGTAGAGCTGGACTCACTCTCGAAGCGCAAATTTTTTGGACCTGTACTCTGACGTGCGCTTATATTTCATATATTCACGCACGTTTTCTTTTGTGTTTCTCCGTGTTTTCCGCCGTCTCTTATTCGTTTTCGTATATTTTCCCGTTTTCTTTCACTTTTCTTTATTTGTCCATGATTACAGGAGTTCGACCACGTAGGGGACGTTTTACGATGATATCCCAAGTCCCCGGAGCAACGGGAGAAGTCACGCGTGATCCAGGGGGTCAAACATCGAAGAATTCATCTTTCAGCCCCTCACCCGGTCGGTTGATCATCTTCAACCGATCGGGTGATGCACGCGTGCACCACCCGGTCTCTACCGCAGCTCACAAAGAAGTCACCCAACCGGTTCACAGACCGGTTCTGCGGGCGGCTGTTCTCTGTTTTTTCGAGCAGAATTCCAACCGATCGGGTGACTCTCACCCGGTCGGTTCATCTGTAGCTGAGAAAAAGAGCTGAAGACACGGGCGCCGAACCGACCGGTTCACCCGACTGCTCCAAGATCCAACCGGTCGCTCAAGAACTCACCCGATCGGTTCATGAGATCGGGTGAAAACTCGCCGTTTTCTGTAATTTATCTGTAACGGATCAACCGATCGGTTGACTTGTCAACCGATCGGTTGATGCGTAAGTCTATATATAGAACCCCTAGGGTTCCAGAAACGGGAGAGTTGTATTTTTTTACTGTTTTATTTCCTTGTGACGGCTGTAATTGTTACTCTTAAGTAAGTTTTCAGATCTTTCTAAAATTTTAGTATTGTCTTTATTACTCCTTTACTTCCGCATTGCAATTGTCCGATTATGATTTCAACGGTTAAATTTCATTTAGATTGCTTTTTCATGAATTTTTGTGAGTAGTTCCCAAATCTGGGATTTTGGTGGAAACCCCTTCGGGGGCTCTTTCCGATGCGTCCATAGGGTTAGGAAATCGATAGGGAGTAAGAATCTAACGGTTATGCGGGGCGTTTCATTGTCATCGGCGGGAAAAAGACCGCCTTTGACCGTCGGGCCAAAGGGGGAATAAACTTGGCGGTTGACTCCCTAGCCATAGCTCACGCCTTTAGCGTAGACGCCAAATCCTAGCACGCGGGAGCGGCAGGATGAGACGTTGGGAGATATCGTTGCGGACTTAGTGCTCCCGGGATCGATCAGTGTTAATGGACACGGGAGTGCCCACTGATCGAATCCGGGAAGTCCGGTGTATCATCCTGGGCACCGATCGGAATATCGGGCCCATGGGACGCCGGTACCACTTTCATAGGCAACTTCTCACCATTAGACCCTAATCCCGATCGCTATCCATACCCGTAGGCCGTATCGGCGAGAGTCTCTCGTCGGGTTGGAAACCAAAGTCCCGGGTTTACTTTCTTTTTGTTCATACGCTTTTATTTTCTTTCGTGACAACCATCTACCGATTCGGGCTAGCTCGCCCCTCGGGGTGATTCAGGTCCTACCTGACCCAAGCACAACCTCGCCTCCCTGAGTTCGATATTCCCGCACCCTACACTAACCGTGAAACTTGCGGTAAACGACACCGCGCCGCCGCGACGCAAGCGGGGCGCCGGTCAAGTTTATGGCGCCGTTGCCTGGGAGGCAACGTGCTTGTCATTTTAGGATCTCATGAACCCTCGTGTCTAGCTCACATCCCTACCTCGCGATAATTTTCGCATTCTCCTTTTTCTTTTTCTTTTTCTTATTTTTATTTCTTATTTTATCTGTCTCTTTCCCACTTGTCGCTTCACGGGTGTTTGTTGTTTTTCATGCGCAGGAGTTCAAGGAGTCTTGACGACTTGATCCCCCTCGATCCAGAGATTAACGCCACCCTTAGGCGCTTGGCCGTCGAGAAGTGGAGAAGGGAAGATCCCGAATCCATGGAGGAGAACACCCCACCTCAGAAGTCTCTGCTGGAATACTCGATGCCATCTATCGAGTCCACTTCCGCCATCCGTCCTCCAGCTATCACGGCCCAAAGCTTTGAGCTAAAGCCGTCATTGGTGACGTGGATCCAGCAGGATCAGTTTGCGGGTGCACCCATTGTCACGACCCGCTTCCCTAAAATGGAGGCGAGACGTGAAAAGGTCCGCACGGGAGTGGAGCTGTGAAGCCCCAAACCCGATAAGCGTCAAAAATACATAAGCAGGTCCCTGTAACCACAACGGAAATAACAATAATAACACAAGGAGAGACTGAAATAAAAACTTCACATCTCATACATTGTCCAACAAGAAAAATAAGTTCAACATCCAGAAAAGCCACCAGGCTAAAAGAAAAGAGTCCAAGGCCCAGAACAAAGCCAATAAAAGCGACGACATAACAAAGTATAGGTGCTACGCACCGATAACAAAACGACTGTCAACAAAAATAAAACACAACGAAGACACTAGGACTGGTCCCCAGTGTCCACGTACTCCCCGTCAAACACAAGCTCGGGCTCAGCGTCAGCAAACACCTCGTCCTCAACAAGGTACTCGGGCTCAGGATCTAACATGTGTCACCCAAAAGAGTAAAGGGGCACATGTCAGCAAGTCTAAAAGACTTGAGCAAGGAAACTGAAAATGAGGCATCTAGCAACCTAGCAGTTTAGTATGCATGACATGGCAGTTATAACATGAGTGCACAATTAAAACATGGCAAGACAATTTGTACAAGGGAAAAATTTATCGGGACAAGACAAGAGTAGCCAAGCTACTATCAATTCAATCAATTCACATTTTGTAGGTGTTTACGCCCTTCGCTGAATGGTATAACATTTCAGACCGATCGGCACTAAACACTACCCCAATACCCGCACGATATGGAGCCTGGGGTCCCCGCACATGGAACTCAGCTAGTGAGCCTGGGGTTGCCCCGCACATTGAGCTCGCATTCTTAGTTCACAATTCAATACATTTCGAGCGTTGGGGTTAGCAACTCATTATGCTCGCTTCTGGTCACGAGCCAGGAACACAAGTATCGTAGCAAAGCTACGCAATCACAGCAACACCTAAAGAATGCGAGGTCATGACAATTTATTTGCGTACCGTTAATTAAATTAAACGTGACAGGCGAAATGCAATGACATGAACATATTCGCGTACCGTTAATTGAAAGTAAACATGACATGGAAATTGTGCAACATGCTAAATGTCGGAACTAGCTTCGTTGTCAAGCTAGTTCCCCAATTTGCGCCTAGGCGAGTATCATTTCGTCGCCTAGCCTCTTTTACGCCTACAACAAGCAAATGGCCTAAAACATGGCTAAACCCTAAGTGGCAAGTTTCACTTGCCTAGCACCGGGGATGACGACCACTTCGTCACACGGATGCTATCTACGGGGGAAATCGCTGTTTTGGGGGAACAATCAACAAACAACATGAAATTTTATTAGGGTTTCATAAAAATATAAATAGGTTAAGAAAACAACGGTAGATCGATTTCTTACCAAGAGGAGACGGAAGAAACACTCCGGGGAACCCTAGGATCAGATCTGGAAGCAAATGGAGAACTTTGGGGAAACTAGGGTTTTGGAGGATTTGGGGATTTTGATGGATTTGATGGGATTTTGGGGAATATGAGAGGTAGATAGAGTGAATGGATGGTTTGGATGATGGATTTAGGGCTTGGAATGAAGGAATGGAGCTTGGAGGAAGATGGGGGCTGAAGGGGGAAGATTTTAGGGTTTTGGGTCGTGTTGGAGAAGATGAAAACGATTGGGTTGGGTTTAAATAGGTTGGGCTGGCGGCTGCCCAGAAATTAGGGTTTTAACACTGGTTAGTCGGTCAAAGAGCAACCACTGACCGACTAGTTTGGCAACTAGTCGGTCGGTCGACCAACGCTGACCGACTAAGTGCAAACAGTAACTCCTGAACGAAAATAGGATTCTAGAGTTAGTCGGTCCATGAACAAATACTGACCGACTAGTTTAGCATCTAGTCGGTCGATGAACGTTCTTAGACCGACTAAGAGTAAACAGTAGCTGATACAAAAATAAGATGATGTGTTAGTCGGTTAAAGAAGCATTGCTGACCGACTAGTTTGCAACCTAGTCGGTCAACCAACGTTCTTAGACCGACTAACGATAAACAGTAACTCCTGAGAAATTTAGAAAGCTAACTAGTCGGTCCAAGAAGGATTGCCGACCGACTGGATCGTCATCTAGTCGGTCGGTGGCCCTTCTTACACCGGCTAATGAGCACCAAAAGTTCCGATACGGAGCGCGGGGCCCCGGGATCGATTCCTAAGACTCCTAGGCTTGATCTAACAGTTAGATACGACCGTTGTGAAGTCCGTCACGAGTGACATACTTCGAAATCGACGATCCTAAGGAAGAAGCGAGAAAATACGACGAATCGATCGAAAATGAAAGCTACGGAGACGAAAACCACACAAGAGGAGAAAATCCACCAAAACATATATTATATTATATTAAATCCAGATACATGAAAAGCAGTCGTTACATCCTCCCCAACTTAAGAAAAATTCCGTCCTCGGAATTTCCAAATACTCACGAGTCCGAAAACAAAAGTGGGAAACGCTCTCGCATCTCATCCTCATTCTCCCAAGTAGACTCTCCAGGTGAACCGTGTCGCCACATCACCCTCACAAGATTGACAATCTTGTTCCGAAGCGATTTCTGACGCCTGTCCAGAATCTGCACTGGATGCTGGTCATACGTCAAATCTGGGCGAACGGTAATCTCCGAAAAATCCACAGCATGAGATGGATCGCTAATGTATCGACGAAGCTGCGACACATGGAAAACATTGTGAACTCCTTCCAAAGATGGCGGCAAGGCCAAGCGATAAGCTACCTCGCCAACCCTCTCCAAAATGTCAAAAGGTCCAATGTATCGCGGGCTCAACTTTCCATGCTTCCCGAAACGAATCACACCACGATTCGGGGAAATCTTCAAGAACACATGGTCGCCCGGCTGAAACTCCAAAGGACGACGTTTGGCATCCGCCCAATGCTTAAAACGGTCCTGAGCAATCCTCAACCTCTCCCGAATATTCCTGACGATATCCACGGCCTCCACGATCATCTCAGGTCCCAACAACTCCCGATCACCAACGTCATCCCAACTCAATGGCGATCGACATTTCCTCCCATAAAGAGCGGTGAAAGGCGCCATGCCAATACTCGCCTGGAAGCTGTTGTTGTAAGAGAACTCCACCAAATGTAGATGGTCCTCCCACGAACCCTTGAAATCCAACATGCACGCCCTCAGCATGTCTTCCAAAATCTGAATCGTCCTCTCGGACTGGCCATCCGTCTGCGGATGGTACGCCGTGCTGAAACTCAGACGCGTACCCAAACTCTTCTGCAAACTCTGCCAGAACTGAGATGTGAACCTCGTGTCTCTGTCAGACACAATACTCACGGGGACTCCATGAAGTCGCACAACCTCCTGCACGATTCACGTTACATCACTATCCAAACTAGGAAAAGGAAATAAAAACGGAGAGTAAAAGAATTTTTACCTCCATATATCTCCTCGCTAGCGTCTCAGTGGACTGTCCCACTCGGAACGGAATAAAGTGCGCAGATTTGGTCAATCGATCTACGATCACCCAAATCGCGTCATTCTGCTTCGGACTCTGAGGTAGTCCAGTCACGAAATCCATAGTGATGTGTTGCCATTTCCACTCCGGAATCGGAAGCGGTTGTAGCAACCCGGCCGTACGCTGATGCTCCGCCTTCACTTGCTGGCAAACCAAGCACTTGGCTACACTCCGAGCCACGCTCCTCTTCATTCCATGCCACCAATAATTCAGACGAAGATCCTGGTACATCTTGGTGCCACCAGGATGCACAGAATACGGCGAACTGTGTGCCTCCACCATCAGCTCATCTCTGATATCCCCAGCAGGCACACACAACCTGGCCCCAAACCTCAGCGAGCCATCCTCATGAATCAAAAAGTCAGTCCGTAGACCGGCTTCCACCTGCTCCCGAATCTTCACCAGCTTCGGATCCTCAGCCTGGCCAGCCTTAATCCGATCCACGATCGTCGACTGTACCTGCATGTACATCAACGACGAAGCCCCTCCAGGAAGAACAACCTCCACACCAGACTCGCAAAAATCCTGCTACAATCTCCACTGCGAGGTCAAAACCATCACCGCCGGAAGCCTACTCAAAGCATCTGGAACCACATTCACCTTGCCAGGGTGAAACTGCAAATCAATATCATAATCCGCCATAAGCTCCAACCATCGACGCTGTCGCATGTTAAGCTCCTTCTGAGTGAAAATGTACTTCAAGCTTTTGTGATCGGTGAAAATCTTCACTTTCTCACTCAGCAGGAAGTGCCTCCAAATCTTAAGAGCAAACACAACGGCAGCCAACTCCAAATCGTGCGTCGGGTAATTTTTCTCATGAACCTTAAGCTGACGAGACGCATACGCCACAACGTGCCCGTGCTGATGCAACACGCAACCGAGACCCTTGCCAGAAGCATCGCAAAAGATCTCAAATCCACCGCTGCGATCAGGCACAACAAGAATAGGGGCAGTCGTCAACCTCTCCTTCAGAATACCAAAAGCACCCTCACAATCACCCGACCAAACAAAAGCAACATCCTTCCGCGTCAACCTGGTCATCGGCTCAGCAATACGAGAAAAGTCCTTAATGAATCGCCGATAATAACCAGCAAGACCAAGGAAACTCCGAATCTCAGACGCTGACGACGGAACATGCCACTCCCTGATGGCCCTAATCTTCTCGGGATCCACTGAAATACCATCTCCAGTCACCACATGCCCGAGAAAAGCAACTCTATCCAGCCAAAACTCGCACTTCGAAAACTTAGCATACAAACGATGCTTACTCAAAATCTCCAACACCGTCCTTAAGTGCGAGGCATGCTCTTCCTCCGACTTCGAATAGATCAGAATGTCGTCAATAAAGATAACGACAAACTTATCCAAAAAGTCGTAGAAAATCAGGTTCATCAGATTCATGAAAACTGCGGGCGCGTTAGTTACGCCGAAGGGCATAACCACGAACTCATAGTGTCCATACTTCGTCCTGAACGCTGTCTTCGGAACATCTCCCTTCTTCACCTTCAACTGATGGTAACCACTCCTCAAATCCAATTTTGAAAACACCCTCGAACCTCCAAGCTGATCAAAAATATCATCGATGCGAGGCAACGGGTATTTATTCTTAATGGTCACCGCATTCAACTCCCGATAGTCCACGCACATGCGACGCGAACCATCCTTCTTCTTTACCAGCAACACCGGTGCTCCCCACGGAGACACGCTAGGATTAATATAACCCTTCTGCAAAAGCTCATCCAACTGCTTCCGCAACTCTTCCAACTCTGCAGGTGCCATACGATACGGCGCCTTCGAAATCGGCTGCGCACCTGGAACAAGATCGATAGAAAATTCCAAAGCTCGATCAGGCGGCAAACCAGACATCTCCTCGGGGAAGACGTCGCCAAAATCACGCACCACAGCTGGCCACTCCAGCTCCATCTGCATAGCCACAGCCTCCACCGGCCTGGCCCGAAATCTGACAGGACCAAGCGAACTGCTACCACGACTGAACTCAAACACTGGATGTCCGGGAATCTCGAACACCACCTTCTTTCTCCGACAGTCGATCGTAGCATAGAAGCTCACAAGCCAATCCATCCCAAGAACTGCATCATAGTTGATGATGTCGTGGACAATGAAATCAGCGAAAAGCTCATGTCCACAAACCACCAAAGAGCAAGAATTGCAACCACGATGCACCGAGACTACACCATTCCCTGTAACGATATTCCAACTCTTTGGAAGAGGGGACGTCGACAAGGAATGCCTCTCCACGAAGCTCCGAGAAATAATGCACATCGACGCACCAGAGTCAAAGAGGACCCGTGCAGGAAATGTGCAAACCAAAACCACACCTAACAAGCAATTAACAATCAAACCCTAGTCTAGCAAACAACCATGTTCAAGCAAACAACATAATCTAACAACCAAAACCAGCTAGGAAAGTAACAGCTAGATTGAGGATTACCTGCGATAACCTCATCCACAGCCTCGCTCTCCGCCGCGGTCATCAGGAAAGCCTGCCTCCTCGGCGGAACAGCCTGCCGAAAAGCCTGCCTCTGCGGAACAAGAGCTGCTCCACGTCCAGCAGGAACAGGCGCTCGCTGCTACAACGGCTGTGCTGCAACAGGTGCCCTCCGCAGCGGGTCCGCATGCCGACAATCCTTCGCGACATGAGAAGCATCACCGCAAATCAAACACTGGCCCAGAAACTTCCGACACTGATCCTTGACGTGGCCAGGCTTGCCGCAGAAATGGCAAAACTTCAGAATAGGCCCTCCTGGCCTCTTAAACTGAGCAGACTGATTAGGCCTGAATCCAGGTCTAACCACGGCTCTCGCCTGTTCCACAGGCCTCTTCCCAGCACCAACAACAGACCCCTTCCTCTGGTTCACGAGCAGCTCCTGCCTCTTGGCAGCGACCAGAACCTTCTGATAAGATTCTCGGTCAGAAGAGGTCACAAAACTCTGGAGCTCCGAAGCAAGCCCCTGCAGGAACCTCTGAGCCCTCTCCTCAGCGTCCTGCACCATCTTCGGTGCAAACCGACTCAGCCTCATGAACTCTTGGTGATACATGTCCACCGACGAGTTCCCTTGCTTCAAATCGATAAAACGCTGCAGCATCTCTTCCCTGGCAGCCTTCGGGAAGAACTCACCATCAAATCTAGCCTTGAAGGTAGCCCAAGCTATCGGCTCCACCAACAACTTCTCTTCCGCATCCCACCAATTCCGAGCATTATCCTTGAGCTGCCTCTTCGCCAAATCAACCCATCCAGCCGGGGTGATCTTGGCCATCTTCAGATTGTCCTCGATGTTCCGAATCCACTCATCAGCAGCCAGAGGACCCTCAGAACCATCAAAATATGCGGGACCCAGCTCCCGAAATTGCTTCGCTCCTGGCTCAGAGCGAGGGGCATCCGGAAGAGCCCGGGCAGCTCGAGCAAGCGGAGCATTCTGGACTTGCAAAAGCACGCCCTGCTGCACTTGCATCATCTGGAGCATCATCCGCATCATCTCACCGCGGGTGGGTTCCCGCTCCGGCTCCTCATCATGAGGGACCGCGCCACTACCCCCACCACGGGTGAAACGCCTTCCTGCCATCTAGTGACACAGAAAACGAATCAGATTAGACTCATAGCTTATGACTCGGACGTCGAACTTAATTTATTGGACATTCTAATATTATTATCGCTATTCCAAAAATCGCAGTTACAGAAGGACCTGCATGGGCCACCAACAAAACATGTCACGACCCGCTTCCCTAAAATGGAGGCGAGACGTGAAAAGGTCCGCACGGGAGTGGAGCTGTGAAGCCCCAAACCCGATAAGCGTCAAAAATACATAAGCAGGTCCCTGTAACCACAACGGAAATAACAATAATAACACAAGGAGAGACTGAAATAAAAACTTCACATCTCATACATTGTCCAACAAGAAAAATAAGTTCAACATCCAGAAAAGCCACCAGGCTAAAAGAAAAGAGTCCAAGGCCCAGAACAAAGCCAACAAAAGCGACGACATAACAAAGTATAGGTGCTACGCACCGATAACAAAACGACTGTCAACAAAAGTAAAACACAACGAAGACACTAGGACTGGTCCCCAGTGTCCACGTACTCCCCGTCAAACACAAGCTCGGGCTCGGCGTCAGCAAACACCTCGTCCTCAACAAGGTACTCGGGCTCAGGATCTAACATGTGTCACCCAAAAGAGTAAAGGGGCACATGTCAGCAAGTCTAAAAGACTTGAGCAAGGAAACTGAAAATGAGGCATCTAGCAACCTAGCAGTTTAGTATGCATGACATGGCAGTTATAACATGAGTGCACAATTAAAACATGGCAAGACAATTTGTACAAGGGAACAATTTATCGGGACAAGACAAGAGTAGCCAAGCTACTATCAATTCAATCAATTCACATTTTGTAGGTGTTTACGCCCTTCGCTGAATGGTATAACATTTCAGACCGATTGGCACTAAACACTACCCCAATACCCACACGATATGGAGCCTGGGGTCCCCGCACATAGAACTCAGCTAGTGAGCCTGGGGTTGCCCCGCACATTGAGCTCGCATTCTTAGTTCACAATTCAATACATTTCGAGCGTTGGGGTTAGCAACTCATTATGCTCGCTTCTGGTCACGAGCCAGGAACACAAGTATCGTAGCAAAGCTACGCAATCACAGCAACACCTAAAGAATGCGAGGTCATGACAATTTATTTGCGTACCGTTAATTAAATTAAACGTGACAGGCGAAATGCAATGACATGAACATATTCGCGTACCGTTAATTGAAAGTAAACATGACATGGAAATTGTGCAACATGCTAAATGTCGGAACTAGCTTCGTTGTCAAGCTAGTTCCCCAATTTGCGCCTAGGCGAGTATCATTTCGTCGCCTAGCCTCTTTTACGCCTACAACAAGCAAATGGCCTAAAACATGGCTAAACCCTAAGTGGCAAGTTTCACTTGCCTAGCACCGGGGATGACGACCACTTCGTCACACGGATGCTATCTACGGGGGAAATCGCTGTTTTGGGGGAACAATCAACAAACAACATGAAATTTTATTAGGGTTTCATAAAAATATAAATAGGTTAAGAAAACAACGGTAGATCGATTTCTTACCAAGAGGAGACGGAAGAAACACTCCGGGGAACCCTAGGATCAGATCTGGAAGCAAATGGAGAACTTTGGGGAAACTAGGGTTTGGAGGATTTGGGGATTTTGATGGATTTGATGGGATTTTGGGGAAGATGAGAGGTAGATAGAGTGAATGGATGGTTTGGATGATGGATTTAGGGCTTGGAATGAAGGAATGGAGCTTGGAGGAAGATGGGGGCTGAAGGGGGAAGATTTTAGGGTTTTGGGTCGTGTTGGAGAAGATGAAAACGATTGGGTTGGGTTTAAATAGGTTGGGCTGGCGGCTGCCCAGAAATTAGGGTTTTAACACTGGTTAGTCGGTCAAAGAGCAACCACTGACCGACTAGTTTGGCAACTAGTCGGTCGGTCGACCAACGCTGACCGACTAAGTGCAAACAGTAACTCCTGAACGAAAATAGGATTCTAGAGTTAGTCGGTCCATGAACAAATACTGACCGACTAGTTTAGCATCTAGTCGGTCGATGAACGTTCTTAGACCGACTAAGAGTAAACAGTAGCTGATACAAAAATAAGATGATGTGTTAGTCGGTTAAAGAAGCATTGCTGACCGACTAGTTTGCAACCTAGTCGGTCAACCAACGTTCTTAGACCGACTAACGATAAACAGTAACTCCTGAGAAATTTAGAAAGCTAACTAGTCGGTCCAAGAAGGATTGCCGACCGACTGGATCGTCATCTAGTCGGTCGGTGGCCCTTCTTACACCGGCTAATGAGCACCAAAAGTTCCGATACGGAGCGCGGGGCCCCGGGATCGATTCCTAAGACTCCTAGGCTTGATCTAACAGTTAGATACGACCGTTGTGAAGTCCGTCACGAGTGACATACTTCGAAATCGACGATCCTAAGGAAGAAGCGAGAAAATACGACGAATCGATCGAAAATGAAAGCTACGGAGACGAAAACCACACAAGAGGAGAAAATCCACCAAAACATATATTATATTATATTAAATCCAGATACATGAAAAGCAGTCGTTACACCCATGGAGAGCCCGATTGAGCATCTAGACTCCTTCTTGGAGAAGTGTGACACCTTCCGGATCAATGGTGTCACGACAGAGGCTATCCGTCTGAAGCTGTTCCCCTTCTCCTTGCGAGACAAAGCAAAGCAATGGCTAAGGGGGAAGGACCCCAACACTTTCAACACCTGGGAGAAGCTCTCCAACGCTTTTCTGACAAAGTTCTTTCCTCCGGGGAAGACCATGAAGTTGAGGAGTGAAATCTCCTCCTTCTCCCAGGCCAGCCACGAGTCCTTGCATGAAGCTTGGACGAGATATAAAGAGATGCAAAGAAGATGCCCTCACCATGAGCTTCCGAAGTGGCAGATTATTAATCTGTTCTACAATGGGTTGAGGGATGACCTGAAATCTTCTATGGACGCCGCGGCTGGGGGTTCCTTCATGTCTAGAAGTGAGGAGGATGCCGGGCATATTCTAGAAAATATGGCATCCAACAATGAGCGGTGGTGTGACGAGAGAGCCACACCAAG
This sequence comes from Scilla litardierei, assembly GCA_030789695.1. NCBI lineage: Eukaryota > Viridiplantae > Streptophyta > Magnoliopsida > Asparagales > Asparagaceae > Scilla > Scilla litardierei. The sequence continues at coordinate 236,053,310 of CM061133.1, forward strand.
ATCCGGGGGTGTACACAGAGTCGAGGACGTCGACAAACTTTCAAGCAAGTTTGACTTGCTTTCGACCCAGATCTCCGCACTAATGGTTGGAGCCGGTGGGGCCGATACACAGCAGATTTCAGCAGTAGAGTCCGGATTCTTCGGGGAATTCGACGGTGGTGACATCTCACCACCGTTGGATCAGGCGAGCGCACTATTTTACAACCCTACGGGAAATGCGCCGTACCTGCCAAGGACAAATTCCAACCCGGCCTACTCTCCAAACAACCGGAACCACCCGAACTTCAGTTACCGGCCACCATTTCAGCCCTCGCCGCCTCAGCAGCCGCAGCAACAAGCATATCAGCCGGCTAGGCCACAGCAGAGTCAGTTTCAACAGCAACAATATCAGCAGCAACCATCTCAGCAACAATCCTACGCCCCCAGGAATCAGCAGCCGTTCCAGCAGCAGCAGCAGTATGGCCAACAGAGGGCCGTCTCTCCGGTTGAGTCTCTCTTGACTCAATATATTACCAACCAGGAGAGGATCAACCAGAAGCTGGAAATGGGTCAGCGGACCCTCACGGACCAAGTAACCCAGCTGGGGTTACAAGTGGCGAACCTTGCAAGGTCACAAAACCAATTACCGCCACAACCGGAGGTGAACCCGAGGGGAGTAACCCAGACATCGGCACTCTTGCACGAGCACGCAAATGTGTCCGCTATCGTTCTGAGAAGCGGGACACAAATTCCTACTAGAGTGCCCCCTAGCAACCCGGAAGCACCGTCGGTCGTTGAGAAACCGATCGAAAAATCAAACGATGCCGGTGCTTCGTCATCAAATCCTATGACTCCGGAGGGAGTCTCTGAAGAAGAGAAAGAGAAGAAGGAGGAAGAGAGCCCTAAAGTGTATAAACCCGTTGTGCCATTTCCCCAACGGTTGGCTCAGGCAAAAATTGATGAGAAATATGGCAAGTTCTTCGCCATGGTCAAGGACCTGAGTTTGCAGATCCCCTTCCTAGAAGCAATCGAAACAATCCCCTCCTATGCAAAATTCTTAAAAGATTTGGTGACTAGAGGGTCCAGAAAGGAGAAAGTAGTGTTGACGGTGGAGTGTAGCGCTCTTATCCAGAGGGCAAATCCGCCGAAACTTAAAGACCCGGGGAGCTTTTCCATTCCTTGCACGATCGGGGCAGTGAAGATTCATCGTGCACTCGTCGATCTCGGAGCGAGTGTTAGTTTGATGCCCTTGTCGATGTACAGAAGGATAGGGATGGGTGATTTGGAACCCACCAGGATGACCCTACAACTAGCTGACCGGTCGGTAAAATATCCGGTGGGAGTTGTGGATGACCTTCCCGTGAATGTGAGAGGGGTGCATGTGCCTGTGGACTTTGTGGTCATGGACATGCCCGAAGACGCACACACCCCCATTATCCTGGGACGGCCTTTCATGGCCACTGCTGGCGTTCTAATAGATGTGAAGAACGGAAAACTATCTTTGAACGTCGGCGGAGAGAAAGTTGAGTTTGACCTGGGATTATCTATGAAGCACCCCGATCCCCCTGATGACCCTGGATGCAATTTGCTTGAGATAGAAGAAGAAAAATCTGTAGAGGAGAGCTCCTGGGAGATTCTCCTGAGAAACCCCCCCGATGACTTGGGGGATTTAGAAGATGAAGAAGGCCCCGAAGACAAAGAAGCTGCTGGAAAACCAAGTGCAGCGAGAACGACCCCTCCCGGGTTCCCCAAGACTCCTCCTGCGAGGAGAACGGGGAAAGAGCCCATGGATCTCACTAAAGACGAGGTCCGGATCCTGAAAAAGATGGCGGGAAGCGCCAACACCAAGGAAAAGCCCCCGGACCCCAAGAACAAGGGAAGGGTAGTCGAGCAAGTATTTTTCCAGCCGCTGACTACTCCAAGTGCCTTCAGCTCCAGCGAGGAAGAGATGCCGAAATTTGGGCATCACCCGTATCAGCCACCATGAGCATCTCTTGCGGGCGTCGAGCCAACGACGTTAAACAAGTGCGCTTCATGGGAGGCAACCCATGTTCTAAACTTTTTCTCTAACTTTTAGCGTTATTTTTTTACTTTATTTTATCTATTTTTATAAATAAAATCAGCCGCGAGAACATCCGTTCGGGGACTTAATCAAATCTATTGGTTTTTGCAGAAAACAAGCCCCAACCGATCGGGTGACAACTCACCCGATCGGTTGTGATGTATCAGATACATGCCGAGATCTGTCCCCATATGACCCGATCGGTTGAGTAATGAAGAGACCAGGTGGCAGACCGGGTGAGCTGGGGAGAACTCTCGGGAAATTTTGGGGAATATCAACCGATCGGTTGAGTTAGAGCGAGATCGGTTGACCTGACCGGGTGAGCAGCCCTAAGTTCTCGGGAAATTGAGTGGAGCGGCCAACCGATCGGTTGACAAGTCAACCGATCGGTTCGCCTGTAGCATTTCTTCGGCAAGATTTTCGACCTAACAGTCAACCGATCGGGTGACAAGTCACCCGATCGGTTCGACTTAAAACCCTATATAACCCCCCCGACACCCGTTCGTTTTCTCCCTCGCCCGATCGCCCGAACCTCTGCCGTTTCGTCTCCCATCGTGTGCCTTCCTGCTTTCTTCCCCAAAATCAGCCTCGATCTTCTTCTCCAACCATTTCCCTACCCATCCACCATCATTTCTCTCCATTCCCCCGTCATCTCCCTACACACAAACCCTAGATTTCCCCCATTTCCCCCCCCCCCCGCTTCGGAACTTGTTGAAGAGATCGCTGCGGCTTCACATCGTGCTCCAATCGAGCAGCATCGGGGCATCCACGAGCAACTATCTTCATCTCATTTTGGGTAACCTCGCTCCTTTGCTTAATTTTAATCTTTTCCCAAATATTCTGTTTGCTTGTTGGTCGTATTTTGTGTTTGTTTTGAATTCGTTGTACTTTCACACACCTACGCGCACAAACAACACCTACACAATGCCTCCCCGCCGTATTAAACCCACCGACGCTAGCTCTTCGAACCCTAGGCCCACCCGTCGTACCCGTCGCACACAGCCCACCACCTCTAACCCATCCACCACACCACGCACCACTTCCCCACCTCCCGGTTACGATCTCGAATATGGGATGCAATTCCAATCCGATGACCATGCCGACCGATTCACGGCCATGGTCCTCCTTGCTGGTCAGGGTGGTCGGATAACCCAGGAATCCGTCGACCGTGACCTCCCCTTCCTTCAAAGCTTCGTTCGCCACATCCGCGAAGACCCACCCGACGTCTCCGAGCTCCACATTCCACCCCCCACGACCCCTGGTCCCCAGCGCAGGCCCTCGTCACCACCCCCAGAGGGTGGTGCCCCTGCTTGATTTTTCTCTCCCGCTTTTGCCCCCCCCCCATTTTTGAGCCCATCTGTCTTTTCGGGGCCCCGCTTTGTCTCTGTCGGAGGGAGGGGACTATTTGCGTGTTGTTTTCTAGATTCACCCCTTTTGTTTTTGACTCCCCCTTGTACATATCTGGATTTCATTAATCATATCGTTTCGCTAGCTCTTTCTGGTCTAGCTTGGGGGACGTCTACTTTGGTGTGCTGTCGTGTTTTGTTTGTTTTTCTCATTTTTTTGTGTGTGTGCTTGTTTTTCATTTTTTTTATTGTCGTGTCGTGTGGTTTTCTTTTTATTTTTCGTTTTGTTTGATTTTGATTTTGTTTTTTCTTTCTTTTTCAATTTTATCTATGTGTTTTCCTCGTTTTTATTTCTTTTTGTGTCAGTGCGTATTCCCCCCCATTTTCTTTGCCCTCACGTGCTCACTCATATTGCATTGAGGGCAATGCAAACTTCAGCTTGGGGGAGTCGCACTGTGTGCGTCGTTTGGGTCCTTTTTCGTATTTTTTGTGTCGTTTTCATCGTGTTTTTATTTTTTCTTGTTTTTCCTTTTTTTAGCTCTTTCTCCTAGAAATGACTCTTATGATGAATCGCCACAAAGTCACACACACCTAGCATTGCGTTGATGATCACACTCACTAACCCTAGGATTTCGAGTCCTCTTGCATTTCACGCGTCGCAGGTCCACTTAGCTTTTTGTGAGTCGTGTGTCGTGACTAGCATTTGGTGTGCTTCTGCTTTGTGATTTTACTTTATATACCTGTCCAGGAATGACCCCTAGATTGTCATGCTCCGATCTGAATATGCGGTATATGTTTCCACTGTTTGCATGCTATATTTATATCGTATAATTCAATTCACATGCGTCGGGATTCCACAACTAAGGACTAGGATAACCCATTTAGCCTACGCTCTATTTAGCGAGAATAGTTTCCTTTGCCCAAGTGTTTAGATTTCGACTTCTTTTTTGTTTTACTTGGTGCAAATCCCCTCGTCGTGTACCGTTCTCCCACTTGGGAGAGTACACATGTGTATAGCCAATATCCCAAAAATCCAAAAAAAAGGAGAAAAGAAAAGAAAAACCCAAAAAGAAAAGAAAAGAAAAATCTTGTATAGCCCAAAATTCAAAAAAAAATACAAAGCCCAAAAACCCAAAAAAATTCCCGTGTGAATATTTTTTCATACTTGCCAAGAATAAAGGGAAGGCGAGAATTTGCACCGAGTGTTCTTCTCCACATCATCTCAACCCCCGTCGTTATCAAAAAACACTTGACTTAGGAACTTTTTAGCTAGTATCTAGGCTATAGTGGCGTGATTTCCTTAACCCTAGTTGTGGAGTCCCCGATGCATGATACGCTTCTATTCTAACTCTTCTCGTGCATGCTTGAACTTATATTCACCGCTTATTTCAATTCGGATCGATATTTTGGGTCATACCTTGGATTTGTGTATATCGAGCATCACAGCACATCGTAGAAAGCATCACCGTTTGCTAGCACACGACGACGCTCACTCGCGCTTCACTGCGTGGACCCACGACACTTATTTGGACTCGCTTTCCTAGATTTAGTGGTGTGATTTGGCGTTTGCTTGCTTGGTGTGTCGTTTCTGATTTTGGCAGCTCTGATGGACGATCTAGGGTCTAGAGTTTTCTTTTTCTTTCTTCCTCTATATTTTCCCCTTCCGAGCTCCTACTCTCACTCGTCTTCCTCGAGGACGAGGAAGAGTTCAGCTTGGGGGATTTTGACGTGCGCTTATATTTCATATATTCACGCACGTTTTCTTTTGTGTTTCTCCGTGTTTTCCGCCGTCTCTTATTCGTTTTCATATTTTTTCCCGTTTTCTTTCACTTTTCTTTGTTTGTCCATGATTGCAGGAGTTCGACCACGTAGGGGACGTTTTACGATGATATCCCAAGTCCCCGGAGCAACGGGAGAAGTCACGCGTGATCCAGGGGGTCAAACGTCGAAGAATTCATCTTTCAGCCCCTCACCCGGTCGGTTGATCATCTTCAACCGATCGGGTGATGCACGCGTGCACCACCCGGTCTCTACCGCAGCTCACAAAGAAGTCACCCGACCGGTTCACAGACCGGTTCTGCGGGTGGCTGTTCTCTGTTTTTTCGAGCAGAATTCCAACCGATCGGGTGACTCTCACCCGGTCGGTTCATCTGTAGCTGAGAAAAAGAGCTGAAGACACGGGCGCCGAACCGACCGGTTCACCCGACTGCTCCAAGATCCAACTGGTCGCTCAAGAACTCACCCGATCGGTTCATGAGATCGGGTGAAAACTCGCCGTTTTCTGTAATTTATCTGTAACGGATCAACCGATCGGTTGACTTGTCAACCGATCGGTTGATGCGTAAGTCTATATATAGAACCCCTAGGGTTCCAGAAACGGGAGAGTTGTATTTTTTACTGTTTTATTTCCTTGTGACGGCTGTAATTGTTACTCTTAAGTAAGTTTTCAGATCTTTCTAAAATTTTAGTATTGTCGTTATTACTCCTTTACTTCCGCATTGCAATTGTCCGATTATGATTTCAACGGTTAAATTTCATTTAGATTGCTTTTTCATGAATTTTTGTGAGTAGTTCCCAAATCTGGGATTTTGGTGGAAACCCCTTCGGGGGCTCTTCCCGATGCGTCCATAGGGTTAGGAAATCGATAGGGAGTAGGAATCTAACGGTTACGCGGGGCGTTTCATTGTCATCGGCGGGAAAAATACCGCCTTTGACCGTCGGGCCAAGGGGGAATAAACTTGGCGGTTGACTCCCTAGCCATAGCTCACGCCTTTAGCGTAGACGCCAAATCCTAGCACGCGGGAGCGGCAGGATGAGACGTTGGGAGATATCGTTGCGGACTTAGTGCTCCCGGGATCGATCAGTGTTAATGGACATGGGAGTGCCCACTGATCGAATCCGGGAAGTCCGGTGTATCATCCTGGGCACCGACCGGAATATCGGGCCCATGGGACGCCGGTACCACTTTCAGAGGCAACGTCTCACCATTAGACCCTAATCCCGATCGCTATCCATACCCGTAGGCCGTATCGGCGAGAGTCTCTCGTCGGGTTGGAAACCAAAGTCCCGGGTTTACTTTCTTTTTGTTCATACGCTTTTATTTTCTTTCGTGACAACCATCTACCGATTCGGGCTAGCTCGCCCCTCGGGGTGATTCAGGTCCTACCTGACCCAAGCACAACCTCGCCTCCCTGAGTTCGATATTCCCGCACCCTACACTAACCATGAAACTTGCGGTAAACGACACCGCGCCGCCGCGACGCAAGCGGGGCGCCGGTCATACTCCTAACACCGAAGGGTGTTAAACCGGTGGGATATAAATGGGTATTCGTAAGAAAAAGGAATGAAAATAACGAGATCATATGCTACAAAGCGCGCCTTGTTGCACAAGGTTTTTCCCAACGACCAGGAATAGACTATGATGATACATATTCTTCGGTCATGGATGCGATCACTTTCCATTTCATTATTAGTCTAACTACTACGGAAGGCCTGGATATGCAGCTCATGGACATTGTGACTACATACTTATATGTCAATATAGATAAGGATATCTATATGAGACTTCTGGATGGCTATAAACTACCGACGAAAATGACAGAAAGACCTCGGGACATCTACTCTGTCAAACTCCAAAGATCATTGTATGGTCTAAAACAGTCGGGGAGAATGTGGTATAACAGACTCAGTGAATTCCTAGTGCAATAAGGATTCACAACTAATGAAGTCTGCCCTTGCATCTTTATAAGAGCAAATGGAACAGGATTAGTAATTATTGCCGTCTACGTAGACGACTTAAACCTCATCAGATCTCCTAAAGAGATAGCTGAGATATCCAAGAGACTCGCACAGACTTTTGAGATGAAAGACCTTGGCAAAACGAAGTTCTGCCTAGGCTTACAAATCGAACACTTAAGCGGAGGAATCCAGTTACATCAATCCACATACACAAGGAAGTTGCTGAAAAACTTCCTTATGGACAAATGTTATCTGCTTAGTACACCAATGGTCGTCAGATCAATGGATGTTAATGCAGACCCCTTCCGGCCGCTGGAAGAGGGGGAGGAAGCACTGGGTTCTGAAGTACCCTACCTGAGTGCAATTGGAGCACTCCTCTATCTGGAAAACTACATGCGTTTCGATATAGCGTTTGCAGTTAACCTACTAGCCAGATACTGTTCAACACCCTCAAAGCGCCACTGGAACGGAGTGAAGCACCTTCTGCGGTACCTCCAAGGGTCAGTTGACCTGGGACTATACTTCAAGAAAGGCGTATCCTCCAACTTAGTTGGTTATGCAGATGCAGGATACAGGTCTGACCCTAACACCGCAAAGTCCCAGACCGGCTTCATTTTCACCTACGGTGGAACAACCATCTCATGGAGATCTGTGAAGCAGACTTCAACAGCAACCTCATCCAACCACTCCGAACTAATTGCGATCCACGAAGCTAGCAGAGAATGCTTCTGGCTTCGTTCAGTCATCCACCACATCATTGTGACAACCGGCCTGAAGACGAGAGATCTTGGACCAACCACCATGTATGAAGACAATGATGCCTGCATAGCTCAACTACGAGGTGGCTACATCAAAGGTGACAAGATGAATATTTCCCCCAAACTCTTCTGGATGCATGAACAACAAGTAGACAACCAGATTGACATCCAGTAGATCCAGTCTTGCAACAACCTGGCAGATCTTTTTACTAAAGCTTTACCTCGATGTACCTTTAGAAAACTTGTAATAGGAATTGGGATGGGACAGTTGAAAGATTTACAAGCCTGAAGCTTGTACGCAACAGGGGGAGTTAATGTTGAGTTGTACTCTTTTTCCCTTAGCTATTGGTTTTTTCCACTGGGTTTTCCATAGCCAAAGGTTTTAACGAGGCAACCACATCAACTCTGGATACAGAAGTATCCACCTCTAGTGATATCCATCGATCAGGGAAAGTTATAGAAACTTGTACTCTTTTCCTTTAGCCATTGATTTTTTCCACTGGGTTTTCCATGGCATAGGTTTTAACGAGGCAAGAACTCTTAACTTAGGATCCAGAAGTAACCATACCCACATGGTCATATAAGCTCTATGAACCCTAAAGCGCTCATATACCTAGCTGATACGTTTATCACCTACGAGAGGAGGCATAAGAAGACTAAGGAGTAATTGCTGGACACACCGATGATTTGGGGATAGAATTTCTTTATGCACTATTAGTTGGTCGGTGTTGCTGTACGCACTACGCCTCATCATTATATAAGAGAGGGCGTGGGCTAGGGTTAGGGTATGGAATTTGTATCCGTCTTTTGACATTCCTAGAGTTCTCCGAGGAGATCTAGAAGAGAGTTTAGGCTTTTCCCTTAGCAAAAGCTAGCAGAGGGGCCAACTCTTCCAAAATTGGCTACTTATCATTTGTAACCCTATTTTCTATTCCAATAAAAATCCCCAAATCCTTTCCACAAAACCTAGTCTGCATCAATTTGGTATCAGAGCTCTGATCCAATGGCCACAACAAGATCAGCTACGACGAAATCTATGGAGGAGAGGTTAGATGCGGGATCGTCGAGAGGAAGAAAGAAGCAGCGGAGATTATCATGAAGATCAACACGACCGCGGTGACACTCAGATCTGATTTGAAGGAGAATCTGGAGCAAATGAAGGAGATGCTTACCAACTTCATGACTCAAAACATCACCGCGCCTCAGATCTCGCATTCGAAGGAAGGAGCCACCTCAGATCTGAATCACCAATCAGATCTGAGGGGAAAAGGGAAGGCAACGATGGTTCCGGATCATGAAGGTGTGATCTTGGAAGGAGTAGATCCAGATCTGGATCTCGACGATGATGACTGGCAAGAGGACCTCTCTGAAACCCTAGGGGAGAGCTTCGAGGAAGACCCACCCACACATCGGCAGCGGAGGACGCGTGCGGCGAACACCTTGGGGGTTGCCGACAGTCGACGACACCCCAGGGGGCTCGCCGGAGGCGGGTGAGCCCCCCATGGGGCCGCCAAGACTGGGCGACTCCACAGGGGGGTCGCAGGAGCAGGGCGACCCCGCCTGGGGGTCGCCGAAGGCGGGCGAGCCCCAGACGGGGCCACCGAAGGCTGGCGACCCCCTGGCGGGGCCGTCAGAGGCGGGCGACCCCCCAGGGGGCCACCGAGAGGCCGCGTGCCTGCCAGGGCACGCGCGGACCCCTGACGGGCCGTACGAATTTCGAGGACCCCCCCGCACATCGCAGGGGGGGATTACGGGACCCGTGAGAGGCGCGCGCAGGGTGCGCGAGATCCGGAGTACTACGAGGACGATGATTGGGCCCCGGAAGGATGATGGAGGGCTGAGGTGCATGAACCGGAGTACGAGTACTACATCCGCCACTATGAGGAGGAGTATGAGGAGGAGGATGAGCGGTTCAGGAGGGAGGATAGGAGATGTGAGTCAGAGAGAGGCCGATTTGGAGATCACCATCGCTAGCAGCGCGTGGATCGTTTTGACGGGAGGGATCCACGAGTGGATGACCGCATACGAAAGCTCCAGATACCTATATTTGAGGGTAGTGATGCCACGGGGTGGATCTACAAGGCAGAGAGGTATTTTGAGATGGCCAAGTCGACGGAGGAGGAGAGACTGAGGGCGGTTGCGCTCTATTTGGAGGGAGAGGCCCTGAACTGGTGGCGATGGAAAGAGTAGCAGAGACCTCTGAGGACCTGGGATGGGTTCAAGAAGGCACTATTACACCGATTCCGAGGCTCTCAGGCGGGGGAGCGTATGAGCAGCTGCATGCCTTGAGGCATATGGGGACCGTGCGAGACTACATTAAGCAGTATGAGGAGCTCACTAGCAGAATGCGTGGGATGCTTGCAGAGTCCCTAAAAGGGTTTTTATGGATGGATTGAAGCTCACCATTAGGTCTGAGCTTCGTACTCTCAGACCATGTGGACTGGAGGAGCAGATAGAGTTAGCGCTGACGATTGATGACAGGTTGGCGGACGAGCGTCACGCCGGGGGGGGCGTTTGGATGACAGTTTCCACGACCACAGGCTGCCCCAGGGGGACAGTCAGGCGCTGCAGGAGGGGCCTCGGCATGCGGAGGTAGACCCAGGGATGTGAGACCAGGAGGGCCGTACAAGAGGATGACAGATGCGGAGATGCGGGATCGGAGAGCAAAGGGGTTATGCTTCAAGTGCGACGAGAAGTTTACCCCTGGGCACAGGTGCTGTAATCAGGCCTTGCAGGTGTACGAGGTGTACGCTGAGGACTTGGAGGAGGAGCAGGTAGGGGAGGAAGCGGCAGGGACCGAGGAGGACGGCGAACCTCTACTACTGGAGGCGGCCGAAGTCTTGCTTAGCTCCATTGCAGGGCTTACACGGGTGCACACCATGAAGCTGGCGGGTAGAGTCCGAGACCTGGACGTGGTGATATTGATAGATAGTGGGGCCACCCACAATTTCGTATCCCCTAGGGTGATTGAGAGTCAGGGGATACTTGATCACTCCTTAGTTTACACCCTTTTTCCGCATATTTTTATGCCATTTAGATCGCCCAAATCATGTTTTTCACGATATATCGACGATATTGCGATGCTTTTCACGATTTGTTGTTTTTGTCGCATTTCAGGTGATTTGGCGTGATTTGGAGTGATCTCGAGATGCGCTTACTCTAGACGGTCACCGACGACCTCCCCGAGGGGTATTTTGCTGTTGGAGAGGAGCGGAAGAAGAACGGACGTCGCAGGAGCGACGAGGAGGCCAAAATAAGCAGATTGGGCATTTTTTGTGTCCCACTCGGCCGAGTGGAGGAGCCACTCGGCCGACCAGCGAGACACTGCTCGACCGACCAGAACAGACACGATTTATGTGTGCACTCGGCCGAGCACTGAAGACCACATCGGCCGAGTGACGAGACCCCGTCCGCCCGAGTGGCGCCCAGACGAAGCCCTTCCAAAACATCCAAGTTACTGTTTTTCAGCTGCCTGAACTTCAGAAGACCCACTCGGCCGAGTGGTTAATCCCGTCCGACCGAGTACTATGAAGCCATCGGCCGAGTGACGACAACTCACTCGGCCGAGCCGCCCCCGAAGTAGAGACCCCTGAAGGCCCCGACTTACTGGAAAATTACAGGGTTTTCACTCGGCCGAGCGACTTTTGTCACTCGGCCGAGTGCGATGCGCTGCCTGTAGCGAAAACTGCGGAAAACAGGCTGTGCAGGGGTATTTTGGTCACAGTTTTTGGACGATTTTGAGGGCTATTTAAACCCTGTTTTTACCCTAGTTTGAGAGCCTCTCTCTTAGATTTTTTACATCTTTTTAGATTAGTTTTTAGCTTTATTCTTGTGATTGGAAAGGAGAAAAAGATTGGAATTTTGTTGGATTAATTGAAGAACTCCATTGGTTTGCATCTCTTTTCCTTAAAAATTCTATTTTTATTGCTTATCTCAATATTGTGATGAATTCCATTGCCTATTTCAACGATTATTTTTATGATCTTGCTATGATTTGTGAGTAGTCTCCACGTCTTGGGGCGTGGGGATGAACCCTACAAGCCCATTTTCATATTTGTGATAAATTGGTAGAAATTGTGCTAGAATTGTTATTAGGGATTAGATTGGGATCAATTTACTACGGATGGCTAGGTATTCATATCAATTGGGATTTGCAAGAGATTGGATCCCAATTTGATAGGAAACCCTAGAAACCTGAATTGGGTTGGAGTCGGATTTTCGAAGTATCGGTTTGCAAGAGATTGGACCGATACTAGGATTTTCGGTTGCAATTCCATGCCGATACCCATTTGCAAGAGATTGGACGGGTAGGAACTATCCCAATCTAGGTCGTGGACCGAGTTTGCAAGAGATTGGGCTCGGAGCGCGATTGAGCGATGATGTTGATCCTAATGCTAGCTTCCCTAGGCTAGGGTTTGCAAGAGATTGGACCCAAACCTAGGATAGCTATAGACCGGCAACAGCGCGAGAGCGTGAGCTTGGTTCTACATTCAGTTGCAACTAGTTCATCCAAATTCTCATTCAAGCAATTTTGATACCGATAAACCGCATTTATGAAATACGGTGAGTAGCGGGGATTCCCCATTCCCTGGACGTTCTTTATTTGATTTGATATTTCCGCATTTTTGTCTGACGATTGTGACAGGATCGCCAAGGGCAAATTTCTCTCTTAAATAGCCAGGTTGATTTGAACAAGCACGGTCATTCGTCCTCCCTGTGTTTGATAACCCGCTTGTCGCTATACCGTGCGCTTGCGGTAAAACTACAACCGTTCTTTGGGTCACATCCCGGAGCGATCAAGTTTTTGGCGCCATTACCGGGGAGGCGATTGCGTTTGATTCTTTCTCACCCTAGCTATTTCTTTTTTTTATTATTATTATCATTATTATTATTTCTTATTTCTTACCTAACCCTTCCACGGTACTAATCATTTCTTTGAAACTCTGTTTCCCCTGTGCATGTACACGAGATCTACGGCGGACCCTGCAGCTATCTTATTTGATCCCGAGATCGAACGTACCGTGCGGAGACTTAGAGCGGAAAGGAGACAAAATCCGGAAGGGCGGTTTATGACCAACCCGGAAACTCCTGAACAATTGGCGGCAAGGATGGCGAGGCTAATTTCTATTCGAGATAGGCTTCAGCCTAAGACCTCTTCTACTACCTCATCCATTGCCGTGCCGGAGTTGGCGGCTGACAAGAACTTCGAGCTAAAGACTGGATTGGTGGTTTTGATGCAACAAGACCCATTTCATGGGAACGCCCATGAGAACCCCCACTACCACATCCAATTATTCTTATCGAAGTGCGCCACATTTCAGATACCGGGGGTCTCCATCGATGCCATCAGACTGCGTCTCTTCCCTTTCACGCTAAAGGACAAGGCACTATACTGGTTGAGGACGCAAGCTGAGGGTGTCTTCACCACTTGGGACGAGTTGGCGAGTGCATTTATTGACAAGTTCTATCCGCCATCCAAGACGGTGAAGATCCGGAGCGCTCTCATGTCCTTCAAGCAAGGACCACAGGAGACGCTCTATGAAGCTTGGGAGCGTTTTAAGGGTTTGCAGCATCAATGCCCGCATCATAGCATTGAAGACTGGGAGTTAGTTCATAGCTTCTACAACGGTCTCCAACCGGGGACCAAACAAATTATTGATGCCGCGGCGAATGGTGCTATCTTGTCAAAGACTCCCGAGGAAGCTACGGCCCTAATTGAGGAGATGGCCTCAAATAATCAACAATGGGGCGATGAGCGAGGACACTCCACGTCCTCCTTAAAGCCAACTAGCATCTACGAGGCGAAGGCCATAGCGGAGCTTACGAGCAAGTTTGATTCTCTCCACAAGGTAGTGGAGAGATTGGAGAAGTTTATCACGGAGCCCCAAGGAGCCCCATCCACCTCCGCACCGACTAACCAAATGTGTGATTGGCAAGACCAATCTCAAGCCATGTACGTGGGAGGAGAGCAAGGAGAAGGATCCTTGGAGCAAGTACAATATGTTGCGGGGAACCAAGGATATTGGGCCAATCCGGCCGCAAGAAATCATCCCGGATTCTCTTACGCCAACAATGAAGGAGCTTTGAACCCGCCACAACCGCCACCTCAACAAGCCCGACCACCACTACCACCCCAACAACAAAACTATCCACCGAGGGGGCCTAATCAACAAAATTTTCAACCGAAGCAACAAGTTCCACCATATAGGCCGCCCGGATACAACCAAGGGTGGAGGAATCAAAATCAAAACCCTCCTCAAGCTCAACAACGATCCGACTTCGAAGCTAGAGTGGAGGCGTTCATGGTCGAGCAAAATAAGGTAAATGCTACCTTGAAGGTGGGGCAAGACTCCCTTAATACCGTTGTGGCTCAAATATCGGAGCAATTGGCGTTGCTCAATCGGAACACTCAACGATTACCGGCGCAACCCGAGCAAAACCCACGGGGCAACACCGGTCACATCAATGCCGTAGTTGCCGTTACTACTAGAGGCGGGAAGGACACCACCCCCGCCATGATTCCTACCGAGGAGCCCGTGGAGGAAAGCTTGGAGCCAATTGAGCCGATAGTTGAAGTTGAAAAGGAGAAGGAGCCACAAGACAAGGAGAAATCTAGAGCGGAACAATTGAGTGAGGAAAGGCGCTTCATGCCACCGGTCCCATTTCCCCAAAGTCTTGCTAGAGCGAAAATGGAGAAAAGGCTAGCGAAGTTTCTCGAGTATCTTAGAGGAGTTAGCCTTAACATTCCCTTCCTCGACGCCATCGTGGAGATCCCCACATATGCTAAATTCTTGAAGGACTTGATTTCGGGGAGAAAGAGGAAGGAGAAGATCATGCTAGCCGAGGAGGGCTCTTGGTTCACCAAGAGAGAGAAGGAGCCGGCAAAATTTAAAGATCCGGGGAGTTTTTGGATTCCTTGCACCTTGGGCGGCGTCCCTCTTCAAAAGGCGTTGGTTGATCTAGGGGCTAGTGTGAGCCTCATGCCTCTCTCCATGTTCTTAAGGCTAAACACCGGGACAAAGTTGAAACCTACCGACATGCGCATTCAATTGGCCAACGGGCGAATAACAAGGCCGGTAGGGATCGCCGAAGACATCCCGCTACAAGTCCCGGGTGGAATATGCTTGCCATGTGACTTCGTGATCATGGACGTTAAGGAGGAGGGAGATACGTCATTGATACTTGGACGCCCGTTCCTCGCCACCGCCGGAGTGATTGTCGACGTGCGCGAAGGTACCCTAACTTTAAATGTCGGCAACATCGAGGTGGAGCTCCACATTCCTAAGGCTATGAAGCACATGCCTTACCACGAGAAACTTGACTACATGGACCTCCTTGATGAGGTGATAGAGGAGGCGATCCCCCACTCAATTGGCGCTCTTTTTGATGAAGATTTAGAGGAAGGCCCGGATTTAGGCCAAGATGAGAAGATAGATGATTCCCCCGACCTCTCCGCTAAAGATGATGAAGGCGACGCTGATGTCGCAAGGATTCGAGAGCTCTGCAAGCTCTCAAAATTAAAGTCTCCAAAGAAAGCTCCTCCGGTACGGAAATCGGCATCAACGTTAAAGCCGTTGACCGGAGCAAATGCTAGCTTGGGGGAGCCTCCCCCCAACACTATTCGAGACGGGAGATGTAACGGCCGGTATTTTTCCTATGCGGTTAATTATTGTGTGTGCCCGTATCTTTGTTTGTTCGCCCGGATATTTTTGTGCGCGAATTCTTTTGTGCGTCGACGCGAGCGCGTATCCGCCTTTCGTTTTACCGTACGAACATTAAATGACTATCAATTTTTAACAAATTACCTTAACTTAATTATCCCACTAATTACAAATTTCTAATCACAGTTAACCTCACTAATTGCTTCATTTATTTTAATAATCACATTTTTACTTAATTACTTGATCTTATTATCATTGACTGAATATCAAATCACTAATTTACTAAATCAATTTTTTACCATAATTAAACTATCCCTAATCAAATATTGATTAGTTTTAACCTTAATTAAATTACACTAATTAAACCCCCTATTGAATCCCACCTCCTCATGTTGGTGAGATCCAACAGGGCTCATCAAACCTCCCCCACATACAGCTCCCTCCCTTCAATCTGCCTCCCCTTCACTGTTGGTGTATAACCATGCAAACAACGAAATTCAACAGCAGCAAACCCTTCTCCATCCCTGCAAACCCACCATCTTCATCCCTGCAAACAACGATCTGCAAATTCTCCAAGCCAAACCAGCAACCAAAATCAACCCCCAAATTCAGATTTATCATCCTCCACAAATTCTCCAAACTAATTTCAGCCCTACTCCAAATCAATTCCAAAATCAAATCAACCCCAAAACTGATTTTTTTGAAATCAAAATCTTAAAGAGAGGAATTCTGGAAAAATATTTCAGATTCACACAAACAAAATCAGATCTGAAACATACTTCAGATTCAAACCAAGGAAACCCTAAATCAAAACAACAATACTTTAGATTCAAAACCCTACAAACCCTCTTCTTCCTTCTTCTTCCTTCTTCTTCTTCCTCTTCCCTCTCCCCTAAGTCGGCCTCCACCCTCACCTGCGAGCAACCGCCGCCGCCGGCCCCGTCAGCCCGCCGGTGCAGACCCCCCGCCGCCGCCGCCTGTAACCCGTGCGCCGCCGCCCAGAAACGGAGCCGCCGCCGCCGGAAACAGCGCCGCCGCCGCCGATCGCAAGGGTGAGCCGCCACCGTACACCGGAGTTCCACGCCCGTGCGTCGTCTCTCTCCCCTCCGTACGTGAGTTGCCTCCCTTCGTGTGAATCCTTGCTGCAATGAAACCAAAGAAAAAAAAACAAAAAGAGAAAGAATAAAGGAGAGACAGGGAGACTGAGAAATAAAGAATAAAGAAAGAAATAGAGGGGGTTGAGTCAACAGACAGAGGAGTTATTAAAAATTGAACAAAGGTAAGAGGTTGACAGCCTTGAGTGATGTATATGTTATAGAATTAAAGAGGGGACAGTCTTACACATAGGAGTAAAGTGAACTGAGAAGTGTTAGCCCTATTAGAGAAATAAAGGAGAGATTAACAGTGAGAGAGTGTGACAGAGAATTGACAGCCTTGATTAAGAGATTTATCAAAGAGAATGAAGAGAGAGTGTAGCTTAATTTAATGTAAGAGGGTATTATTATAATGTGGTAGTAGGTGTGGGATATTAAAAGTAATGTTAACATGCTAATCACCCATTCAAATTAACATGATACCCTTGTAATTAGATTAGTGGAGTTAGTTAACATTAGGTAGTGTTATTCTAAATGTTAATCTGCTCGTATTTTTTAAATCCAGCATGTTGGTAAATTTTATAATGTTAGTTGCTAAATAATATAGGGTATAACATGTTAACTTATTACCCCATAGCCAAAAGTTGGTATGTAAACCTATTAACACCATGTTAAGCCAAGAAATCAGGTTAGTAACGTAATTAGCGTAAGTTAAATTATTATTAAATTTGTCTTTAGCTTGTATTGTTAATTTAATCCCAGTATGTTAGCAAGTTTGTAACTGATGTTAGGGTAATAATACTAGACAAAAATAAGGCGTAACATGTTAGTGTAACACAAATAAATATCACCCTACCCAGAGAACCCGATAAAATTAGGCGAACCCAATATTTTAATATTGCACATATTTTACAGAAATCTAATTCGGTGATTGTTTAACCAAAACAGCGGACCGGACTCACCGTAACGTAACGCTCGAACCCCCGACAACCGATACCACCGGAAACAGGCAAGTGATACTTGCCAATAATTATTTAGGCCGTGTTTTAGGCCAATTTGTAAAATTGTGTAAAAGAGACTAGGCGGTGAAATGATAGTCGCCTAGACGCCCTATTTGATCTAGTTTGACAACGAAACTAGATCCGACACTTTACCTGCTTTCATTCATGCTGTCATACCATGTTTAATTTCAATTAACGGTACGCAATTTATCTGCTCATTGCCATGTCATTGCATGCATTTAATGTTCATCGTGATTAAGTGATTGAGTAGCACACGCTACAAATGTTATTGCTATTGAGGCTAGGCACCTGCTTTGCGGGCACAACCCTATGCCAATAACACTTCCTGGCTCGTGATCCAGAAGATGGGCACCAGTCCATATACACGTGGAGGGGTAGGGTTAAACGATCGCTTGAGCGTAGAAGTGAGCCCGTACAGCCACTTCAGCCAAAAGACGGAAACTCTGTGCACAAAGTGATAAATCAGTGATTCGTGAATCGTGAAATAGTGAATTGTAGCTTTCTGCTACAACGTGCTTGATTGTTATTATTTTGTTCATTTAAATGTTGCATTCTTAAATGTCATGCTATTTCATCATGTTAGAACTGCTAGTCGCTTTTCTATATTTGTATCCTTGCACAAAAGTTCTCCGCTTCCCTTGGGAGACTTTTGCTGACATGTGCCCTTTTCTCTTTGGGTGTCACATGTCAGGATTTGAGACAGAGCAGGTTGTTGAGGACGAGCAGTTCGTTGACGCTGAGTTCGAGGTCCCTGTTGAGACCGAGTTCGAGGACACGGGTGATCAGTCCTAGACTCGTTTGGAGTCTCCCCTTAGTTGTTACTTTTCCTTAGTTGTTGTTAGGTTTCGGTGCGTAGCACCTATCTCTCTTTGTTTTGTTTGGGCATGCTTTAGGCCTATTGTTCAGACTCGTACTTTTGTGACTATTCTGGGATGTAATATTTGCTGGATGTTGTTGGTGGATATTTTCTTATCTGCTTTATTATTGTTGTTGTTTCGTCACAATGCAAGGACCTGCTACTTTTCGAAATTTTTACAGACGCTTATCAGACTGCAGCTTCACAGCTCCACGTCTGAGCGGACCTCCTCACGTCTCGCCTTCCATATTAGGGAAGCGGGGCGTGACAGGTTTTAGTGGTGGCCCATGCAGGTCCTCTTCCTCTTTGCATCTGCGAAATATCGAAACAACAATAATGATAATGACACCCAATTAATTACATTCGGGTCATGATTAAGTCTAATCTGAACATTTCCTTGTCTTAGATGGCCGGTAGACGCGTTACCCGAGGAGCTGGTAGTGGATCTGGAGCTGGTGGTGGAGCAGGACGTGTTGCGGATGACGATAGAGAACCCACCACGAGGGAGATGATGCGGATGATGCAGCAGATGATGCACGTGCAGCAGGGCATGCTTCAAAATGCCCCTCGCTTCGAGCCGGGGGCGAAGCAGTTTCGGGAGCTGGGCCCGTCATATTTCACTGGGTCAGAAGGATCATTAGCTACAGATGAATGGATGAAGAACACAGAGGATAACCTGCTTCTCTCGAAGGTTAACCCGGCTGGATGGGTTGATTTAGTGAAGAAGCAACTGAAGGACAATGCCCGCAGTTGGTGGGAGTCAGAAGAGCAGCTGTTGGCGAAGCCTATCCCCTGGGCCACTTTCAAGGCGAGATTTAATGATGAGTATTTCCCTCGAGCTGCCAAGAGGGAGCTGATGCAGCAGTTTATCAATCTGAAGTAAGGGAATCTGACGGTGGACCAGTACCACCAAGAGTTCATGAGACTGTGTCGCTTTGCACCGAAGATGGTGGAGACTGCTGAGGATCGAGCTCAGAAATTCTTACAGGGTTTATCTTTGGAGCTGCAGAGTCTGATTTCCTCTTCGGACTTGGATTCTTACCAGAAGTTGTTGATAGCTGCCAAGAGGCAGGAGCTGATTGCCAATCAGAGGAGAGGGCAGTATTCAGGTACTGGGAAGAGGCCTATGGAGCAGGCCAGAGCTGTGGTTAGGCCTGGGTTCAAGCCTAATCAGTCCGTGCAGTTTAAGAGGCCAGGTGGGCCTAGTCAGAAGACGTGCAGTCATTGCGGCAAGACTGGTCATGTGAAGGAGCAGTGCAGGAGGCTTCTGGGCCAATGCTTGGTTTGTGGTGACGCTACGCATGCATTGAAGGACTGTCCGAGTGCTAAGCAGCCGTGGAAGGCACCGTTCGGAGTTCAGCAGCAGAGAGCTCCGGTAGTTGCTGGATGTGGAGCGCCTCTCATTCCCCAGAAGCAGGCTTTCCAGCAGGCTGTTCAGCCTAAGAGGCAAGCCTTTACGATGACTGCAGCAGAGGCAGAGACTGAGGACGGAGTTATTGCTGGTAACTTCTATACTAGTCTACCTTATTCAAGCATTATATTTGATTAGTTATATCCATGTTAATTTAGTTGCATATTACTCTTAGGTGTCATCTTAGTTTCATCTCACCCGGCCATGACCCTGTTCGATTCTGGAGCTTCCATGTGCATCCTATCTCGGAAGTTCGTAGTCGAACACTCGATACCCACCTATACACTTCCCAAGTGTTGGAACATTACAACTGGGAATGGTGTAGTGAAGGTTGCACTGGGATGTAGACCGTGCCCGTTGGCGATTAGTGGACACGAATTATATGCTAATTTCATTGTCCACGACATATCCAACTTTGATGCTATTCTTGGCATTGACTGGTTAGGAGCTTTTTATGCCACGATCGACTGTCATCGGAAGAAAGTGGTGTTCGAAATTCCCGACCATCCAGCGTTTGAATTTGTCGGCGGAGGATGTTCGCTTGGACCTGTCAAGTTCCGAGCCCAGCCTTACCGATTGACCGTTGCATCTATGATTGCTGAGCCAGAGAAGCCTGCAGTAGTGAGAGACTTCGAAGACGTCTTCCCTGAAGACATTTCTGGACTGCCGCCTGATCGAGCGTTGGAGTTCGACATCGACCTTATGCCAGGAGCTCAACCAATTTCGAAGGCGCCGTACCGTATGGCTCCTGCAGAACTAGAAGAGTTGAGGAAGCAGTTGGATGAGCTACTACAGAAGGGTTTCATTCATCCCAGCGTATCTCCATGGGGTGCACCCGTCTTGCTGGTAAAGAAGAAAGATGGCTCGAGGAGAATGTGTATCGATTATCGGGAGTTGAATCAGATCACATTGAAGAACAAGTACCCGCTGCCTCGCATTGATGATATCTTCGATCAGCTTGGTGGATCGAGGGTATTTTCGAAGTTGGATCTCCGGAGCGGATACCATCAAGTCAGAGTCAAGAAGGAAGACGTGCTCAAGACCGCTTTTCGGACTAAGTACGGGCATTACGAGTTCGTTGTCATGCCGTTCGGTGTGACCAATGCTCCTGCTGTGTTCATGAATCTCATGAACCTTATCTTTTACGACTTCCTCGACAAGTTCGTGGTGATTTTCATAGACGACATATTGGTGTACTCGAAGAGCGAGGAGGAGCATGCAAAACATCTGAAGATAGTGTTGGAGACGCTCCGTCACCATAGACTGTATGCCAAGTACAGCAAATGCGAATTCTGGCTGGATAGAATTGCATTTCTTGGGCATGTAGTATCGGGAGCTGGTATCTCAGTGGATCCGGAGAAGGTCAAAGCAGTCAGTGAATGGCATGCACCTCGATCGGCATCGGACATCAGGAGTTTCCTTGGATTGGCTGGATACTACCGCAGATTTATCAAGGATTTCTCGAGGATAGCTGAGCCGATGACGAGATTGACAAGGAAGGATGTTAAGTTCAGTTGGTCAGACTCGTGTGAGCAAGCCTTTTCTACTTTGAAGGAGAGACTGACTACTGCACCAGTATTAGCTATTCCGGACCGAAGCGGAGGCTTCGAGATTTTCTGCGATGCATCAGGCAAGGGACTTGGATGCGTTCTGCACCAACACAATCATGTGGTCGCATATGCTTCGCGACAATTGAAGATCCACGAGAAGAATTATCCGACTCACGACTTGGAGTTAGCTGCCGTCATCTTTGCTTTGAAGATTTGGAGGCATTTCTTACTGAGTGAGAAAGTGAAAATCTTCACTGATCACAAAAGTTTGAAATATATATTCACCCAGAAGGAGTTGAATATGAGACAGCGTAGATGGTTGGAATTGATGGCAGACTATGACATCGATCTTCAGTATCATCCAGGGAAGGTGAATGTCGTACCAGATGCCTTGAGTCGACTGCCCGAAGTGATGATTCTCACCGCTCAGTGGAGATTGCAGCAGGACATACGAAGGATGAATGTTGAAGTTGTACTACCTGGAGTCACATCGACATTGATGAACATGCAGATTCAGTCGACGATTGTGGATCGAATCAAGATTGCTCAAGCTGGAGATGCTAAGTTGAAGAAGATCAGAGAGCAAGTCGAAGCAGGACTTCGAACAGATTTTTTGATTCACGCGGATGGATCTTTGAGATATGGTAGCAGGATCTGCGTACCTGCAGGAGATATCAGAGAAGAGTTGATGAATGAGGCTCACAGTTCGCCTTATTCTATTCATCCTGGAGGTACTAAGATGTACAAGGATCTTCGACAGAATTTCTGGTGGCATGGGATGAAGAGAAGTGTGGCACGGAGCGTTGCCAAGTGCCTCGTGTGTCAGCAAGTGAAAGCTGAACATCATCGCATTGCTGGATTACTACAACCTCTGCCGATTCCCGAGTGGAAGTGGCAGCACATCACGATGGACTTCGTGATTGGCTTACCTCGGAGCACCAAGCAGAACGACACGATCTGGGTCATCGTGGATCGATTGACCAAGTCCGCGCACTTTATACCTTTCCGAGTTGGGCAATCCACGGAGATATTATCAAGAAAGTATATGGAGGTAATGACCTAACTCATGCCTTATTAATTTCCTTCTAGTACTAGTCGTGACGTGAATTATGTCGTGTAGGAGATCGTGCGCTTGCATGGAGTCCCTGTGAGCATTGTATCAGATCGTGATACGAGGTTCACATCTCAGTTCTGGAAGAGTCTGCAGACCAATCTGGGTACCAATCTGAAGTTCAGTACTGCGTATCACCCGCAGACGGATGGACAGTCGGAGCGCACTATTCAGATCTTGGAAGATATGTTGAGAGCTTGCATGTTAGACCTCAAGGGTTCGTGGGAGGATCACCTGCACTTGGTGGAGTTCTCCTACAACAACAGCTATCAGGCGAGCATTGGCATGGCGCCATTTGCTGCTCTCTACGGGAGGAAATGTCGATCGCCACTGAGTTGGGATGACATAGGTGATAGAGAGCTCTTGGGGCCAGAGATGATTGTGGAAGCAGTTGATGTTGTGCGAGATATCAGGGACAAGCTTCGGATCGCCCAGGACCGTTATAAGCATTGGGCTGATGCTAAACGGCGTCCTATGGAGTTTCAGCCAGGAGATCATGTGTTCCTGAAGATCTCCCCGAATCGAGGAGTGATTCGATTTGGAAAACGAGGCAAGCTTAGTCCGAGATTTATTGGGCCCTTCGATGTGCTAGAGCGAGTTGGAGAAGTAGCTTATCGCTTAGCTTTGCCGCCGTCCTTAGTGGGAGTACATGACGTCTTTCATGTGTCCCAGCTCCGTCGTTATATCAGCGACCCTTCTCATGCTGTGGACTACTCTGAGATTACTGTTCGGCCAGATCTGACGTACGAACAGCAACCGGTGGAGATCTTAGATCGACGTCAGAAAGTTTTCAGGACCAAGACTATTGACCTAGTCAGGGTGATGTGGCGTCACGACTCGCCAGGAGAGTCTACCTGGGAGCGGGAAGATGAGATACGGGAGCGTTATCCATATTTGTTCTCTACTCTTTAGTGGATGAGAATTCCGAGGGCGGAATTTTTCTTAAGGTGGGTAGAATGTAACGGCCGGTATTTTTCCTATGCGGTTAATTATTGTGTGTGCCCGTATCTTTGTTTGTTCGCCCGGATATTTTTGTGCGCGAATTCTTTTGTGCGTCGACGCGAGCGCGTATCCGCCTTTCGTTTTACCGTACGAACATTAAATGACTATCAATTTTTAACAAATTACCTTAACTTAATTATCCCACTAATTACAAATTTCTAATCACAGTTAACCTCACTAATTGCTTCATTTATTTTAATAATCACATTTTTACTTAATTACTTGATCTTATTATCATTGACTGAATATCAAATCACTAATTTACTAAATCAATTTTTACCATAATTAAAATATCCCTAATCAAATATTGATTAGTTTTAACCTTAATTAAATTACACTAATTAAACCCCCTATTGAATCCCACCTCCTCATGTTGGTGAGATCCAACAGGGCTCATCAAACCTCCCCCACATACAGCTCCCTCTCTTCAATCTGCCTCCCCTTCACTGTTGGTGTATAACCATGCAATCAACGAAATTCAATAGCAGCAAACCCTTCTCCATCCCTGCAAACCCACCATCTTCATCCCTGCAAACAACGATCTGCAAATTCTCCAAGCCAAACCAGCAACCAAAATCAACCCCCAAATTCAGATTTATCATCCTCCACAAATTCTCCAAACTAATTTCAGCCCTACTCCAAATCAATTCCAAAATCAAATCAACCCCAAAACTGATTTTTTTGAAATCAAAATCTTAAAGAGAGGAATTCTGGAAAAATATTTCAGATTCACACAAACAAAATCAGATCTGAAACATACTTCAGATTCAAACCAAGGAAACCCTAAATCAAAACAACAATACTTTAGATTCAAAACCCTACAAACCCTCTTCTTCCTTCTTCTTCCTTCTTCTTCTTCCTCTTCCCTCTCCCCTAAGCCGGCCTCCACCCTCACCTGCGAGCAGCCGCCGCCGCCGGCCCCGTCAGCCCGCCGGTGCAGACCCCCCGCCGCCGCCGCCTGTAACCCGTGCGCCGCCGCCCAGAAACGGAGCCGCCGCCGCCGGAAACAGCGTCGCTGCCGATCGCAGGGGTGAGCCGCCACCGTACACCGGAGTTCCACGCCCGTGCGTCGTCTCTCTCCCCTCCGTACGTGAGTTGCCTCCCTTCGTGTGAATCCTTGCTGCAATGAAACCAAAGAAAAAAAAACAAAAAGAGAAAGAATAAAGGAGAGACAGGGAGACTGAGAAATAAAGAATAAAGAAAGAAATAGAGGGGGTTGAGTCAACAGACAGAGGAGTTATTAAAAATTGAACAAAGGTAAGAGGTTGACAGCCTTGAGTGATGTATATGTTATAGAATTAAAGAGGGGACAGTCTTACACATAGGAGTAAAGTGAACTGAGAAGTGTTAGCCCTATTAGAGAAATAAAGGAGAGATTAACAGTGAGAGAGTGTGACAGAGAATTGACAGCCTTGATTAAGAGATTTATCAAAGAGAATGAAGAGAGAGTGTAGCTTAATTTAATGTAAGAGGGTATTATTATAATGTTGTAGTAGGTGTGGGATATTAAAAGTAATGTTAACATGCTAATCACCCATTCAAATTAACATGATACCCTTGTAATTAGATTAGTGGAGTTAGTTAACATTAGGTAGTGTTATTCTAAATGTTAATCTGCTCGTATTTTTTAAATCCAGCATGTTAGTAAATTTTATAACGTTAGTTGTTAAATAATATAGGGTATAACATGTTAACTTATTACCCCATAGCCAAAAGTTGGTATGTAAACCTATTAACACCATGTTAAGCCAAGAAATCAGGTTAGTAACGTAATTAGCGTAAGTTAAATTATTATTAAATTTGTCTTTAGCTTGTATTGTTAATTTAATCCCAGTATGTTAGCAAGTTTGTAACTGATGTTAGGGTAATAATACTAGACAAAAATAAGGCGTAACATGTTAGTGTAACACAAATAAATATCACCCTACCCAGAGAACCCGATAAAATTAGGCGAACCCAATATTTTAATATTGCACATATTTTACAGAAATCTAATTCGGTGATTGTTTAACCAAAACAGCGGACCGGACTCACCGTAACGTAACGCTCGAACCCCCGACAACCGATACCACCGGAAACAGGCAAGTGATACTTGCCAGTAATTATTTAGGCCGTGTTTTAGGCCAATTTGTAAAATTGTGTAAAAGAGACTAGGCGGTGAAATGATAGTCGCCTAGACGCCCTATTTGATCTAGTTTGACAACGAAACTAGATCCGACACTTTACCTGCTTTCATTCATGCTGTCATACCATGTTTAATTTCAATTAACGGTACGCAATTTATCTGCTCATTGCCATGTCATTGCATGCATTTAATGTTCATCGTGATTAAGTGATTGAGTAGCACACGCTACAAATGTTATTGCTATTGAGGCTAGGCACCTGCTTTGCGGGCACAACCCTATGCCAATAACACTTCCTGGCTCGTGATCCAGAAGATGGGCGCCAGTCCATATACACGTGGAGGGGTAGGGTTAAATGATCGCTTGAGCGTAGAAGTGAGCCCGTACAGCCACTTCAGCCAAAAGACGGAAACTCTGTGCACAAAGTGATAAATCAGTGATTCGTGAATCGTGAAATAGTGAATTGTAGCTTTCTGCTACAACGTGCTTGATTGTTATTATTTTGTTCATTTAAATGTTGCATTCTTAAATGTCATGCCATTTCATCATGTTAGAACTGCTAGTCGCTTTTCTATATTTGTATCCTTGCACAAAAGTTCTCCGCTTCCCTTGGGAGACTTTTGCTGACATGTGCCCTTTTCTCTTTGGGTGTCACATGTCAGGATTTGAGACAGAGCAGGTTGTTGAGGACGAGCAGTTCGTTGACGCTGAGTTCGAGGTCCCTGTTGAGACCGAGTTCGAGGACACGGGTGACCAGTCCTAGACTCGTTTGGAGTCTCCCCTTAGTTGTTACTTTTCCTTAGTTGTTGTTAGGTTTCGGTGCGTAGCACCTATCTCTCTTTGTTTTGTTTGGCCATGCTTTAGGCCTATTGTTCAGACTCGTACTTTTGTGACTATTCTGGGATGTAATATTTGCTGGATGTTGTTGGTGGATATTTTCTTATCTGCTTTATTATTGTTGTTGTTTCGTCGCAATGCAAGGACCTGCTACTTTTCGAAATTTTTACAGACGCTTATCAGACTGCAGCTTCACAGCTCCACGTCTGAGCGGACCTCCTCACGTCTCGCCTTCCATATTAGGGAAGCGGGGCGTAACAGGAGACCACCGCGGGAGAACACGACGCCGCAACTTCCCAATCCAAGCGTTCTCCCCGGAAAGTTTGATGGGTGCATCTCATATGCGCCAAACAACCCGCATTGATTGAAAATTATAGGGGGTCGAGCTCACGACCTTAAACGAGCGCTTGTCGGGAGGCAACCCGACGGTTTTTTCTTTATTTTTACTTTTTCTTTATTTTCGTTTTAGAAATTTTTAGTGTTTTGAGTCGTTCGCCCAAAAATTTTGTGATAACGGGTCCTATTTTTCTTGACAGGAGAGGAGATAGGTAGATCCATCATGAGGAGGATGAACGAGACAACGAGGAGCGCCCCAAGAAGGCGCTCGAAGCTTAGGAGGAAGAAGGAATCGACTGGAGGAAGAAAGACGGAGTTTAGAGCCCAAACGAAGACAAACAGCAGAACACAAGGCTCACTCGGCCGAGTATACTAGTCACTCGGCCGAGTACATAAGTTCGTCCGGCCGAGCCGCTCACGAACGAGGGAAGTCTGTTGTACCCAACTCTCTGTTTATTTTCCTGATTCCAATATAACTGCTACTCGGCCGAGTATATATATTCACTCGGCCGAGTAAAACGGATACCCTCCTAGGGCGAGTCTTGCCGAGTAGCTTGAGTCACTCGGCCGAATGGACTTACTCCACTCGGCCGAGGCTGGCAAGGCCACTCGGCCGATGCGTAAGCGGGGAGGAATTTTCTATTGACCATACTCGGCCGAGTGACCTAGTCACTCGGCCGAGTCGTAACTTCTGCTATATAAAGGGTCGAGGGGGACACGGTTTTCGAAACGCTGAAACCGATCGCGCCCCCGACCTTTCAGCTTCCCTCGCCCGCTCGCACCCCCTACTCGCCCGACCGCCGTCGCCGCGCCGCCACTCGGCCTGCCACCGCCGGCCGACCACCCGCCGTGACTCGCCCGAGTCGCCGCCGGCGGCCGCCGCTCCGACCACCTCCGGTATCGCCTTTATTGCCTTTTTCTCCTCTTTTTGAGTATTTTTTGAGGATCCATGTGTTAAACAACCCCCAAACCCAAATCAATTCCTATATCTATCTATGATACCACTAATGCTCCATACGTTTTGATTATTACCCGCTGATATCTCCATTTCACGCGCAGGTTGTTTTTGGGAGCTTAGGGGAGCCCAGGGGAGCTTCTCGGGACTGATTTGAGCTTCGTGGAGGCGCTGACTTCGCACGCTTCCGTTGCTGAGCACTCGCGGCGTGTCTGGGTATACTCCTTCCACTCTTTTACACACACCGCACTTTTTACACTTTCGGCGCGCTCGGGGCCGATATGCCGCCCCAGACACGGCCGCGGTCGAAGAGAGCTTCCGCCAAGCGGAAGCGGTCGGATGATGCCGGCCCCTCCCACGAGTTGGAGGACTCTCCTCCACCGTCTCCCACACACGCCGTTCACCCAGCACAGCCTGCAGGCCCCGCACACCCCGCACAGCCTACAGTGCACCCACAGCCCGCACAGCCTCTCCCTGCCGCTGCACAGCCACCACCTCCAGCTCCACTTGTCGTGTAACGACCACTTTTCGTTGTACATTTTTCGTGCACGTGCTTTTGGCCGTGCACGTGTTTGTTTTAGACTTTGTTCGTTTGGGAACACTTTCGTGTGATATGTCGTTGTGAACGTCCTTGAGAGTATTAAATAGTGGCACTATCTTGGAACGACACTTCTCGAGTCGTTTTTCCACAATTTAATCTTACTCGATGAGACGTGACGATTCTCACTCTTGACGGGAGACGTTTCTATTTTTACTTTCGTCATCCGACGTCGAATTTGATATCCTTCTTCTTAGTTAGCTCACATTCGTCATCACGATCACCCCGATATTTATTTTATAATTTTTGGAGTTTATTTGACCACTTTTATATTTTTAACAAGTTTTATATTATTTTTTAATAATTAATTTTTAAATTATTTTCGGCCAAATAAAAATTTATTTGAGTTTAAAACGTTTTAAAGAATTTTTGAGCCAATTTCCAGCTCATTTGGACCAAGTCAAATCCTTGGGTGAGTTGGAGAAGTTGAGATTTAAATTTTAAATTATTTTAAACTTCTAATCCTATTAGATTTAGCCCTAGACCAAGTCAACCCATCTATACTATATAAGCAACCCCTAGGAAGACCTATTTTCGCAAGAAATTAGCCCTAGCCTCTTCCAAAACCCAAATTGGACGTTGCGACGATTCGTCGCAACGTTGCGACGAACTTCCCCCGCTCTGACCGAGAGAACGAGCTCCGTTCTCCCGCACCGACCGCTGCTCCGCCCGCACCAAGCTCTGCACAGCCGCTCCGCATCGCACCCGCCCTGTTCGCCCGCTCCGACCGAGGGATTCCATCGGTCAGACCGGTCGCCCGCTCCGCTCATCCGCATCGCCCCGCTCCGCTTGCAACGCTGCCCCGCCCCGCATCCAAGCGTCTGACCGAGGCTCCCGACCGGTCTGACCGAAGGAAGCCCTCGCACCAAGCATCGCCCCGCAGCTGCTGCACACCCCAAGCGTCGCACAAGCCCGTTCCCCCGCAGCGACCGATGGAGCTCCCCGCACCGAGGCTGTACGACCGATGGCCATACGTCGCAACCCCGCATCCGTCGCACCGCTTGCCACCGTGGGCCCCCCAAGTTCTCCAGAGTTATTGTGGGTCCCCCAAAGGCCCCTAGGACTACTGTGGGCCCCACCTAGGTGCTTGCTCTTCGAGGATTCGTCGCGTACGACGTCGTCGCACGTCGTAGCCCGTCGTCGCACGTGCTAGCTTTGGAATCTGGAATCGTCGCCCCGGTTGATTGCTCTGAAATTTCCAGCGAGGAATCTAATTGGAATCTGGACTTGGAGCGCGATCTTTTATTCCAACCCCCGGCGTCGCTACCCGACGCCGGTGTAGCTTTCGCGTCGTGTTGAGGTAACGTTTTGCACCCCTAGGACCCCCAACCCAATTGCATGCTAATCAAGACTAAAAATCAGCATTTTTAAAGTATTTTAAATGTTTTAAATTCACTAATCAAGATTAATAATATGGACTTTAGGCCGGTGGACTTGTGCACGTAGGATAATTGTGATTTTTGGACTCATTGGACGGTGTGCTCAGACGATGAACTTACAGGCAAGTGAAACTTGCCAACTCTTGTGTAGGGCCATGTTTTTAGGCCACTTCCTTGTTCCTAGCGTAAAAGAGACTAGTCAGTGAAATGATAGCTGGCTAGACGCCTACTTGATCTAGTTTGACAACGAAACTAGATCCGTCACCTAATTGATCTAGCTTGACAACGAAGCTAGATCCAACACTTTAAACTTGTTGTTCATGCATACTAAACTGTCACGTTTACTTTCCTTACCTGTACGCACTTTTAACTGCCATGCATTGCATCTTACATGTCATCCATGCATTGAATATTGCATTCGTAGCACACGCTACATACTTGTACTTGCTTGTCCAGGGCTAGGTGCACCCCTATGCCAAACATGAAAAACACTTCCTGGCTCGTGATCCAGAAGCGAGCATTACCGTTCGGGGGTAAGGCCCTGGCTCGATACACGTGGGATGGGGTAAGAGTTAAGCGGCCAATCAGCTGGGAGTCTGCCTGATCAGCAACTGCAGCTGTAAGGCGTAAACTCTGGGTGGGGCGGAGTTAAGCGACCAATCAGTGTGAAAGAAAGTCATTTCAGCTGTAAGGCGTAAACTTTGCACATAACATGAAAACATGACTAGAGAAATCCTTGTAAATGTTTATAGTCTTGCCACACTTGCCATGCCATGCTAGGTTACTTGTTGTTTTCTTTACCTGCTGCACTCATACTTTAACTGCCATGTCATTGCATCATGCTAGAACTGCTAGGTTGCTTTACTTTCCCTTCTTTCAGTTTCCTTGCACAAGTCTCTTGTAGACTTGCTGACATGTGCCCCTTGCTCTTTTGGGTGTCACATGTTAGACCTGAGACAGAGACTGTTGCTGAGTACGTGATGTTTTGCTGACGCTGAGACTGAGTCCATGATTGCACAGGAGGATTTTGGTGGACACCGGTGACCATTCTTTGAGTCTTTGTTGAGCTTTATTTTGTTTTAGGCCTTTTGTTAGTTGTTGGTGCGTAGCACCGTTGTTTTGTACTTTGTACTTTTGTTGGCCATGTTTGGGCCTTTAGCCTCTTTTCTTTTAGCCTGGTGGCTTTTTCTGTGATGTTGAAACTTATTTTATGGATATTCTGAGATTATTCTTTTGTCTCATTTCATTATTATTATCTTGTTTCGCTCGCGTTGCAAGGACCTGCAGTTTTAAATTTGATTGACGCTTATCGGACTTGCAGCTTTGTAGCTTCAAGTCTGAGCGGACCTTCTCATGCTTCGCCTCCATATTTTTGGGAAGCGGGGCGTGACAGGTTTTGTTGGTGGCCCATGCAGGTCGTCTTGCAATTGCGAATTAACGAAACAACGATAATAACGGAATGTCCATTAAATAAATTGCAACATCCGAGTCATAAGCCCTGAGTCTAGTCGTTTTCTTACGACACTAGGTGGTAAGAAGACTTAGTTAGACGTCCGTGCTTGCTAGTTAGAGGCCCCTGATTGATAGTTAGGCTCCCTGTCAGCAATTGATCGCCGTAGGAGTTACCCTAGTGGCCCTTGCCTAACCCTGACCATATTAGACTTCTCGATTTTCCTTCGGTCGTTCGCTTTTGGGTTCATCGATTTCGGACCAAGCTGAACGCTTTCCTTTACCGTCTAACCTTTAGAAGTCTTAGTGCCTAGTTCCAAATCTTTAGTTGGTCGACCGTAGGAGTTTCCCCGTAGATTCTCCTGATTCATAACCTAGGCATATGAATGTTTTGATCATCCGACCAATTTCCTTGCCCCGATTCACGAGATCGCCCCGTGACGATCATCGTCAATTTTCAAACATCGCCATTGCAAAACTTGAACCTTCGGAAAATATTTTTCGATCTTCTCTTTCACTAAGTTTAAATTTGTCCAAATTTTTAATATATATATCTTATATTTCATGCTCCTTCATTGATTTAAATTTTTAAACGTTTGTCAGAATTTTTGAAACTAGCTTATAGTATTTTCCTAGCCTATGTTTTTCGTACTTATGCAAATGCGTCGTCCCTTCATATATTAATTTTATTCTGAATCGTACTTTTATTCAACTTGTAATTTTCCCGCCTAATTGATGCCATTCGTATGCTTTTCAAGACACATGGAATTTCAGCTTTCAGCAAGTTGGTTTTTGCTCGTCGTTCTCGCTATTTCAGATTTTTGCAAAATTACTATTTTCATAACCACTTCCTGATTTAGACCCTCTGTGATTTGATTTTAAAGACTCGACATTCGATCATTCTTATACTAAGTCATTATTATTATTATTCCGTTCACCATACATACTTTTAGGAAAATTTCTAAACTAAATTGAATTTCAATTATTTTTATATCCGTACCAGGCTCGTTGTTCTTGTATGCTAGGAGCTTTGTGTAAACCAGTTTTAATTTTGTACACCCTGGTTCTTTAAAAAGTAGTTTCAATATTGATTATTTTAAATTTTTCCATAGCCTTAAAAAAAAAATTTTTGAAAGCATTTAACATAAGTTAAATTCTTCCGTTACTTGTTTTCATTCTTGACTTTCCAAAAAAAAAACTTTTGACAACATTATATTAAATTACTGACGTATAGAATTTTCTAAACCATGTCCTTAATATTCGTGTAAATGATTTTACTCCCTTTTCTTAATGATTTTATATAAATCAATAGATCATTTTCTATTATTTTAAATATTCGACTCAGATTTATTTTGAACAACTCGTTTTATCGATTCCCAAATATTTCTTTTCAGACGAGGATTTTAATTTCGAAGTACAACAGTTTTCAGATTTCACGTATTTTAGCTTGTGCTACTTACCCTATTTTCTTTTCTCCATCCTTTGTAAGCATCACTACATCTTCCTTTTCCCTCAACCTAAACATCACCTTGAGTCAATGTTCGTCTAACCAAGCCGTCTCCTTGTATTCGTCCTATCGGAGCTCGTGCTTATCAATCCTTCCCTCGTCACGCTCTCGACCTCCCTTGTTGCTTAGACTTTAGTGCCCGTCAATGTCTGTGTCAACTCTTAGTTGTTAGTAGACCCTTGGACCTTTGTGAGGTGTTGTAGTGCACGTACGTGAGCTTGAATGAGTACCCCCCATAATATATTAATGCTTGCCTAATGTGTGATATATATATATGTACTCGGAGTTATTCGTGATAGTATGCAGTTGTTGTGTGTTAGTAGTTATAGATTTTTGTGTGGATAGCCATACTAAACTAGGGATGCTTGTGTATATAAGAGTCAGCATTGAAATATCTAAGTTGTGTATGTAGTAAGAGATACTTATAATGGTTGAAATAAAATGATTGGTAAAGCTATGTGTGTGCTAGGTGTGATAATAATAAGTGCATGTATAGTTAAGTAAGTAGGCCTATTGAGTGACCCATATATATTAGCACGTATGAGTGTGTGCTCGTATGTGGGTATGTATTGTGTTTAGACGTAAGTAGTTATGTTTTGATGCCTGAGTATATAGGTTATATACATATGGAAGTAGGAGTATAATTTTGATTGGTATTGCTTGCTCTTGCGGGATGTTGCATGCGTGCATACCGTGAGGTATACACGACTATTGCACATCTTAATTATGTATGTGTGAATGTGTTAGTATACTAATTATAGGTAGTAGGCTATGGTGTGAATATATACATTATTTATGTGTGACTATACGGTGAATGTTTGTACTAGAGCGGGTATTATAAATATGTGGGTGCTGATGTCTGTAATGTTATTATTATGGTATATAAATTGATTTAACTACGTGAGTATTGCCTGACTAAATATTAAGTGTGATTGACCTATGGTATGTATACGGTTGTATTGGTGGACATATATATATATGTTGGAGTGGTATTGGTATAGGTATGAATGTAGCGTTACGTATATAGAATATTCTAATATGTGCATTGAGTCTCACTCAAGCTTGAGTGAGTATACTCTAAGTATGTTGAATGTATGTTGTAGTTGAATATAGCAATGTTTGATGTATGTATAGTGATAGGAGTGTTTGTGCCTGGTTGTGTTACGCACATGATTGTGGGTCGCTACACCAGTATATAGTTATAGGTGTCGGTCTTGTGGTATAGCTAATTACTAAGGACTTGCTCGTGTGAACGTATGTGTACTAGCTAAAACTAGGTGTGTTTGTGTGCTAGTTATATAATGGTATGATTGGTGTATGTAAATGAAATGTTAGCGTGTATGGGTGTGCACCATGCACGGGTAGGTATGTGCTTAGTTATAGGCTTGATGACTATGATATATGTGGCGTGTCGTAAATACAGTTATAGGACCGTACGTAATGTGAATGTATGGTGAAATATTGGAATGCATTTGAATGACTATATATATTACGAAAATATAGAAGTGGTGAGTGTATATTATATATGGTGAATTTGATTTAATAGTGGTATGGTGTGACTATATGTGTTGAGATGTTTTGTATTGGATGAATATTAGAGGGTAGTATACCCTTGATGTTTGTGCATAGGTAGCTACATATAGGTAGAGCAATGATTGTATTGGTTAAGTGTGAGACTATCCTTATATAAGTATCTGAACTGTTGTTTTGCGAGTAGTAGTTATATAAGGGATGTATGTTTATATATATGATTGAAATACATGTATGAATTTGACTGACTATAATAGGTATAAGTGTATACGTACGTGAATGTATATACGTGTTGGTAGTATTAATGTTTGACTACTTAGTGCATATATAAGCACTTGTAATGACTATACCTGGTTGAATTATTATATGACTTGATTAGGGTAGTTACTAGAGTGACTAGTTATATTAGAAAGTCCGAGGACGGACTTTATTCTAAGGTGTGGAGGATGTAACGACCACTTTTCGTTGTACATTTTTCGTGCACGTGCTTTTGGCCGTGCACGTGTTTGTTTTAGACTTTGTTCGTTTGGGAACACTTTCGTGTGATATGCCGTTGTGAACGTCCTTGAGAGTATTAAATAGTGGCACTATCTTGGAACGACACTTCTCGAGTCGTTTTTCCACAATTTAATCTTACTCGATGAGACGTGACGATTCTCACTCTTGACGGGAGACGTTTCTATTTTTAGTTTCATCGTTCGACGTCGAATTTGAGATCCGTCTTCTTAGTTAGCTCACATTCTTCATCACGATCACCCCGATATTTATTTTATAATTTTTGGAGTTTATTTGACCACTTTTATATTTTTAACAAGTTTTATATTATTTTTTAATAATTAATTTTTAAATTATTTTCGGCCAAATAAAAATTTATTTGAGTTTAAAACGTTTTAAAGAATTTTTGAGCCAATTTCCAGCTCATTTGGACCAAGTCAAATCCTTGGGTGAGTTGGAGAAGTTGAGATTTAAATTTTAAATTATTTTAAACTTCTAATCCTATTAGATTTAGCCCTAGACCAAGTCAACCCATCTATACTATATAAGCAACCCCTAGGAAGACCTATTTTCGCAAGAAATTAGCCCTAGCCTCTTCCAAAACCCAAATTGGACGTTGCGACGATTCGTCGCAACGTTGCGACGAACTTCCCCCGCTCTGACCGAGAGAACGAGCTCCGTTCTCCCGCACCGACCGCTGCTCCGCCCGCACCAAGCTCCGCACAGTCGCTCCGCATCGCACCCGCCCTGTTCGCCCGCTCCGACCGAGGGATTCCATCGGTCAGACCGGTCGCCCGCTCCGCTCATCCGCATCGCCCCGCTCCGCTTGCAACGCTGCCCCGCCCCGCATCCAAGCGTCTGACCGAGGCTCCCGACCGGTCTGACCGAAGGAAGCCCTCGCACCAAGCATCGCCCCGCAGCTGCTGCACACCCCAAGCGTCGCACAAGCCCGTTCCCCCGCAGCGACCGATGGAGCTCCCCGCACCGAGGCTGTACGACCGATGGCCATACGTCGCAACCCCGCATCCGTCGCACCGCTTGCCACCGTGGGCCCCCCAAGTTCTCCAGAGTTATTGTGGGTCCCCCAAAGGCCCCTAGGACTACTGTGGGCCCCACCTAGGTGCTTGCTCTTCGAGGATTCATCGCGTACGACGTCGTCGCACGTCGTAGCCCGTCGTCGCACGTGCTAGCTTTGGAATCTGGAATCGTCGCCCCGGTTGATTGCTCTGAAATTTCCAGCGAGGAATCTAATTGGAATCTGGACTTGGAGCACGATCTTTTATTCCAACCCCCGGCGTCGCTACCCGACGCCGGTGTAGCTTTCGCGTCGTGTTGAGGTAACGTTTTGCACCCCTAGGACCCCCAACCCAATTGCATGCTAATCAAGACTAAAAATCAGCATTTTCAAAGTATTTTAAATGTTTTAAATTCACTAATCAAGATTAATAATATGGACTTTAGGCCGGTGGACTTGTGCACGTAGGATAATTGTGATTTTTGGACTCATTGGACGGTGTGCTCAGACGATGAACTTACAGGCAAGTGAAACTTGCCAACTCTTGTGTAGGGCCATGTTTTTAGGCCACTTCCTTGTTCCTAGCGTAAAAGAGACTAGTCAGTGAAATGATAGCTGGCTAGACGCCTACTTGATCTAGTTTGACAACGAAACTAGATCCGTCACCTAATTGATCTAGCTTGACAACGAAGCTAGATCCAACACTTTAAACTTGTTGTTCATGCATACTAAACTGTCACGTTTACTTTCCTTACCTGTACGCACTTTTAACTGCCATGCATTGCATCTTACATGTCATCCATGCATTGAATATTGCATTCGTAGCACACGCTACATACTTGTACTTGCTTGTCCAGGGCTAGGTGCACCCCTATGCCAAACATGAAAAACACTTCCTGGCTCGTGATCCAGAAGCGAGCATTACCGTTCGGGGGTAAGGCCCTGGCTCGATACACGTGGGATGGGGTAAGAGTTAAGCGGCCAATCAGCTGGGAGTCTGCCTGATCAGCAACTGCAGCTGTAAGGCGTAAACTCTGGGTGGGGCGGAGTTAAGCGACCAATCAGTGTGAAAGAAAGTCATTTCAGCTGTAAGGCGTAAACTTTGCACATAACATGAAAACATGACTAGAGAAATCCTTGTAAATGTTTATAGTCTTGCCACACTTGCCATGCCATGCTAGGTTACTTGTTGTTTTCTTTACCTGCTGCACTCATACTTTAACTGCCATGTCATTGCATCATGCTAGAACTGCTAGGTTGCTTTACTTTCCCTTCTTTCAGTTTCCTTGCACAAGTCTCTTGTAGACTTACTGACATGTGCCCCTTGCTCTTTTGGGTGTCACATGTTAGACCTGAGCCAGAGACCGTTGCTGAGTACGTGATGTTTTGCTGACGCTGAGACTGAGTCCATGATTGTACAGGAGGATTTTGGTGGACACCGGTGACCATTCTTTGAGTCTTTGTTGAGCTTTATTTTGTTTTAGGCCTTTTGTTAGTTGTTGGTGCGTAGCACCGTTGTTTTGTACTTTGTACTTTTGTTGGCCATGTTTGGGCCTTTAGCCTCTTTTCTTTTAGCATGGTGGCTTTTTCTGTGATGTTGAAACTTATTTTATGGATATTCTGAGATTATTCTTTTGTCTCATTTCATTATTATTATCTTGTTTCGCTCGCGTTGCAAGGACCTGCAGTTTTAAATTTGATTGACGCTTATCGGACTTGCAGCTTTGTAGCTTCAAGTCTGAGCGGACCTTCTCATGCTTCGCCTCCATATTTTTGGGAGGCGGGGCGTGACATGTCGGGCCGCTCGGGATTACGTTCTGAGACGACGCACACCGCGCCGTCTTCGACCGTATCTCCCAGCGCTCGATCGTACCCTCCAGGTTTGCACACCTCGCTGACCTAGGACGCCTGGGGGTACTAGAGGGGATGCTCACGTTGTACGACAACGTGGGCTGGCGAGATTTTCTGCAGGTGTCGGCGGATACGTTTACCCGCCCGACACTTGAGGTTCTGAGTTCGATCGCCCGGACCGACGAGGGATGCTCGTTTCGGTTCATGGATCGAGAGTACCAGGTCACTCTCGATATGATGAGAGCGTTCTTCTCGTGGCCCGCTGTCCCCGGTGCCGATCGCGGTTACGGCCCCACCCATATCCCCCCACCTTCCTTCGACGCCGGTGCCTTCTGGGCCCGGATTACGGGTCTCCACGCTGCCTTTGACCCTAGTAGGGCCAAGGCCTCGGCCATTGTCCATCCCTGCCTCCGCATTGCTCAGCGCCTTATGGCGACGACCTTTTTGGCCAGATATGAGCCGGGCACGATGTCTACGCCAGAGCTCTACATGCTCTACGCGATGACACGTCCCAGAGCTCTATCTAGGGATGGCGATGAGCTTGTCGTCGCCGTCGTGATCGATATCGCGGCTTGGTTTTTGGACCGCATCATCGTATCGGTGGGCGCTCGCTCACCGATATGCTGCGGCGGCCTGATCACCTTGCTTGCTCTTATGACCGGCGAGGACTTCCCCGACGACTTACGACGCGTCCCGGGTCCCACTTCTCTGTCGATAGATGTTATGGCCCGGATGAAGATGCTTCGTCCGCACGGTGAGCGTCACTGGGTCTGGTTGCACGTCCCTTATGGTGCCGATTACATGATTCTCCCGAGCCCTGCTCGGACTCAGATTGCACCAGCCCACGTTGACTGGCTCCCTGCGATGGATGTTCTCATCCCCGCTGCTTACGTGCTCGAGGCCGAGGAGGCCGAGCAGGCCCACGCTGCCCCTGTAGACCCTGTTGTGCACCCTGCCGAGCCTGTTGACCCAGTGGCCCCTCAGCCCATACCTGATGTTTCCGCTGCTCCTGACACTTCTGTCCCCACTTCTGTCAGTGTCACGAGTACCTCAGCTGAGCCCACTTCCACCACCTCCACCACTTCCGAGGATGTCACCACCACTCCCACCACCACCACTGGCCCTCTGTCCGTCGAGCCTCTTTGCTCCGCACTCCCCGAGCGCCCACCGACCTTTGTTGAGAGTGGAGAGCCCTCGTTTGCCGCGGTCGTGGAGACCATGGCTAGCATGATCTCCGCTGGGGTTGCGCCTTTTGGTCCACACACTTCCACCCCAGCGGTAGTCACCTCTGTCTCCACCCCTGCTGTATTTTCCGAGAGCGTCGTGGCGTCTGTCCACACTTCTGTGCCACTGACCTCTCCGGCCACCTCGCTGCCATTTTTGCACTCTTCTTTCGCTGCTGCTGCCTCCACTTTCCACCAGCCGGTGCCCCTGCCTCACACTGAGGCCATGCCCACATTCGCAGGCGCAACACCTTTTGTTCCCTTCCCCGCTGAGCCAGTCACCTACGCGACCTGAGTTCGCCAGCCACGCCCTGCACAGCCCCGACCGGTGCGTCCCTCTGCACCACCGTCCCCCGACACTGTACTTCAGAGCATTCGTGCTCTAGAGGGGGCGGTGAGTGGCCTCCGAGGAGACCTTAGGACCCTGTCCGCCACCGTCTCTGCGATGGTTGGCCGCTTCGAGCTGATACCGCAGATCCATTACTGTCTCACCCAGGTTCTGGAGCGTCTCCCGCGCGTACCCCCACCCACCCAGCAGGTTCCCGCCCACACTTCCACACACACCCGACCTGCTGCCACTCCCACACCCACCCCCGCTCAGCAGCCTGTCCAGCCAGCACCACCCACACGACCTCCGCCTCAGGACGGAGACGGTGCAGCACCACCTTCCTAGGCACCCTTGATGTCATTGATTCCTTTTGCCGTCGTGCTGCCCGTTTCTGCTGGGTCCTGATGCTTTTTTGTCCACCCCCCCTCCCCTCACTTATTTTGGGATTCTCTTTTAGATCATATCTTTATATATCTTTTTTGGGAGAGAGGGAGAGTTTTTGGTGCCACTTATATATCTGTATCACTCCTATCTGTGCATGCATCATGTTTGCATCATATTTTCATATCTTTATTTTTCTTTTTATTTTCATCATGCATGCATCCTCACCTGCCCCTCACATTTCTTGTCTCTCGGTGTGCCACACTTTGCACATTGAGGACACTGTGTCATTTAGCTTGGGGGAGTGAGTTCTCACGTTCTTTTTCGATTTGCCACCTTTATTTTTAGTTTTTCACACCATTCTATGCTTTTGCACTTATTTTTCATCATTTTTCTTTTATTTTGCCATGCATCACGTTTTTCTTATTTTTTCTGTGTGCCGCATTGTAAATAGTTCTATTTTCCTTTTATCTTTATTTCTTTTTCATCTCATGCTAGAGATGACTTTTCTATGATGATGATGACGTTGGATTTAGCTTACTCTATATGCATGCTATATTTGTCATGTCTTAGACTTTATTTCTGATATCATATGCTATGACTTGCTTTGCATCTAGAGATAGTAACCCACACTTTTGCCACATGAAAATGGATGAAATTTTATTATTAGCTGAGTCTGAATATTCATATGTATGCTATCACAGAAAACACACCAAGATTCACGTATTGAATGCTTATATCTGGAGTATTGATTTCTTTTTCCTATATCACTTCTATATGCATGAATTGTACACTTCACTTCAGGATGATTGAATGATGTTAGCTATGATAAATCTGGATTAGTTAGCTTTTTTGTGATCGAAACTGAGTAGATTAGATTACCCTGCTGAAGTTGTCGTGCATGTCTTATAGAGTGAACCGAGAGTTATATCTATTTCTTTCTCCACAAATCTTGAACATCATTTCTCTATTTTTAAAATCATTGGTGAATCTCCCCTTAGCGATTCTATTATATGGCATTTCCCCCGCTATTAATTCCTAGCTCCAATTTTCTTATTCAAAAATAATAATAATAATAAAAGAGAGAAGAATATTCTTGTATATCATTATCTCTCTTTGAGTTGGGATCGTTGTGTATATATGCTATATTGAAAAAAAAAGAGAGAGAAAGAGGAAAAATCCTCAATAAAAGATCCCATCTCACTTTCTTCCTTTCTTCTTTCTTCTTATTACATTTGGAGCTATATAAAAATGGGGATGTGAATATTTTTTATGCCACCACGCTTATAGATAAGCTTGGGGGAGGGGATCCATTGATGTGTGAGAGAGTGACTACTTGACGTTGCACGACAACCTAGGCTAAGTAATATTCTATACTCGGTGAGATTATTTTTAGCTTTACGAAATCCAGAATTCTAAGCCTAGCGTTCATTTCATGAAATCCATACTTTTCTATTCTCTCTATTCTATAGTGTGATGCTCTTATACTCCTGATAGAAAGCGTTCAATTGAAAAGTGTGTGATCTGTGATTCGTATACCGCTTTAAATGATTCAGACGATGTTAATTTTTAAAATTATTCCGTTTTTCATGATTATATCGTTGTTCGTGGGTTTTCTATTTCTATTTGCACTATTATACTATGATATCAAAATAAAATCCTTTGACATGTATTTTTCATTCAGTGCATGCTATACGAGTAAGTGGAACCCATGTCCTGAGAAAATGATCTAGTATCCTACCTCTTCGCTTCTTTCTTTCTTCTTTATTTTATTTCGTTTTCCATTCTTCTCCGTTTTTCATTTTTCCTTTTTTTCGCCATTTTCGTTTTCCGAATCCACCGGGTTCGCCTTTTACTTATCTTCCTCGAGGACGAGTAAGAGGCAAGCTTGGGGGATTTTGATCACTCCTTAGTTTACACCCTTTTTCCGCATATTTGCATGCCATTTAGATCGCCCAAATCATGTTTTTCACTATATATCGACGATATTGCGATGCTTTTCACGATTTGTTGTTTTTGTCGCATTTCAGGTGATTTGGCGCGATTTAGAGTGATCTCGAGATGCGCTTACTCTAGACGGTCACTGACGACCTCCCCGAGGGGTATTTTGCTGTTGGAGAGGAGCGGAAGAAGAACGGACATCGCAGGAGCGACGAGGAGGCCAAAATAAGCAGATTGGGTATTTTTTGTGTCCCACTCGGCCGAGTGGAGGAGCCACTCGGCCGACCAGCGAGACACTGCTCGGCCGACCAGAACAGACATGATTTATGTGTGCACTCGGCCGAGCACTGAAGACCACATCGGCCGAGTGACGAGACCCCGTCCGCCCGAGTGGCGCCCAGACGAAGCCCTTCCAAAACATCCAAGTTACTGTTTTTCGGCTGCCTGAACTTCAGAAGACCCACTTGGCTGAGTGGTAAATCCCGTCCGCCCGAGTACTATGAAGCCATCGGCCGAGTGACGACAACTCACTCGGCCGAGCCGCCCCCGAAGTAGAGACCCCTGAAGGCCCTGACTTACTGGAAAATTACAGGGTTTTCACTCGGCCGAGCGACTTTTGTCACTCGGCCGAGTGCGATGCGCTGCCTGTAGCGAAAACTGCGGAAAACAGGCTGTGCAGGGGTATTTTGGTCACAGTTTTTGGACGATTTTGAGGGCTATTTAAACCCTGTTTTTACCCTAGTTTGAGAGCCTCTCTCTTAGATTTTTTACAGCTTTTTAGATTAGTTTTTAGCTTTATTCTTGTGATTGGAAAGGAGAAAAAGATTGGAATTTTGTTGGATTAATTGAAGAACTCCATTGGTTTGCATCTCTTTTCCTTAAAAATTCTATTTTTATTGCTTATCTCAATATTGTGATGAATTCCATTGCCTATTTCAACGATTATTTTTGTGATCTTGCTATGATTTGTGAGTAGTCTCCACGTCTTGGGGCGTGGGGATGAACCCTACAAGCCCATTTTCATATTTGTGATAAATTGGTAGAAATTGTGCTAGAATTGTTATTAGGGATTAGATTGGGATCAATTTACTACGGATGGCTAGGTATTCATATCAATTGGGATTTGCAAGAGATTGGATCCCAATTTGATAGGAAACCCTAGAAACCCGAATTGGGTTGGAGTCGGATTTTCGAAGTATCGGTTTGCAAGAGATTGGACCGATACTAGGATTTTC
Organism: Scilla litardierei; assembly: GCA_030789695.1. NCBI lineage: Eukaryota > Viridiplantae > Streptophyta > Magnoliopsida > Asparagales > Asparagaceae > Scilla > Scilla litardierei. The sequence goes on from CM061133.1 coordinate 236,096,083, forward strand.
GGTTGCAATTCCATGCCGATACCCGTTTGCAAGAGATTGGACGGGTAGGAACTATCCCAATCTAGGTCGTGGACCGAGTTTGCAAGAGATTGGGCTCGGAGCGCGATTGAGCGATGATGTTGATCCTAATGCTAGCTTCCCTAGGCTAGGGTTTGCAAGAGATTGGACCCAAACCTAGGATAGCTATAGACCGGCAACAGCGCGAGAGCGTGAGCTTGGTTCTACATTCAGTTGCAACTAGTTCATCCAAATTCTCATTCAAGCAATTTTGATACCGATAAACCGCATTTATGAAATACGGTGAGTAGCGGGGATTCCCCATTCACTGGACGTTCTTTATTTGATTTGATATTTCCGCATTTTTGTCTGACGATTGTGACAGGATCGCCAAGGGCAAATTTCTCTCTTAAATAGCCAGGTTGATTTGAACAAGCACGGTCATTCGTCCTCCCTGTGTTCGATAACCCGCTTGCCGCTATACCGTGCGCTTGCGGTAAAACTACAACCGTTCTTTGGGTCACATCCCAGAGCGATCGATACTGCTGACGGAGACGGAGGGCTATGGAGTCATGATCAGGACCGGTGTGGTCGAGCAAAGTAAAGGCATCTGTCGGGACTTGATGGTGTCCTTACAGGGAGTGGTGATCACCGGTGATTTTCTGCCCTTGAGCTTGGGCAACGTCGACCTGATTTTGGGGATGCAGTGGCTGCAATCGCTGGGGGAGACGAAGTTCAACTGGAGGCTGCTGCGGATGGAGTTTCAGGTGGACGCCAGGAAGGTTGTATTTTTGGGTGATCCGAGTTTGTGTTGTTCGTCGGTGTCCTATAAGACTATGGCGAAGACACTCCAGGCTGAAGGGGGGGTTCTTGATTGAGCTACAGGGGTTGGCGACGGACGAGGCCACGGGGGAGACGGTAGTACCGCTGGTGGTAAACCAGCTATTATAGGGGTTTGAGGGGGTATTTTAGCCACCTAGCGGTCTTCCACCGCCAAGGGACCATGAGCACGCTATTGTGCTTAGGGAGGGGGTGTCGCCCATTAGTGTGCATCCATACCGATACCCCCAGGTGCAGAAAGACGAGATTGAGAAGCTGGTACAGGAGATGCTGCAGGCAGGGGTCATCCGCCCTAGTGCTAGTCCTTTTTCTAGCCCAGTACTTCTGTTTAAGAAAAAGGACGGCAGTTGAAGATTTTGTGTTGATTACCGGGCTCTCAACAAGGAAACTGTCCCCGACAAGTTTCCCATCCCAGTGATTGACGAACTACTAGACGAGCTACACGGAGCGGTGGTTTTCTCTAAGATCGACCTAAAGTCGGGGTACCACCAGATTCGCATGAGGCAGGAAGATGTGCAGAAGACCGCCTTCAGAACTCACGAAGGCCACTACGAGTTTCTCGTCATGCCCTTTGGGCTAACGAACGCACCCGCTACCTTCCAGTCACTGATGAATAAGGTGTTATGACCCTACTTACAGAGGTTCGTCCTGGTCTTTTTCGATGATATCCTAGTCTACAGTGCATCATTACATGATCATCTGGGCCATCTGGAGATATTGCTGCGAGTGCTGGAGGATCATCAGCTACAGGCCAACCGGAAGAAGTGCCTCTTCGGACAGGCGCAGGTGGAGTACCTGGGGCACATTGTGTCGGCGGACGGGGTGGCAGCCGATCAATCGAAGATTTCAGCCATGTTGGATTGGCCGCAGCCAAGGACATTACGGGCCTTGCGGGGGTTTCTGGGTCTCACGGGGTATTATCGGTGATTCGTGAAGGGGTACGGCACCTTGGCGTGGCCCCTTACGGAACAGTTGAAGAAGGATAGTTTTTGCTGGGGAGAAGAGGCGACGAGGGCATTCCAGGCCCTCAAGGAGGCGATGACGACAGTACCAGTGCTAGTACTCCCCGATTTTGAGAAGAAATTTGTGGTGGGGTCAGATGCATCGGGCTTCGGGTTGGCGGCCATACTGATGCAGGAGCAGAGGCCGATCGCTTACTTCAGTCAGGTTTTATTTTCCAGGGTCAAGCTGAAGTCTGTCTATGAGCGAGAGTTGATGGCAATCGTGCTGTCAATGCAGAAGTGGAGACCATATCTACTTGGGAGGGAGTTTGTGGTATGGACAGACCAGCGGAGTCTAAAGTACCTCCTGGAGCAGCGCATGGTGGTAGAGGAGCACCAGAGGTGGTTGTCCAAGTTGAGCGGGTACAAGTTCGAGATTCATTACAAACCCGGCTCGGACAACAAAGCGGTAGATGCGCTTTCCCGACGAGATGAGGGGGTGCAGGTGGTGGCTCTTTCTATTCCACTGATGTTGAGGAGCGACACCCTGCTAGAGGAGATTGAGGCAGATGAGGAGCTGCGGTGAATCCGGGAGGCGATCGCTGGAGGATCTACAGACTTCCCGGGCTACACATTTGAGGAGCAACTACTACTGTACCGGAGGAGGCTAGTGATTCCCCGGACTTCTAGTCACATTCCTACTCTATTCCATGAGTTCCACAGCAGCGCCGTGGAGGGCCACTCGGGAGGATACCAGACTTATCAGAGGATGGCTCGGGAGCTCTACTGGCTGGGGATGAGGAAGGATATCGTGAGGCTGGTCTCGAAGTGTGATATATGTCAGCGCCACAAATACCAGGCGACATCCCCAGCAGGTCTTCTACAGCCCTTGGAGTTATTAGAGAGGATATGGGAAGACATCTCGATGGATTTCGTGGAGGGGTTGCCACGATCGGAGGGTTTCACTACGATATTTGTTGTGGTTGACCGCCTCAGCAAATACGGCCATTTCATCCCACTACGCCATCCATTTACTGCAGCGTCAGTGGCAATTGCTTTTTTGAAGGAGGTAGTCAGGCTGCATGGGTACCCTCGCTCTATTGTGTCAGATAGGGATAAGGTGTTTTGAGCACTTTTTGGAAGGAGATGTTCCGACTACAGGGTACAGCACTACGACGGAGCACGGCTTATCACCCACAGACGGACGGCCAGACGGATGTGCTTAACCGTAGTGTGGAGACCTACCTACGGTGTTTTGCGTCAGAGACACCTAGGAAGTGGGCCGGGTGGTTGATGTGGGCTGAGTACTGGTACAACACCTCTTACCACTCAGCTGCGAGGATGACACCGTTTCAGATTGTGTATGGCCGAGATCCGCCCCATCTAGTGCATTACAGCAGGGGATCCACCCCAGTGTCGGGATTAGAGCAGCAGTTGGAGGATAGTGACCGGGTGTTAGAGGAATTGAAGCGCCACCTACTGCGAGCACAGCAAATCATGAAGAAGAAGGCAGATGCACATCGCATGGAGGTGGAGTTCGCCGTGGGAGAGCATGTCTATCTGAAGCTTCGACCCTATAGACAGCGTTATATGGCCCACCGGCGCAATGAGAAGCTGGCGACGAGGTATTATGGGCCTTACGAGGTTGAGGCCCGGATCGACAAGGTGGCGTATCGACTGAAGCTACATACTACTACTAGGATCCATCCGGTTTTTCACGTCTCACAGTTACACCGAGCTATTGGAGATCACGTGGCGTCGTCTACATGCCCCCAACTCTCACGGTCGACATGGAGGTACTTTTGGCACCCGAGGAGGTTACATGCATTCGTACAGGAGCATCGGGAGCACGGGAAGTTCTGATTCGTTGGTCGAGATTGCCGGAGTTTAAGGCAACCTGGGAGCTTTACGATCATATCTTGCAGCAGTATCCTGATTTTCACCTTGAGGACAAGGTGAAACTCCTGGGGGGAGTAGTGATACGTTTATCACCTACGAGAGGAGGCGCAAGAAGACTAAGGAGTAATTGCTGGACACACCGACGATTTGGGGATAGAATTTCTTTATGCACTATTAGTTGGTCTGTGTTGCTGTACGCACCACGCCTCATCATTATATAAGAGAGGGCGTGGGCTAGGGTTAGGGTATGGAATTTGTAGCCATCTTTTGACATTCCTAGAGTTCTCCGAGGAGATCTAGAAGAGAGTTTAGGCTTTTCCCTTAGCAAAAGCTAGGAGAGGGGCCAACTCTCCCAAAATTGGCTACTTATCATTTGTAACCCTATTTTCTATTCCAATAAAAATCCCCAAATCCTTTCCACAAAACCTAGTCCACATCACTAGCTTACAACAATGGATGGATAAGGGAAAGTGTTATGAGCGGGCTATTGTAGGCCCATTAGTGTATTGGGTATCCACTCATTATGTAACCATATTTCTATAAATACAGGGCTACAGGATTCCGTAGCCGTCAAGCTTACAACGGTAAATAGTTTTTAAAACATATCATTCCTAATTGCAGTTCACCACGAATGCAATAATGATAAATTAACTCCAAATATAATCTAGCTACTAAAGAGCAGCAAGTAGGGCAAAATGTGAAGACTAGAACTAACTGTGGTGGAGGCTGTTTTTGCAATTGCCACAGAAAAGATGTGCCTCGAACATGACTATGAGTATACTCGACCTTTTAAGCTGCAATAACATCTAAGAAATAAAAAAAATCAAATTAACAAACAATTTTTTTTTAAAAAAATGAGATTGGTACATGATTCACCCCAATTATGATATCAATTCAATTTCCCTTTGGCACATGAGATAAATTTTGGTACATGAGTTGAACCATAATTATCTCAAGTAGCTTGATATCAGCAGAAGGCAAAAGAGAGATAAGGGAAACATAGAGGCAATGATAGTGAAAACTTAGGGAAGGCAGGGTTTGATAAAGAAAATTCAGATGGAAAGGGTAGATATATAGAAAAATGGGCATCATCATATACCCACAGTAACATGAAAGGGTCTCTGTTATTTTTATTGTGTGTTTTATGTTGTTGTGTTTATAATTTCATTACTTTTATAATCTCCAGTCTCCACGCATAAAATAGAAGAATGAGGCAGAAACCATTTTGAATAGCTATGCAATTACTAAGGTTCCTTATAAATAAAATAAAATTTGCAACTAGTTGCCCTTTGCATTGGCCAAATACATCACAACTATTATAGTGTTCTCATTTCTCTTGAACTCATGATAGTATTTTTGCATGTGACTAGTTATCTTCAAATATACTTTTCTAAAATTATGGATATTTATTTCTTTGGTATACAAGCTGAGAAAAGAGGAAAAGCAATGGTCGGATCGTCAAAATTATAACATATGCTTATTCATCCATTATAAATCTTCAAGATCCGTTTCCAAAATTCAAATCCACAAAGAAATCAGGATGCATATGGGTTAAAAAAAACCTAGTCATTTATTGGTTTTGGACTCTGTCTTGGATTTAGCTAATAAAATGAAACTGATTGTACCTGATATTCTTACTGGATCCTGGCGCATAAGGCTCATCATCCCTATTCAAAAATTTGAATGTGTCAATATGACATCGATTTTTCTCGCTAATGATAGAAAATGACAATGACTAGGTATTGTCATTATATTTCCTTGTGTGCCCATAAAAGCTAGAATGCGTATATGCCATAAAATTTGAACACGCTTTTGCCCCTTAAACAAGTGTGCAAACCCATGTCGCAAAGTGATGCACTACCTTGTCCGAGCATTATTCCATGGCCGCTGAAGAAAACAGTAAACAACATCGCTTAGATACTTATATCCTATGTTTCCCCTCATTTACAATAAGACATAAGATGTTCCCAAAAGCCTAATAGCCTATAGAAAGCACGGCATTTCTCAAGAAAGATGCAATGCAAAATTTTGCATGCATATGAAATTTTTTTTGGTAAATTGCTACTAATTAAGGTTTTATGTATGTATGTATGTATGTATGAAAATATTCAAATGCAAATATTTTTGCACGGAATTTTCTATGCGAAAATGTTTTTATTTTTTTTGAAATTATGTTTTCAAAAAAAATTTCCTCTTTCACTTTGTGTTGTTATACACCCCTTAAAAAATAATGGTTGAAAAATAATGTAATTTGGCTTTCGATCAAGTTGTTACAAAAGGTTCGAATGAGTATATCTGTGCTCAAATTCCCCTAGGGTTCCCCCATTATTTTCACTGGGCTATATAATTGTATGGATTAAACATCAAAAAAAATTTGCAAATAAATATTTCTTTAAAAGTTTAAAATGTTTTCCCACGGGCTTTCGCACCATAGTTTTTGCACCCGAAAACTACTACTAATATATATATACACACACTCACTAGAAATAACACATGCACATAGTGCACGGAGCCAACCACCCAAGTAAGATGTGATGCACGCGTGCAAACGTAAAGGAGTGAAAAGTGTGGATGTATGTGTCGGTATCGTCGGGGGTAAACGGATAAAAGCAAAAAACCATGGAGGTTATATGGGAAAAATTGCATATGGCAAAAATGTAAATAAGTGAGCTTGGGAGGTGATTTTTTGGTATGATGAGGGAATGTCAACTATGTAAATAAGTGAGGGGATGGTGGTTTTTGTCCTAGGTGGCATCCCATGTGGCAATGTGACTTTGCCACATGGGACAAACATGCCACCTAGGACAAAGGTATTCAATTGTATAATAGATATACGCGCACGCACACATATAAGATGTTCCCAAAAGCCCTAATAAGGCATATCTACTAAGCTCAAGAAAGCCATCAACATGAACTCAGTAAATAAAAAGAACGGCATTTCGCAAGAAAGATTCAATGCAAAATTTTGCATGCATATGAAATTTTTTGGCAAATTGCTACTAAATAAGGTTATATATATATATATATATATTGAAGGGTAAGCAACTTTATTCATATAACTCAACAAAATACGCTATTGGTCTACAAGATAGAACCAAACATAAAACGCAAGAGAAACAAAGACATAAATAAACCTACAACTCTAATATATCTAGGAATCCTAGCGATATTTAGGAATTCGAGTATCCCTTGAGCTTTTCCGTCGAGGTGGATCCAAATAAGTCTTTTTGAGTGTCTTTAAGTTTGGATCTAAACGGTGCATTTCATCCTCCCACTCTTGGTTTATCGTTGTAGCATCTCCATCAAATTCTTCCACACATTCTTCCTCATATTCATCATCATCAGCATTTTCTCCCCCAACATTGTCAGTGTCATCAACACGGTCATTACCAGAAGGGCATCCAGCTTCCGTAGAATTTGGAATCACATGTATATCCGCTGCCTCACCATTAGTAACATCTAAATTTCCATTAGAATGACCTCCAGGCTCTATAGTAGCTAAGAAACCACTACTCGAAATATTCCCTTTATTAATCAACACACTTCCAGCCACATACAGAGTTGCCTTACATTTCTCCACCCAAACCTTCTTAAACGGACATTGGGAGGTTGAATGCCCAAAGCACTCACACGTTGGACAGCATGGAGGCAAGTTTTCATATTCCACTTTTATGATCACATTCTCCTCATCCTCCACAACAATCTTAATTGTATTTAGCAATTTGGTCTTTGCATCAATTTCAACAAAGCATCTTGCATAGGAGTACCTTTCTCCTAAAGTTGTAGTCTTATTAAGAAATAAAGGCTTACCAATAGAGCTAGTAATTATACTTATGCACTCTGTAGACCAAAATTTCAGTGGTAAGTCTGGAAATCTTACATATACTGGAATTGATGACAGAAGATCTCTGTCCATAGTGAGATCTGGAATCCAGCGTCGCAACACTATCACCCTTTTATTAAACATCCAAGGCCCTCCTTGGAGTACCCTGCTGCAGTCTTCCTCCAGCTCAAACACGAAGAAGAAGAATCCATTTTCTCTAGAGTGGACATGTAAAGTACCCTTTGGCCGCCACAAACGATGGACACATGCACGAATGTGAGAATAAAAAGGTTTGTAACCCACAACATAACCAGCTAGTGTCCATCCCCATTTTGCAACATTAGTTGAAATTGCTTCCTGCAGAATCCAAGGGACAGTCTTGCCTGAAGGAACCTCCCGAAGAGGATAGTAAGAGCACTTGCTAATCTCTTCAACAGCACGCCCTACTTGAAAAGCGAACTCCAGGCCTCTCGACCAGTCTTTGCCACTCTCAAAGGAGCAGGTGGTTGGCCGGCAGCTTTTTCCTTCCGAATGTTATTAGAATTCCGTTGTAGTGAGGATATTCTTCAGCGTAATTGGGAGTTAACTTTGCTACTGCAGACGTAGACATCCTTTGGAGACAGAATGAAGAACATCGATGATATAGGTTTCCCGTGTTGATACAAGCGGGGTTGGATCCGTTGCCCATGATCTGCTCGTGGAATAAAGATCAGAACCCCCGGATCTGAACGATTAGAACTGCCGCCGGAGAAGAGCCCGGCGACCACCTGAGAGCGCCTGAAGCACCAGAGAGGCTGAACGTCGGACCCCCACCGGATCTGACGTCGAGGTTTCCGGATGAGGAAACTCGAAGTCGGATCCGACAGCACAGTTGCCGGATCAGGAACTCGTCGGAACAGGAACACACACACACACACATATCTATTCTATAAAAGAGAGCACTTTTTGAATTTTATCCTACTAGGATAAAGGTTTGTCCTACGTGGCCACAAAAATGCTGACTGGGACAAACTAAAGCTGATGACTAGGATGAGCTTGGGGAGAATTTGTGAAGAGACATTTCAAAAACTTGGAGGGAAATTTGTTGGGGGAAACAAAATTGGGGGGAAAGTTTTGAATTTGAGAAAAATCATTAGTTGGAATCTCTGTTGTTTGAAGTTTGAAGTTGAAAATGAAAATTTTGGTGGGAAAAAGCTCAGCCCCATATCAGCTGCCTGTAAGAGCCCCAAATCAACCCCGAAAATTTATTTCACGTTCACCCTCAACCGGTGGTTTCTAAAAATCATTAATTGTGAGTGAGTCTTTATTTTTAACAGGTAGGTAGCGGGCGAGTACTCAAAGAAAATGCGGGAGTTGGCAGTGTTGTTGTTGGAGGCAATCTCAGAGAGCCTGGGTCTCGAATAGGACTGCATGGTGAAAGCTCTGGGCAAACAAGCACAACACATGGCGGAAAGATCCCATAGCCAGAGTTGACCTACGGATTGCCAGGCCACAAAGATCCCAAAGCAATCACCTTTCTTCTTCATGACCAAGTCTCCGGCCTGAAAGCCTCAGAAACTACAAGTGGGTCAAATTTTTTTTATGTATTCAAAGAAAAGCCTGCAACAATAAAGCTGTCATTTTTTTATGTATTCAAAGGAGCCTGCAACAATAAAGCTTGAATACATATGAGCTTTATTGTGCATGCTTTTTTAATGTCCATAGTGCACATTGAAGAATAAGAATAAGAATAAGAAGAATACATTGGAGCTTTATTTTGTCCACATTGAAGAAATATGTATTGCAGGCTCCTATGGCTTTATTATGCTTTATTGTGATACATATGAGCTTTATTGTGCAGGCTTTGTTGTTGCAGGCTCATAGGAGCTTTATTGTGCAGGCTTTGTTGTTGTAGGCTCCTATACACAATAAATCTTGGATTTTTTATGGACTTAAAATAAAACTCAGAAGAATACATAGGATTCTTATTCTCTTAAAAGCCTGCAATAAACATGTTTGAATACATATGAGCTTTATTGTGCCAAAGTGGGGAGCATATGAGCTTGCCGTTTTTTATATATTCAAAGAAAAGCCTGCAAGCATTTAAACATGTTCACAGCTTTTTTGACAGCTTTTGCACGACTGCATTGCTAATGCTGATCGCCAAATTTCAGGCAGTGCAAAGACTTGGACTTGATGAATCCGCACTTTGGTGAATGCTTGGCTTTGATTATTTCAGTCCAGAGTCCAAAGAATCTATTAGGGTATGTTTTGGGCATTGTTTAATTTCATAGAGTGCACAATGAGTTTTCTTTTATAATAGTTCTCAGGGTATTTGAAATGGACATGGCTTTTGTTTAATTTCATGTTGTCTTGGATTCCATTTTGTTAATCATTTAGGGACCTCAATTTTGATTAAAAATTGCTGAACTGGGTTTAATTTCCTGACAAGGCTTTTATTTTACCTTTTTACAATTGAATTTATAACAATTTCAATGAAATTACAGGGATGGAGTTCAAATGCGAAAAAATTCATGGGAAGATGGAGTTCTAAGAATGAATTTCCCTATTTTACTTGGTTGGAACCAAGCTTACCAGTTCCAAGTCAAGTATCAGATTGGAAGCCTTTTCTACTTCCCTTCACTTAAGTTCCAAAGAGATTCCGGATGCTATGGAGGTATAACTATTAATAATTGCGATGTTATTCCTGTTCCATTTAACAAGTTGGAAGGAGACTTCACTTCATTTATTTGGGATTGGTACAATAAGGATCATACGATGAGTGGAATTTTTGGTCGTTTGACCTCTTTAGGGTTCTATAAGGTGCAATATGAACTAATTTTGGAAGGATGGCCGATCACACAGAAGGGGATCATCAAGAACATCATGTAAGGATGGCCGAAGCCTTTTCGATCCAGTTGTCTAATTTTTGGGGGGATTTTTGGAGTCTTTTAGGGGTCGATGGGTTCTTTGAATTATGATCTGTCATGTAGATTATTGGTAACAAGCTACATATGTAAATATGTAATTATGATCTGTCATGGCAATCAATCAACTCTCAAATGACCGTTCGTTCATTAATAACAAGCTAATATGTAAATATCAATCACTCAGTTGATTTTTGTATTATATGTTTCATATAGCACAACTCTCCCCCCTCTCTCTAGGGTTTCTATTATCGTTTTATTTTTCAATGTCATTTTAATAAACTTCTGGTTTGTTGTGATTTTGCTTATAGGTGGGCATGGGACATTGGAGGAGCTGCTAGAAGTTATATCATGGGCTCAGCTTGGCATCCACATCAAACCAGTCAGTGATTCTGTTCAACCCAAAAATTCAATTTTTCATAAAAATAATTATTGTGTAAAACTGAGAAGAGTTGTAACATTGATCTACAAATACTTCTTAAAAGATAAGTTTAGGCTGTAGAATCCTCAGTTTAATGCAACGCGAGTCTGGTAATCTGTAAAAAGAAAGCTTTATTTGCTTTTAGAAGAGAAGAGAACTGGATAAGAAAATAGATTACATTATCAGGCATTAGCCGTTAATGTTTGTGTTATTATATTTTCACTTACATTTTTCACCTTTGAACACTAATGCTGGATGTTTCTTATGCATATGTCAGAAAGGGGAAGGGCAAAAGCTTGTTAGAGTTTCTTATGAATATGCATATGTCAGAAATATCCTGCATTTAGAACTGGATGTTTAACAACATGAGTTTAGGATCTTTTATGCATTAGTTTAGGACGTTTCTTATGCATATGCATATGTTTCTTATGATGGACATATGCATATGCATATGCATATGCATTAAAACAGATCTGGACATATGCATATTGGTTACTAATGCATATGCATAAGTTTCTTATGCTGGGCAATTTTTATGCATATATCAGAAACATCCTGCATTTAGAACTGGATAAGAAAACAGATCTACAAATACTTCTAAATGCAGGATGTTTCTTATGCATATGCATTCACTAATATACAGGATGACATGATGTTTATTATAAAAAGATTGCTACACATTATAAACCAAATATAAAAGAGAGGGTTCTTATAAAAAAATTACCCAAATGTTAACATCCTGTCATTTGTTATATGTAAGCCCAAATATAATTCAAGTAGTAATTAAATATTCAATTCAAGTAGACCAATGAAATGCAGGTGGACTTCATTCAATTAGTTTTCCATAAATAGGGTAATGCTTCATTTTATTTAACAATACTGTTTAATTGCCTTCAAACTGGCAATGCATGTTATTAAACATTTGAAGTCTTCTATGTAGGAGGGAAAGGTCTTTTGCGTGTAAGTAAACTCTAACCATGCTCATGCCATCCTTTTTTTCTTTTTATGAATTGAAATTTTATCAGGTCAAGCTTTAAGTTAAACCACTCTATCCATTAGGCACAAGTTAAAGGCTGGGAAGAAATACCTTTATAGTTAATACCAGAAAATAGAGAATCCCCTAACACCTATATTATGACTACTATATCACTAAACCCTGAACAATCATACTAGTAGAAAGTTAGAAAGTATCCTCTAATGTGTGATGCCAGTATACCAATAGGACACTGGTAATGTATCTACTTTTTAAGATATTTTTATTATTGCCATAAAGTTTTCAGCCATGTAGGGATTTTGCAGCAGAGCAATATGACATATTAGGAAAGCTGCAGAACCTTATTATTGCCATAAAGTTGTCAAGAAGACTCATTAATTACTGCCAAGAAATTCAACGAAAAATCCTATGTAAACAACAATAAATCAGAATTATCTCATGACAATTAAAGTATGGCTGAATAGCAAATGTAGCATGTCAGATGAGTAAAAATCCCCATTCAGTTGGTGTAGTACAGAAAGACTATAAACACTGAAATAAAGTTTTTAACCAAAATATTGAATACGAATAATAACCTCAAGACATCAATCTGTAGTCTAAGCTAGAATTATCTTTGTGTGTACCAAAAATACCCCTTCCACTTCCAATTGAGAACCAGATTTCACTGAGAGATGTCATGGAATAAAATAACATCCTCTTGAATTAATTCTTAAAACAGAGAAAAAAAATTTGAACCACAAAGTTTCTTCAATTCATGGGTTACATAGGGTGCATATAAGTTTTGGGATGATGCACAATCTGATATACTCCAATTTTAAAATAATCGGTTCTTAGGTAGTAATTTCTGATATAAACAGAGGCTGGTAATGATCTTAACAGAATAAAGATTGGCAATGAGATAATCTTACTTGAAAAGGAATGACATACCTATATACTGGGTGAGTTATCTTTTATGCTCTTATCATATTGTTCCATTTCCATTTTCAATTCCGGACAGACAGTAACTAGGTCTTGAGTTAGTGTCCTAACCACTTATTTTTGGCCTCCAATATTTTAGTGGTACTATTGGGTGTCTTCTTATCAGATGTCCTGCCTAGAGTGCTATTAGTTATACAATAGCTACTACAATAAAACAAACATGGCTCTATGAGAGACATATTCTTCATGCAACGATCGTGGTTTAAAGGTAAATTTTAAAAACCAACTTTCTTCTCAATTTTTCAACCCAATTCAATCATTTTTCATCTAAATTATAATCTCATCCGGCCTCTGCATTTTCTCTTTTTTGTAGATCGGATCATTTCTCCCTACATATTGTGTTATGATTAACTCTGGATTCGTACTAATTTGGTTAGATAATTTTTTTAACAATTAAATGATTGCTAATTTGATAGTACTTGATCTATTTTCAACTGAGAGGGGTTTAAAGTTTAAACCAATCACCCAACCTCTATCAGAAAAAGAGAAGAAATTCCTCTGTCCTCTGAAATTCTTGCATCTCTCTCACCCTAACTTCTATCAAAAGAAGAGAACAAATATTTCGATCGGAGAATAATTTAAAAAGTTTACAGCACTACTTGCAAGTAAGTTTATCCTTGGAGTTTTTTTACTGGAGCTAAATTTGTGATTCACAATGAGTACAATGATTTGGTCAAAACCTTAATTTTTACACTGCTAGCTTTTCAATTATAGGCTCGGATAAAATGGTGAAAAAGTTTATTGATGTATTGAGGTGAGAAGTGCATAGTCCCCCTGATTTAGCTATGCATTTTAAACTTTTTTTTGTTGTACTAACATAAGCAAGACGACGGAAATGGTGATGAATGCACGAGAAAGAGGCTTCATTTGATGTACGTGAGTTTTTCTGATTTTTTGCTGATTTTTTTTGTGATAAAATTTATGTTTTGAGCTAAGAGGAGATGGATCCGAGAATTTTAGGAAGTCTTCATTGGTGAGTTTTTTGGGTTTTTGCTAACATTTTGGTAAAAGTTATGTTTTTATGCATTCATTAGGATAAGCTAATTTTCAATATTTTAGATTATTTCCATGTGTTTCTTTGATTAGTGGAAGGAAAGAAATGGCTTTTTGACGTTGGATTATGATTTGGAGGTGTTTTATGGGGATTTTCTAGCTCAATTACCATTGACCCTTTACTGCAAAATAAAATATCCAATGTGATGAAATTATAATTATAGCAAGAGACTGGTAGTTAACTGCCTCACGACTACTTTTAGATCCAATTTGCAATGTATATCTATAATGCTATTTTTATTAAGCTATACCAATCATTGCCCACTTGGAGAAAGTATGACATGCAGGTAACCGGTATGTTGCTGTTTTTGGATCAAATTGATTAACAAGCAGTCTAACTTTGATATGCAAAAAATGTTGTTGCTGTTTTTGGATCAAATTGATTAACAAGCAGTCTAACTTTGATATGCAAAAAATGTTGTGAAGAATTAAGCATTTTTCTATGTCATATTTTCTCCAACTCAACAATGACTACTATAGCTTAATAAAAAATAGCTTGATAGATGTACATTCCAAATTGGATCTAATAGTATACATGATGTAGTCAACAGAAGTTTGTGGCTAAAAATTTTAGTGTGCTTCCTGAGTTTATATAATTGTGGCCTCACCTAAAAGCCCAATGATAAAGGTTATCCATGAATCAACACTGGAAAGTAATATTTTTATATTATTTAAATTAAGAAAACGATGAATGAGCTTTAACAATGTGATGGTTCTAATTATATGTGCCACCATCAATATTGTTATTAACATATAATATTCAAAGGAAACATTAAATTGTTTATAGTAGCAGTAGGAAAAGCAGTCCAAAAGCTTTGGATTATGAAGCATCAAGAGTGCGCTACCAAGCTATATTGCTCAATTAAAAATATCTCCCAAGTGAGTGCCATTGCACCTTTTTTATCGTTTCTTAGAAAACTTTGAGAGTTATGTTGACAAGTGAATGCAATTACATGCGGATTTAGAAAAATATTACAATTTAAACATAGCTTCGAAAGAGGTGCAAAGCCCTTATAACTTCACAATGCACTTCGAAAAAAGAAATTTGTTCTCTAAAGTCAAATAAAACTCTTAATGAATTAATTTTCTTAGCAACGAATGCACTTTGCACTATTGTGTTTCTAGGGGGTTTAAGCACATGTATAATTATCACATATGTATAATTGTACATGACTTCCTCTTACTGTGTCTCTTGGGGGGTTTAAGCAAATTCTTATGGCGAAACTTGAATGTTTAATTTCATGTTTGTTGATGTTTTGGTGATAAACAGTTGGAGGCTTGGAGCTGTGATCATTGAAATATCTTGAAAATACCAATGTGAAGATTACAAAGGATGCTGATGGGAACTCGAAAGGATTTGGATTTTTCAATTTGGAAACCCCTGATTGTGCTAAAAGGGTAATGGAGGCCATGCATGATCTTCTACTTGGTAAGTTGCATTAATGCGTATGTAGATTTTAATTGAAATACACAACCTGAAAAATAGTATATTGTGACTTTTTTGGCTGACTTCCTTTTTATTTTCCAATTGGGGTAAGCAGGATCGAAGGCCTTATATGTGGCAAGGGCCCAAAAGAAAGCCGAGCAACAATAAATTTTGGGTCGCATGTATGAAGAGAAGAGGAATGAGCAAATCATGAGAAATATGGTACTTCATTGTATAAGCCTACAGGACTGATATGATCCTGTATCAAACTTCAAATGTTTATGTTAAGAATATTGACGATGGTGCGGATGATGATATTTGATGTGAACATTTTAGTCAGTGTGGCAATATTACATCTGCAAGAGTCATGCGAGACAAACAGGAAATGAGTAAAGGTGTCACGCCCCGCTTCCCAACAATGGAAGCAAGGACGCGATTGAGGTCCGCTTGGGCTGGAGCTGTGAAACTCGAGCCCAATACGCGTCTGTAGTGATACACCATTCGAAGTACAGGTTCTTGCTTGCGATCTCAGAGCAACACAGAATATCATTATTACACTCAACATCCAGATTTACATGTACACAAAAATTAAGGCCTAGCATGGCCATTACAACAGTTACATGGAATTTAAAGTACACCTGAATGAAATATAACAACAAGTAGTAAACTTCTAGCAAGCTGCGATGTGTCTGTCGTCTTCAGTAGTGGATGTCGTGCTCCTGATAATCCTTAGTCACCTTCTTCAATCTCCAAGTGAACTTCACTGTGAACTCTGCTCAAAACCTAATGTATATTTCACAGACAAGGAAATATACGTCAGCGAGGGTCGCTCGGCAAGATTTAAAAACGTTAGTAGTAAAATGACCATCGGCAAGATTTAAAAACGTTACAAAGCTTTAGGAGAAGAGGGCACAATATGATTTCAACAAGAGGAAACATAGTAATATATTGACACATGTGAGCATAAACAATGTGTAATGTGCAAAGTAGTGAGCAGGCGGAGTGTAGTGTGCAAGTAGCAAACACAGCAAGGTGTAGTGTGTAAAGTAACTAGCACTGCAAGTGTAGTGTGCACAGCAAAGGTAGTGACAAGTGTAGTGTGTACAGTAAAAGTAGTGACAAGTGTGGTTCATAAAGTAACAAGTGGCAGACATGGCTTTTGTAATGCACAAAGTAAAGACACGGCATTTGCGATGTACAAAGTAAAACATGATATGAACTTAGTCAACGGTTTGTACAATCACGATAGTAGCTGAAACAAATAAGAGTGCCAACCTGTACTTAATCTAGTGTCAAGCCCAGTGTCCGAGGGGGAGGTGACCAGCATCACACCCAAGTCAACGGGAGCTACCCGTGACTCTATACTCACCGACCCGGCCAGGTGTCGGTCAAGTTCACCAATAGAGTGCAATCCAGCTTTCCAGCCTCTACTACACTAGACTACCCCACCCAAGTGTCCATAAGTCAAACCGTAGTTCAATGTTAGCCGTATGGCTAACATTCCGTAAATGCCCCGAGGGCCCATATCCGTATTGCCCGAAGGCCCAATGATCTGTAATTGCCCGAGGGCCCAATAGTCCGTAAATGCCCGAAGGCCCAATATCACATCTCATCAATGGTGTACATTTCGTAGTTTGAGAGCAATTCAAATACTTCATTTCAATAGCAATGAAAGTAAAAGAAACCAACCATGCCACTAGGTTCCTAAAGCTTAAGTAACGTACTTAAAAGTGGTTATTTGCAATTGTTTGGTAATTTCGGTCACGAGACCGGAGCAATGCAGTTTAAAGTAGTAAGTGATAAATACTCGAACCTTTGAAACTTGTAGAAAATAATTTACTTGCAAGAGATAAATACTTGCCTGAAGCGATGCGATTTGGGTGTCCACACGGTCGTTAGGGGAGCGCGAAACTATCCGCGTTGACGAATTCATGATATTAAGCTATAAGTCTTAAACTCAAATAACTATAACTAACTTATGTAAGTATTTACTGTTTATTAACATTAATATTTAGACACATCCATTACGAAGGGAAAATAGCATGTGTCATATACTATACTGCCATTAAACTCATACTGGCTAGGGCTAACCTAATATGTTATTTTAATATATGATCTGAGTTATAAAACCCATGAAACTAACTTCCATATTAAAATACACTGCATACAGTAACTTACGTATATATAAAAAGGAAGCATGCAATCACTCACCTATATCTTTGGGGTTTCCCGTTCCGCTTGCTCGGAGCTTGGCGCGACTTCTGGCAGCAGTAGGTAGAGGCGACCGGAGGCGGGCTTGGTGGCGTTTCTATAGGCGGCGTCGGACTGAAGGTCGGAGAG
This sequence comes from Scilla litardierei, assembly GCA_030789695.1. Taxonomy (NCBI): domain Eukaryota; kingdom Viridiplantae; phylum Streptophyta; class Magnoliopsida; order Asparagales; family Asparagaceae; genus Scilla; species Scilla litardierei. The sequence goes on from CM061133.1 coordinate 236,113,701, forward strand.
CGGGGGGTCACGGGTGGAAGGCCGCGTGTTCGGACTGAAGAGGCCGCGATGGCGGGTCGGCGTACTGGGCGAGGAAGGTGACGGGGCAGCGACGACGAGGCAAGGGAGGCGGGACGTCGGGAATGCTCGGAGAGAGGCGCAGAGAACTCGGAAGGTGCGGTGGCTTCACAGGTGGTCGGAGGGGTCTTTGGCGGTTGAGAAGGTCGGGGCGGTGGTCGACGGAAGAGCGCACAAAGGTGACGTAGGCGAGAGCTGTTCGGAGGGACGGTGGGCGTGTGGCGGAGACTGGAAGGAGGGAGGATCGGAGGCTTCTACGAAGGAAGACGCCGGCGGTCTTGAGTGTGGGGCGGCGCCTCGTCGGGGTGTCGAGGGTGTTGTCGAAGCGGGGCTCGGCGGGCGTTTGGAGATGAGGCCGTGTTGGAGTTGCAGAAGGGCCACGGCTGTTGGCTGAACGAAGAGGAGGGTGTCGGAGAGATGAAGATGGCCAGAGGGCCGAGGAGGTGCTGATCGGAGTGGGCTCGTCGGCTCGGTGTCGGAGAGACTTGGGCGTTGGCCTTGTGGCAGTTCGCCGGAGTTCGAGCGGCAACGTGGAGAGAGAGCAGGAGGCGGGAGGAGATGTGGCCGGCGAGAAATGTTGCCGGAGGTCGGAGGCGTCGTGCGAGAGAAGGAGCGCCTCTGTTGGTTGCAGGGAGAGAGAGAGACAAAGAGAGAGCAAAGTTTTGAGGTGGGGGTTTTAAAAAAATATAGGTTCCTGCTCTTCGTTATAGCCTCAGGTTTTTAGGTTAGGTATAAATAATAAATTAATAATATAGGAGAAATAAGAGAGAGGAAAACGTGAGGGAGAGGTGCCGATATTATGGGATAAGACGTGGGTACGGTTGTAACCATGTGGAATTGTTCAACAGTTAGATCTTTTAAGATGATTTGATTTCTTTTCATCTCCCAACCGCCGGTTGATAGGATAGGATTTAATAATCTCATATTAAGTTTGTTTTAACAGAGCACTTTCGAGGATTCCTCATCCCTATTATTGCTACTCTATGCAACTAAGCTCATTATTAATAGGTTTAAGAAGTAGTGGTTTCGGTTTTAAAAAAATCAATTAGCACCAACTCGTTTGAATAAAAACGCACAGAGAGACTTCCAAAATCAAATGAACCAAATGTTTATTTAAAAGGTTTATTAATAAAACAAACGATATTGTTGCAGATAGGTCCATCGACAACCTAAAATTACAAGGAAGGTACTGGGGTGATCGCGCCTCCGAGAGGGTCGTGAATACGGAGTCCAATCGCGAATCCGAACTACGGAAAACAATAATTAAAATCAAACACGTGAAATTCACATACGATAATGAGATACGTACTAAAAATGTACGACCGGAAAGCGGCCGTTACAAAAGGATTTTGTTTTGTATGCTTTTAGCACTCCAGAGGAAGCCGACAAGGCTGTGAACACCTTGCATGTTGCTTTCTTGCGGTCCATTTTTTTGATGAGTAATTTGCACTGCGGAAGTCTGGAAAGGGGTTTTTGTCTGATGTTTTGTTCGATTTTGCTTTGTTTTTATAATGTCAGTTCTTTGTTTACAAACTCTCAAGATAAACATGGAAATGTGAAGTATAATCCTTAAACAAACTTACCTGACTGAATGCAACATTATGGCATCCAGTTAATTGCTCATTCAACAGAGCTCCACACACTTGCAGAGGGAACATCTGGGGGACAATAAGAAGCTGAAGAAACCAAGAGGCCATGAGACACAACAATAGACACAAAATAAATTTATGTTTTAATTATTATGTTTTAATTATTGTTGTTCGTTTACAATTAGAGGATCCAAAATTTTGAGGGCGAAATATTTTAAACGAACTGCACCGTTAGGTCACATTCTAAATCAGGAAGGGACAAAATTCCGGGGGGGGGGATTAAATTTGTTGTGTTGAACAAAATTCACTCAGGTGAAATAATTTTAGGCGGAACTAAAATTTTTGGGTGGAATTAAATAACAATAATTGTACTGTAATTATTGATTCATTTAAAATTAGGTGATCTACGAATTTGAGGGGGGAATATATTAAATGAGTCGTGCCTTATAGGCACAGGTTATGACTAGTACATATATATATACATATACATCTAAATCTACATTATAAAACAGGGATGTTATCATGGGTTATTGGATAAGAGAATTTGGATAAGAGATATTGGTTATGTGTATTGTTGTATGTGGATATGTGTATGTTGTATAATAGATTTTGGTTAAGAGATAATGGATAAGAGAATTTGGTTTTGGTTATGTGTAATTGGGTGTTATGTTTATATAGATTGTTTAGGGTATGAGAAATTGAGATATGAGATATTGGATATAAGAAATCAAATCAAATCACATTTTTTGATCACATCACCTAAAATATCAATTTTTTTTAAAATTTTGAAATCCCCTTTGCGTTTGCTCTCTGCCGTTTTTTGATCACATCACAAAAACGAGGGAAAAATCCCCCCCTCCATTTTGATCACATCCTCCTCCATTTTCATCACAGAAATTCTCTCCTCCGCCATTTATCCTCCTCTGTCTTTTGTAATTCAATCTCGCACTGCTGAGAGAACAACAAGTGATTTGGAGGGAAAGTGATCACAAGCAGCCACGTTGCCAATTTAACAGCCTTCATCTCCCTCAACTTCAACCTCAGCTTCAACCACATCAGAGAAAGGAATTTGGAGGAAAAGTTATCATCTTCCTCCACAAAAAGAAACGGATCTGCAACTGTCATCTCCCTCATTACAGGAGGTGAGTTCTTTTGGGATTTTTCATGTTTTTGCAACATTTTCTTTTAGAATTTATCTCATGCTAGCCATTTTCTTTTGCAAGGTGGAGGGTATTTATTTTCTTCTGGATGTGTTATCATGAAGTTCAAAAGTTCAAGTTTAGCTGTTTAACTGGGATATTCAAGAGTTCAAGTTTCAATTCTGGGCTATTTGGTGATTGGATATTCATGCAACATCAGGTAACTGATCCATACTCTTGGTGTAATTAAAAAAGATTGAGTGTTATTACATTTTATATGCATGGGGCTCATTTTTTGATTGAGTGTTATGTTAATTGCATTGTCCTGAGGATTTAAACTTTGAGTGTTATGTGAATGAATTTTACAAGTGTTCTGTTTAAATTTATGTTCAAACTTTGAGTTTTATTACAGCTTTAAGTTCAAACTTTGATTGAGTGTTATGTGAATGAATTTTTGAATTTGAGTGTAAACGATAAATTTTTGATTCTCAAGTGTAAGGATTTAAACTTGAGAATAAATTTTTTGAATTTAAGTTTGAATTTTAAGTTTGAAGTTTGAACATAAAATTTATATTTTAAGTTTGAATACATAAATTTTTGATTTACACTTCAACTTGAGTATGTGTATGCTGCATACACTTGAAATTCATATACTCAATTTGAGATTCATATATTCAGAAAGTGGTGAGTTCTTCAGAAATTGATTGAGTATGTGTATGCTGCATACACTTCAACTTGAGTACATAAAATTCATATACTGCATACACTTGAAATTGAATATAAGTCAAGTTGAGTACTGCACTATTTTAATTACACCAATTGAGTTCAAGTTGAATATTGAGCAATATCTCAAGGTGGAGTGTTATTACAGCTTTAAAATAAGTCAAGTTCAAGTTCAATATACTGCATACACTTCAAATTAAGTATTCCATGAGATATTAAAAATGCATTTTAATATACTAGGATATGAAAATGGAGTGTTATGTTGACTGAAATGGAGTATATTGAACTGGAGTGTTATACAGTATATCCAAAAAAAGCTTTTTTGAACTCAATATGAAAATGGAGTGTTATGTAGTATATCCAAGTTCCATTTTCAAATTCAGTTCAATATCCAAAATGCTTTTTTGATCACATCACAAAATGCATTTTAATTACACTCCACCAATTTGAAGTGTTATGTTAAGTTGAAGATTGAGTTCAATTAGTTCATATCCTGGGATATTGTAACGCCCGCTTCCCAAAAGACACCGGAAGCGAGAACGTTATGCGGTCCGCTTGAATTGGAGCGGTGAAGCTCGAGTTCAATAAGCGTCTGTGATAAAAACACAGAAGAGGTCCTTGCATTTGCGTATCAGAACGATCAGAAAACATTTCATTAAATTGAAAAGAGCACTTCCAGAATCGTTCGTACAAGAAATAAGACAACTGGCCTCAGCATGGCCAAAAGAAAACTACAACAAAACACTAAACTTACTACAAGGTGCTAAAGCTAAAACTCAAAGTAGGACGGAAAAGAGGGCACTAGTCTTCCGCAGAAAGCGGCCGGCGTCTACGGTAAACTCTGGCTCTCTAAGTCAGGTGTCACGAACGGATCCTCTGGGTACTCAAGCTCAGAATCTGACATACATCCACCAACAATGAATGTATGTCAGCAAGGTCTGCAAGAAAAGATTAGCATCCCAAGGAAAGAAATACAAGTGATATGAATTTAAGAAGCATTTAATATTTTAAAGAAATGACTGCATCAATTTAACATTAACAAATATATTGAAACCGAAACAACATCCCTAACATGCGGTTCTAAACAGTTGCAAGAATTAAAGTTAAGATTTCCTTTGAGTTCATTAGCATTTCAATTATCAAGATGACCAAGTTAGCGTTGCAAGTTTTCATGTCAAGAGTTAGCATTCTAATCTAGGGTTCACGCTTGTAGGTCGTGATGAGAAGGTCGTTCCTCTCACGGGGGCTTACCGTGATTGACGCTAACCCACCGCATACGGGTGGTGCTCTTGAGGAGAGTACCTTTCATACGCCTAGTGGCCGCTCAACCCTAAACCCACACAAACGTTTACCGGAACACGAGCCGGCCTAGTCGACTCACACGACATCACGAATTCACGATTTCGCCTTTGAGGCACATGATTTTCACGATGTCGAAACTTGTTACTCATTTCCAAACTTACAGAAATTTAACGTTATCAATGTTAATCTGTTATTACAACATTTCTAATAAGCAGGAGTGGGTTGAAACAATTTATACAATAATTTAAAAGATGTTTGCACATGGGTTTCCGTTGAAATTGATACAGAAGCAAATTTTCTTCCTAGTTATTTAAAATTAAAACATAACGTGTGATATGCTGTTGGATCACAAATTTCGTCCAGGTTATCATGGCATCGTTTTCATGCGTCATTTCACGTCTATTTTTCAAGTTACACATTAATAACTAAAAGTGACACAAAAGTTCCGAAACTTCAAAAATTCATATCTAATTGTATACTTGCCTGTTTTTGACGTTCCCGGTGTCGTCGGGTCCGTACGGAAGGCGCGGATGTTTTCTGCGTTATCGGATTTCGATATTAGGTCAAAGTAAAATAACTTATAAATCAACTGACTCATTTATTCAAGGGCACAACATATAAGAGTACTGTTTATTCTAGGTTTTTGGATAAAAACCTCCTGATCATATAGTTTCTTTTAATTCTGATTTATATATACTGATGTTATCCCATACGGCCACTAACGTATGTCGACAATAACTTATCAATTTTTTTTCGAGAAGGAAATCTATTATCATGCTAACCTATAATCAGTCCAATATTTCTAACCGCTAACAAAATCACTAACTTATCAAGCAGATGCATCTAATAACATGTACACGTTCCACTATAACATTATAAGATACATATATAAAACAGCTAATTAACTTAACTACTGACATAGTATTAAGGAGAGAAAAAACGGGTTTTAAAATAAAACTCTAACTATTAACTTGTAATAACACTAACCCATGATTTGAGTAGGGGATAACAGCTAATGATGAACGTTTACCACCCACAGTTTATTACTTCAGCTTACTCTAATAAACTAACAACTAACCCTAGTATATAAACACAGCACTAACCTCTTGGGGTTCACACAGGTCCGTTCTTCGTTTGTGCTTGCTGGTGGAGGAGTGGACGGATGACGGTGCCGGAGTTGTCGCAGGCGGCGAGGCGGCGTCTGCAGTCGAGGGAGGAGGGCAGGCGGAGGTGCGTCGGTCGCGAGCGGGTTCCGGGTGGTGCAGCGTCGGAGTGATGCAGGCGGGGGAAGCTCCGACATGCGTGGCGCTTGGAGAAAGACTTCGGGGAGCCGTGCGGGCTGGAGATGTCTGTAGGCGGAGGGGTAAATCGGGGGAGGGTCTCGGAGAGTCGTTGGGCACCGGAGCTCCGGTGAGGGGAGGAGAAAAGCTCCTAGGCGAACTGTTGCATGGGGAGATGGATCGCGCAAGGGTGGGAGGAGATCTGGGGCGTTGCGGGGAGGAGCTCGTCACCGTGAGTAGCTGGCATCGGGCTTGCGTGGCTGGGAGGCGGCTGCCGGCGTGGGGAGGGTTTGTCGCGTGGATGAAGGGAGGGGGAGATGATCGGTGTTTGGCGGGGAGAGGAGAAGATGCCGCTCGCGAGCGCTTGTGAGGGGAGCACGGCATGGATGAGAGGGGCACCGACGTGGTTGTTGCCGTGGAGAAGAAGAGAGACCGCGGGGTTCTCAGTCGCGTGAAAGAGAGGAGAAGGTAGGGGGAAAAGGCGGCTGTTGTTTGAAAAGTGAAGAATAGAATGAACCTAGGGTTTTAAACATATAGAATAGAGTGAGTTGCTAGCACGTGAGGGTTATAGGCCTGGGAGAAATTGGGTAGCCTAGGTTTAAAATATATAGAAATAGGGTACGGTGATAGCAGTACTTGAATAGGGATGGTTAGGGTCTAGGGGTTTTCTTTTCTTCTTTTTTTTGTTTCATATTCTAAAACTCTTGTGTGTGAAGCAGCATGAAGGGTGTGGGCCTTGGGGTCTTATTATTATTATTATTTATGTTAAAAGTTGTGTAGGGCTCAAATAGAGTAGGTGCAGCACTTGACCTTAGGCCTAGGGTCTGTTTCCTTGTTTCCCCTATTTTTTTATGAGGGGGACTACCTGCACCTCATTTTGAGGTGCAGGGAAGGGACAGATTGCTTTATATAGAAAAAAATAAATCAAATCATATTTCAGTTTCTATCTCTCTCTTCCTCTTCTTTACCCATTTCGGAAGCTGTCCCTTCACTACACCTCATTTTGAGGTGTAGTTAGTCTTGGCCTTTTTTATATAGGTGTGTGCGTGACATTGGGGGGGGGGGGGGGGTCGGCCATGGGTAGGGTTGGCTAGGAAAAGGTGAATGATAAAAATAATAATAACAACAACAACAATAATAATAAACTAACTAAGTGTCATAAAACAATAGGAGGAAATTAATCATGAGAAGTTAGCTTGTGCACGGGGACAGTCACGTCTACTACGGATACGGACGAAAAATACACTAGATAAAAACAGATATTATTATCAATAAAGACCGGTCGTTACAGATATCCTGGGATATGAACTCAATATGAATAGGATATCCTGGGATATGAACTTTATCAATATCCTGGGAGATAGTCATGTTAATTTCAAATGCTATCAAATGCTGAATCATTTTGGGAGATAGTCATGTTATCAAATGCTGACCTGGGATATTGTTAATTTGTTAATTTCAAAATGTTGAGTTCAAGATTTTGTTAATTTCAAAATATTGAGTTCAAGATTTTGTTATTGAGTTCAAGATTTTGTTAATTTCAAAATGTTGCACCTCAACTCTATTTTTTGTTAATTTGCTTCTATGCCATGGTATTTGAACTGGGATATCCCAAGATTGAGTTCATATTTGAACATAGTGACTATCTCCCAATGCTGACCTGTTACTTGAACTGGGATATCCCAAGATAGTCACGTGTTCAGTCCATTTTTCATTTGTGCACTTCTGAATTGAATTTGAGAAGAAATGTTTATGAATGAGCTTGCTGAAGAATTTCATACTCAAGCTTGCTGAAATTTAAGATGCCATTTTTCTCAAACATTTCAGTTGCCATTTTTCAATTCTTCTCATATCACCATTTGCCATACGTATTTTAGTTGCCACTTTGATTGGTGTTTCCCTCCCATACGTATTTTGGTTATCAAGATTTTGGAACTTGAATATAGTTTGGAACTTGAAATTTTCAACCCAATTATAAAAATCTTCAAGGTGAAATGAAATCTTCAAGGTGTAATTTTCAACCATATATATTAATTTGAGACTATATATGATATAAATTTCAGTTGCAAATTCCAAAATATGATATAAATGAAAATGAATTGGTAATTTGGGTGTAATTTTCAGTTGGGTGTAATTTTCAGTGCAATTGGGTGTAATTTTCATTAGCTTTCATGTATAATTGGGTGTAATTTTCAACCCTCGCCCCTTGATCAGTTTCAGAGAATTGGTGAGCTTTTATTTCAAGATTATAGAGATTTTATTCCAATATTCCAAGATTCCAAAATATGATATAAATGAACATGAATTGGTAATTGGGTGTAATTTTCAGTTGGGTGTAATTTTCAGTGTAGTTGGGTGTAATTTTCAGTGTAGTTGGGTGTAATTTTCAGTGTAGTTGGGTGTAATTTTCATTAAGCTTTCATGTGTAATTGGGTGTAATTTTCAACCCTCACCTCTTGATCAGTTTGAGAGAATTGGTGAGCTTTTATTCCAAGATTATAGAGCATTTATTCCAAGATTCCAAGATTATCACTCAATTTTATCACTCAATTGTATATTCTTAAAGATTGAGCTTGCTGGAAAAAATGAGATTGCTGAAAGCTTGAGTTTGCAATTGAGTTTGAAATTCCTGAAAGAATATTAACAGGACAAAGCTCAACAATATTAACAGGACAAAGTTTGCAATTGAGATAATGAGATTGCGGAAAGAATATTTTCAGTCAATGTTAATTGCTATTTCATATGTATTGCAATATTAAACTGATATTCTAATTATTCTAAATGTTAATTACTAACTTTGTCCAATATTAAACTTACTAACTTTGTTCAATATCCCATTTTCAATTACACTCAAGAGTATTCAGTTTGAACATAAATTTTTGAGTCTTGATATTCCTCAAAAAATTTCATTACATATTTCTCAAGTTATCAAATTTTTTGAATATCTTGGAAATATGGCTTAGAAATATACTCAAGAGTACTTAAATTTTTTTTGAATATCCCAGTTTGAATATCTTGGTACTCAGTTTGAATATCCCAGTTTGAGTACTTAAAAACTGAGTACTTAAATTTTTTTGAATACTCTTAAGTACAAAATGACCAAGCCATATTTCTAAGTACTAAAATTTTTTGATAATGGCTTAAAAACTGAGTACTTCAATTTTTTTTGAATATCCCAGTTTGAACATGAATTGGGATGATATTTCTCAAGTTATCAAAAATATTTCTCAAGTTATCAAAAATTCAAGTTCAAAATATGTGTCCTGAGAATGAATCTAAGTGAAATAAAATGAAATTGATTCTGAAGTGTAAGGATTTAAGCCATATTAAGGATTGAAGTCACCTCCAGAAACAGTGTCCTGAGAATAAAATGAAATTGATTCTCAAGTGTTAGGATTTAAACTTCATTATCAAGCCATATTAAGGATTTAAACATAACAGTGTCCTGAGGATGAATATTATTCTGGGTATCATTCCAGTCACCAAGATAGAATGGTCTCATATGTTGACAAGAAAATTCAAATTGAGTTCAAATTCATATTGAGTTCAATTTTCCATATCCATTGTTACATTCTGTATCCAATGTATTTGAACACCAAACACAACAAATTTCAAACCCTTGAACACCAAACACAATTGAGTATGTGTATGCAGTATTCAATATCTCATATACTGCATACACTTGAATTTGAATATAAGTCAAGTTGAATTACTGCACTATTGAATATTAGTCAAGTTCAAGTTCAATATACTGCATACACTTCAAATTGAGTATTCCATGAAATATTTTTGAATCAATTTCATTTTTTATTACTGTAAAATATATGTGAATGAATTTGATATTCACATATTCATCATTCTCTTCATCATTTTTTGAACTCAATTTTGAAGTGGGATATGCTAAAGTTCAAGTAACTGGGATACAAGATATCCTAGCAATATCCTAGGATATGAACAATTGAGTTCAAGATTGGGATATGTGAATTGAATTGAATTGGGATAGCAATATCCTGTCAAGTAAGAATTTTGAATATGTGAATTGAATTGGGATATTGTATATGAATTAGAATTTTGAATATCAATTTGAATTGTTATATGATATCCTGTCAAGTAACTAAAAATTCTCAATTTGAATTTTGAATTTGAATTTTAGTTACTTGGACTGGGATATGCTAAAGTTCAAGTAAATGGGATACATGATATCCTAGAGTTCAAAATAGAGTTCATATCCTGGGTATGCACTCAAGATAATTCTCAATTTTCAAGTAACCTCAACTTTCAAAATTTCATGTTAATTCTCAAATCAAATCAAATCAAATCCTGGGTATGCACTCAAGATTAAATCAAATCCTGGGATACAGATAATTCTCAATTTAAACTCAAGTTCATATCCCAGGACAAGTTCAATTTTGTTATGTTCATACATGATAATTCATATCCCAGTACACTCATGAACTGTATGAAAGAGATACAGCTTTAAAATCAAGATTGAACTCAAGTTCAATTTTCAAGTTATACTCAAAATTAAATCAACTTCATATCATGCGATACAGATAATTCTCTATTTCATGTTAAGTTCAAAATAGAGTTCATATCCTGGTTATGCACTCAAGATTGAGTTCAATTGAGTTCAAAATTTGCATTTTGAATGTCAAATGATATTGTTACTTGACAGGATATGCACTCAATTTGCATTTTGGATATGCACTCAATTAATCATGTTAAATTCTGTTGATTATTTTACTTTGATGTCATGTTACTTTGATGTCATAACAGGACATTTTGTTAAATTTTGTTACTTTGAAAATTTAACATGACATTTTTTGTTACTTTGAAAGTGTAATTTAACAATATTGTTATATCAATATTGTTATATCAAGCCAAAATTCAAAATTTAGTGTTGGATCAAAATTCCTTTTGGAGTTCATTTTACACACGATCTTTTTGGAGTACACAAAATTCAAAATGCTTCATATAACAAAAATTCAGTGTTGATATAAAAAAATGCTTGATATAACAAAAATGTGAGTTCTTATATCAAGCAACTGAACTCATTTTCAGGATGAGAATTTTGATGAACAATGAATTTATTTTGATGAACACTGAATTTATTTTGATGAAAATTTTGATGAACCTTTTGATGAATACATCATTTTGAATTCAGTGTTGAAAAATTTAACAGTTTCATTGAATTTTCAACTGTTGATATAACAAAATATATTTGGAACTATATTTTGCTGAACACTGAATTCATCATTTTGATGAACACATCATTTTGATGAACACTCAATTTAGTTGCTTGATGTTTTGATGTATTGTGTGTAATTCAATTGCATTTTGAATCCTAAATTCAAATGAACACTAAATTTCCAGCAAATGAACACTGAAATCCTAAAATGCTTGATGTTGTAATGTGTTCATTTGCTTGAAATTACATCAAAACAACAAGCAAATCCTAAAATGCTTGATGTTCTACTGTGCTCAACTCATTACATTTAATTTCATTGTCCTGTTAATTTGGTTGGACTAATATTTGCTTCACTCATTTTAATTGCTCAATCTTCACTCATTTTTATTCATATGAATTGCTAAAGAATTTAGTCCAATTGTTTGCATGTGTAAATTCTAACTATTTTGGTTTAACTATTTGCAGGACAAATTAATCATGGATAGCACCCTCCACTAACTCAGAAACTTTTGCCATTTTCTGACGAACTCACCACTTTTGTTTGAAAATACATCAGGCTTGCAGGCCAAGGTATTTCTCATTAGTCCTCCTCAAAGGGTTTTATAGTAAATTTGAGAACCTTTGGGAAATGAATACTGAACAATTTGATATACTTGCTTCAAAGGGTTTTATAGTAAATGAATACTGAATGAGTTTGCATGTGAGTTTGAATGATAAAGCACACTTGGCTAACTAAATTTGATACTTAAAGCTATTTCTATTTTTGCACACTTTGAATGATAAAGCACACTTTGGATTATACTGAATGAGAAAAACCTCCACATGCAGAAAAACCTTTGAATGTGAGTTTGAAATGAATGAGAAAACTCACATAGCTTCTTTGAAATTGCTATTTGAAAACTAATTCAAAATTGCTATTTCAAAGTTTGAAGTATAAATTGCTATTTTGAAGCAATGTGAGTTTCTAATGAATGGAATACTTCAAGTTTGCTATTCCAGTTTTCAAATTTGAAGTATTCCATTCAGAAAACTTAAAGTATTCCACTCAGAAAACTAATTCATTCATTATAAGTTTGAGTTTGAGTTATTGAACTATGTATTTTGAGTTATGTTGAGAGAATTGAGTTTGAGTATGAGTTTGATAATTCAAGTTGAAATTGAATTGAAAATTGAGTATCCTCATCACGAACTAATGTCCTGCTCAGTCCATTGCAAAATTTCAATTCATATATGAGCAAGTATTCAAACTCACCAATATCAAACTCAGTTCTTGATGAGGATATGAGCAAAATTGAGTTTGAGTTTGAGTTTGATAATTCAAGTTGAAATTGAATTGAAATGGACTACTTCAAAAACTAAACTGTAGCCTCCAAACATACCCTCATCAAGAAGAGCACTCCTGCAGCAAATATTCAATTATCAAACTCATATTCAATAATTTTTTGTTACTTTTCAAATAGCAAGCACCCTCCATAAGTATTAAAAAGTTTGAGTTTGAGTTTGGAGGCTATAGTTTAGTGCTTGCTCTTCTTGAGGGTGCTCTTCTTGATCAGGGTATGTTTCAGTGTGCTGTAAAAAATTTATGGATAATGAATACTAAATGAGCTTTACAGGACAAAAATTTCATTCTCAACTCATTTGATAAGTTACAAAAAATTATACCAAGAATATCAAATTGTTTAATGCTTGCATATGCTACTTATGCTATTTAGCTTTAACGCTAACTATTATTGTAAGGACACTGTCTATGGGGAAAACACTAGAAGGGGGTTTAAAAATGTTTATGCAAATTTAAAAGGAATTTACGCCAAATAAAATGCAATCCAACAAATAATACGGAAATAGAATTAAACCCAAATAAGAAACAATTGCAAACACAATTATGTTTCTAGGGTTCGGATTACCCAATTCGACTCCCGACTTGTTCCCGGTAATCCTACGTCCCTTCCACCCGGATACCACCGGATACTCAAGTTAGAACCCTAACTTGAGGTTTCCTAACTTGAGGTTTTCTTAAAGCCCACTTGTAGCAACCCTACAAGTGCAATCGAATACAATCGATGTCATTGACTCCCACAACTTGGGAGCAAGCAAACCAACCGAGAGCACAACTCAAATAACGAATGTTATGAAATAATGAAATACAACACTTACAATCACCTATGACTTGAAGTAGAACTTGAAGGAGGAGTGTGTTGTGTGTTGAAGAACTCTCTTGGAAGAGAGGAGAAGCCCTTTTTCTTGACTGCACCAAATGCCTAGATGATCACACTTTGGTTCTAGGTTGGTGAGCAAGAGAACAAGATTTGGAAATACTTAGGGCTTTGGATTTGAAAGGTTTGATCTTTGGAAATGAAAGCTTGAGAGAATTTGCAATGAATGAGTAACCTTCCAATGGAACAGTAGAAGCTCTACTTATAGCTTTCTCAAATCCACAAGACAGTTTAGGCAAAAACCCAATTGGAATCCGTGAGAAAAATCTCAACGGATAGAATCTGAACTCGCGACAGTCGACTGTTGAACAATCCACAGTTGACTGGAGTCAGCAAGGGTAGGTGAGAATTCATAACGGTAACTTACCACATGGACAGTCGACTAGTGAAGCAAAGGCAGTCGTCTGTTAAACCAACATGCCACTATAATTCCTTCGATAGGCGACTGGCCGAGAGATGGGTAAGCTAGATAAATACTGGAAATCTCACAAGTAACATGACAGACGACTGATGCAAGGAACACAGTCAACTGTTAATCAGAACAGGCGAATGTAAGTCCTTATACAGACGACTGTTAAAAGCATGAGAAATTTCCAGAGAACAGAGTCAAAGAAATGACTTACAAACAGGTGACTGTTGCAGCATAGTCAGTCGACTGATCTAATAGAAAGACGACTGTATATACCGCACTAGTCGACTGACCGTAAAAGTCAGAGCAAACAAAGTTTGGGCAAGGATAGATAGGCGACTGATTTACAAAACACAGTCGACTTGTCACTTGGACAGGTGCCTATGAGTCGTTCATCAGTAGCCTGTGCGAAGTATTCAGAGAAGGCCCAAAACAATATTGTAAAAGTCTGTGCATAACAGGCGACTGTAGAATAAAATACAGTTGACTGTTTTTGAGACATGCGACTGTAAACTGTTAAGAAGTCGACTGTTATAGACAATCCTTGCACAACCAAAAGAGAAATGAATTGGAGTCAAAGGACAATTGATCTAATGGAGTCCTATGACTGAATGTAGATGTGTGTGAGTGCTCCATCAAAGTTCTACTTCTAAGCTACATACTAGAAGAGATAAACGAAAAATTACATTGACGAATAATCTCTTCTTTCCATCGTATGAGCTTGAAGTCTTCACGGAGCTTCAATCATCATCTACGATCAACCAATTCATGTCATTTGCCTTCAATGACGTTTGAGAGTCATCCATTGCTAGTAGATATTCATAAATAGCTTAGGCAATGGATTAACTGCAAAATAGGCGATTAGTCACAAGTATTTATGTTTGCTCATTATTAACACCAAGTAGGGAGAAGTCCAATACTCAACATTCTCCCCCTTTTTGATGATGACAAACAAACATAAACAAAAAGATAAATAATTGTGCACAATTAAAACATACTCCCCCTACATAGATGCCAATCAAGTTAGTCAACAAATATTAGGGCATCTTCATATCAATTGAAGAAAATGAGTAAGGAACGCATGAATATAAATTCAAAAGATCTAGGAATTACAATCGCTATTCACTGTAATCTTACTCCCCCTGAATCTAAGGCAACGTAAATCTTAGATTCAAGCGTTAGAACATACTTAGCACATCCATTATAAATCTTGTATGTTTATTTCTCTCCCCCTATGGCATTATCCAAAAAGGTGGGAGCAAATAACAACACTAATAGTGCTAAATATGAACTAACAACAATCAAGGAGTATAAAGATATATCAAATCAAGAACTCATAAAATCACATCATATACACATGTGAGTAATGGAATTGAAGTCCAATACCAACATTAGATATATATACGGAAATAGTTTCAAAAGAGATTTCACAAAAGCATCATACCAGAGATAGCTTGATAAAACGAATACCAAATTCATATATTGTCTCAAAAGCACATCAGAGAGAGTATAGCATACATGGAGACAACATATCATACATCACACAGATAAGATAAGCAGTAAAGCATAGTGTGACACAAGATAAACATCACATCATATATAGATATAAAAGATGAGGAGTACATCAACGGATGGACATCTACATCTCCATCACAAAAAGATACATCATGATCAAGACAAAAAACTATCATCATGACGACATCGAAGTACAACACCATACATATATAAAGTCACTGACAACATCATCCAGCATACATCACAAAATCAGTCATCACCAAACTAACACCACTCAAACACCTATCTAAGAGTGAGCGTCTCCAGGGGCTGCAGAAGAAGAAGCAGGCTCTGTGATAGCAGGTGTATCCTCTGGAGGAGGGTCAGAGGGAGCAACAGTAGTAGCAGCAGTAATAACAACATCCTGAGTAGAAGCTACACCAGTAGGCTCAACGACATTAGTGGGCTGAGGAGGAACATGAAGCCGGGGAACAAACTATCTCAGATCCTCAGGGAAGGGTATTCCCTGATGGAGGAAAGAGAGGAACAACAATCTGTAAATACCATAGACCATCTTCAAAAGAATATCACGAGATGGTGGAGCAGAGGATGAAGGCAGGTTAGCTGGAGGAACAATGGATGAGGACGGAGCTGAAGTAGATTTCCTCTTCTTCGAGGCAGTCTGCAGAGCCGAAGAAGATTTCGACTTTGCAGAGGCGTCGAGGAGAGGACCAAAGGGCATGGGCTCGTAACGAGTCAAATCAACACCAAAATGACGGAAGACACGAGTCAGAAGACCACCGTAAGGAATGTGAGACGAGGAGGTCATGAACTCAACCCTGTCAATCCTATCAAGGAGGACACCGGCCCAGTTCACGGGTATGCCAGAGAAAATAGCATACATACACTTCAGTATTTCCTGAGACGGCTGGTCAGATGATCCATATCTCAGCAGGATGTTGGACTTCATCACTAGGTGAACAGCCCAACCTCTCGCAGAGAACATAGATGACCTGACACCCGAATCAAGAGCTAAATGTACCTCTCGAAACATATCCCGGAGGACAGACTGGTCAAGGTCGTCAATATTGGAGATGCTGATATCAGTGGGAAGGGAACCAACAGAGAGAATCCTAAGAATAGTCCCTAAGAGCGAGGGAGTGATTTGAATGTGGGTTCCCTGAACGACAGTATCGAGGATACCGGAAGACGAATACTCACCGTGAACACGGTTCGCATAGAAGAGCTTTACCAGAAATGGATAGGCTCTGGGGGACTCGCTCTGAGAGAAGCAAAAAAGGTCGGCTAGGTGAGTAGCAGAAAGAATATCAGAAAGCCTCTCAGCAGTGAAGGTAGGGAAAACAATGTACCGCTCCCTAAGAAGGTTCATCCCTTGAAGAGAGTGAAATTTTGCCAAGCAAAGATCGTCTCGGCAAGCGAGAACTAGGGGATCAGAGGGGGTACGACAGGAGGCTCTTCTGAAGAACTCAAAGCAGAAAGAGAGTGACAGGGGTTCTCAACAGCAGGCTCACTGATGTGAACACCAGTGGGCTTGCGCTGACAAGTGATCAAAGGCCGAGCCTCGGAAGAGGAAGCTAAAGGAGAGTAACCCTGCGAGGAAGAATGCACGGGTGACGCGGCATGCTTGGTTCGGGCTTGATAAGGTTTCTTCTTCTTGGCAATTGGTTTCTTGGGTTCCCTAGGTCGCTTAGGAGCAAATACTTTCTCTTTTCCCTTACCCTTGGGTGCCATGGGATCGCGAGAGAGAGAGAGAGAGAGAGAGAGAGAGAGAGAGAGAGAGAGAGAGAGAGAGAGAGAGAGAGAGAGAGAGAGAGAGAGAGAGAGAGAGAGAGAGAAACGATACACAGAATTCGGAAGACAATGAACCGAACGAAAAGCTAGAGAGAGAGAAGCAAACCAAGTAGAGAAGCAACGAAGAGCGGGAGGAGGAGTTCGACGGTAAAGACAGCGTGAAATCGACGCACGAAGGAAGAAGATCGACGGTTTTGGAAGTGAAAACGAGCGGGAAGACGAAGTGGTCGAATCGGATGAGAGAGAGTTGACGTGGGGAACTGATCGGGTTTTCTCGAATATAAAAGTTGAAGAATGAATCTGGGCCGTTGGATCAATGAATCGACGGCTCAGATCAGAGCAGTGAACCATCACGAATAGTAGATAGTCGACTGAAGAATAAAAGTCAGTCGACTGGATGAAGTGATAACAATAAAGCTCAGAAGGATGGGCAGTCGACATGCAAGTAACATGTCGTCGCCTGTCCATTGGACAGTCGACTGACATATACTCAACAGTTGGCTGGCTGAGACTTAATACGTTCATCAAAACAGCAGAGAACACTGTAAAATTTCGACAGAGAGAACAGTCGCCTGATGACTAAAATGTAGTCGCCTGTTAAACTAACAGTCGACAGGATAACAGTCATCAGTCGGCTGTGCGAAAGATACCAATTCTCAGACTGAGGAGATAGAGTAGGGCAGTTGACTGTCGAAGGTAGGACAGTCGTCTGTCCTGGTCCAAAAATGCACAGTAAGATAGAATTCCAGAGAATAAGAACACTCACCCTAGGACCTATACTCTAATCACAAATACATCGTAAAAACAATGTAAAAACAATATCTCCATTGAAACACAAATCACTACCATCAATATCAAAAACTCATGAAATCAATTAAATCACAATTGCCTTTCTTAAAATCTAAAAATAATGAAGCACATGAAGATAGGCAACAATAAGATATGAGCTCAAGAAGAGTTATAACATGAAAGATTGAGCTTCTAGATTTCAGATTCACCAATAATTCCTAATTCTCCACGCAACCTCACAAATGAATCTTCTTTAATAGGTTTAGTGAAGATATCAGCAATTTGTTTTTTGGGTTTCAATGTACTCTAAGATGATGTCCTTCTTAGCTACATGATCATTGATAAAATGGTGTCTCTCGTCTATGTGTTTGGTATGGGAGCGGTGTACCGGATTCTTGGAAAGACAAATAGCACTTTGATTATCAACCATGATAGGGCAAGTATCACAATTGACACCATAGTCACTAAAAGTGTGTCTCATCCAAAGAACTTGTGCACATGCAAGACCCGCGGCAATATATTCCGCTTCAGTCGTGGACAATGATACCGAATTCTGTTTCTTAGAAAACCAAGAAACTAAGGAATTTCCTAAGAAATGGCAAGTGCCACTAATACTTTTCTTGTCGGACTTGCATCCGACAAAGTCGGCATCACTATATGAGATTAACTCATATGTGCTAGACTTAAGGTAAAGTAACCCATAATATAAAGATTGATTGAGATAACGAAATATTCGTTTAACCGCAATCAAGTGTGACTCCTTAGGTCTTGCTTGATATCTAGCACAAATGCATATGGAAAACATTATATCGGGTCTACTAGCGGTTAATTAAAGTAAGCTACCGATCATACCTCGATATAGACGAACGTCTACATCTTTTCCGCTTTCATCCTTGTGTAGATGAGTAGTAGTACTCATGGAAGTCCTTTTGCTCGAAGACGATTCCCTCCCAAATCGCTTAACAAGCTCCCCTGTGTACTTTGTCTGATGTATGAATGTGCCATTCTCCATTTGTCGAATTTGCAATCCAAGGAAGTAGGTGAGCTCTCCCATGTGGTTCATCTCAAACTCATCCTTCATAGACTTGGAAAATTCTTGACAACGATTAAAGTGAGTAGAACCGGAAATACTATCGTCTACATAAACTTGAATCAAAAGAATGTCATTTTCATAATCTTTAATGAAGAGTGTAGAATCAACTTCTCCCATTTTAAAACCTAAATTCAAAAGAAAGGTCTTAAGTCGATCATACCAAGCTTTAGGAGCTTGTCTCAACCCATACAACGCTTTCTTAAGTTTGAAAACATGGTTTGGAAATTTTTCATGAATAAAACCGGGATGTTGAGAAACATAAACTTCTTCATTGACAAACCCATTTAAAATGCACTTTTAACATCCATTTAAAATAGTTTAAAATTCTTATGGGATGCAAAAGATAAAAGCAACCTAATAGCTTCTAATCTAGCTACGGGGGCAAAAGATTCTTCGAAATCAATATCTTCCTCTTGCCGGTAGCCTTGAGCTACTAACCTTGCTTTGTTCCGTGTGATTATATCGTTTTCATCCGTCTTGTTCTTGAAGATCCATTTGGTCCCAATGACTTGGTGACAACTTGGAAGAGGTACGAGTTCCCAAACTTCGTTTATCTCGAATTGCATTAGTTCTTCTTCCATTGCCACTATCCAAGAGCTATCCTCGCAAGCTTCTTGGATGTTCTTTGGCTCAATGGTAGAGACAAAAGCGCAATGAGAGAATTCTTCAATTCTCGATCTTGTTCGAACACCCACACCAATATCTCCAATAATTTGGTTATGGGGATGATTGCGAACGGTCTGGTAAGCTTTGGGTATACCTGGATCACTAGGAACAACTTCGTTAGAAGTGTTAGTCTCAATAATAGAATCATTAATCTTAACATTTTTAAGAGAATCACAAAGAATATCTACATTATCATCATCAACATGAGGAAAATCAAAATCTTCATAAAAAGATACGTGAAGTGATTCCTCAATCGTTGAAGAAGTTTTGTTATATATCCGGTAGGCCTTGCTACGTGTGGAATATCTAACAAAAATTCCTTCATCAGATCTTGTGTCAAACTTGTCTAAATTACCAAATGTGTTCTTTATAAAGCATTTTGAACCAAAAACACGAAAATATTTTACTTGAGGATTTTTATTACAACTCAAAACAAGTTTTGTTCGTTCGGGGTCTCACTAGGATCCTATTGAGCACATAACATGCCGTGCGCACCGCCTCTGCCCAAAATTGTAGTCCTAAATGACTATTATAGAGCATAATGCGAGCACACTCAATAAGCGTCCTATTCTTTGTTTCTACAACACCATTTTGTGGTGGTGCACGAGGAAAGGAAAAATTATGAGTTATCCCGGAGTCATCACAAAACTTAGTAGAAGACTCATTCTCAAATTCTCCTCCATGATCACTACGAATAGTGATAATGGTGGATCCTAAAAGATTCTGAATCTTCTTTGCAAATTTGGTAAACTCTTCATGAGCTTCATTCTTATTAGTTAAGAATGAAACCGAAGTAAATCTAGAAAATTCGTCAACGACAACTAATCCATAATGAGCATTACCTAAAGAAGCGGTTCTAGTTGGCCCAAATAAATCTAGATGAAGAAGTTCTAGGGGCCTCTTAGAAGTAATCCCTTCTTTAAGCTTAAATGAAGATTTACTTAGTTTACCTCTTTGACATGAATCACAAAAGTTTTTCTTATTAAAAGTAATCTTAGGAAAACCTTTGACTAGATCATGCTTAGCTAACTTATATAAGTGCTTGAAGTGAACATGACCAAAACGGCGATGCCATAAAAGTTGTTCACTTGTGTTAGCAACTAAGCAATGTTCTACGGTTTTAGGCAAGCTCAAATAATAAATATTTTTATGCCTAATACCGGAAAATAAAACATTTGAATCACAATCAACAATAGTACACAATCCTTCTCCAAAGTTAACCTTGTAACCGTTGTCACAAAGTTGACTAATGGAAATGAGATTGTGACACAAACCACTAAAAAGATAAACATTAGTAGTTAAGGGTTTGGAAGGATTACCAACGATACCTACTCCAATGATGGTTCCCTTTTGATTACCTCCAAAATTAACCGTTGCACCATCCTTGATGCTAATCACTTCGGAGAGCAACGAGGGATCTCCCATCATGTGTTTGGAGCAACCGCTATCAAGAATCTGTTAAGTATTAATTCTTCGGATTTGGTTTTGATGATGAACAAACATAAATATCGTGAACTAACTCTTTGTGAGCGCAGTTATGGAGATCGTCGCCAAAATTCCACGTACATCAAAAGCGACGTCTCAAGACTTCTCAAAGCGCGTGATCGTGTGCCTGAAGCTTCGTTGAAGCTCAAGGACCATTATTGAAGTCAAGAAGATTCGATTGAAGCTTTTGAAGACGGTTCGTCAAGTTTTATTTATAGTCTGCTAGCTTCTTTTCGTAGAATGTTAAGCCTTGAGTAGGTCTTACGTTTTAATCTTCATATCGCTCATATCTTAGAGCTAGGATTATCTTAGAAGCCCATACAAACTTTTCCGAAGCTTCACACTTCATTTCGTGGCTTCTTGTGCATCTTAGTTGGTTCAAGAAGAAGAACCAACCGACTAGATGTCAATCTAGTCAGTCGACAATCCTTCTTGAACCGACTAGACATCATTCTCAAATTCAGCTCATTCACTGTTTATAGTTAGTCGGTCCAAAAAGGTTCACCGACCGACTAGTTGTCAAACTAGTCGGTTAGGAATCCTTCTTAGACCGACTAGTTATGTCTTTCATTTCACAGCCTGAGCTACTGTTTACAGTTAGTCGGTCAAAGAACAACTATCGACCAACTAGTCGGTTGGAATTTGTTCTTAAACCGACTAGTTCTCTTTGATTTCAGCCTATACTATTTCAAATCTTAGTCGGTCAAAGAACACTCACCGACCGACTAGTTGTCAAACTAGTCGGTTGGCAAGTCTTCTTAGACCGACTAGTTCTTCATTGTCTGAACTTTCTCTTTTGGCTATTCTTCAGTTAGTCGGTTTATGTTGAATCACCGACCAACTAGTTGAGAAACTAGTCGGTCAGTGATCCTTCTTTGACCGACTAGACTGCTTCAGAATAGAGCCGTTGGAGCATTAAATGCCACGATTTTTGCTCTCTCTTTCCGCTATCCTATATATACTTGAAGGGCTTCTTGCTAAGCATTCAAGGCTGATATTTATTACATTTTATAGAATCAAAGAGAAGCATTTATTCTCATGTTCCAAGCTTTCATTTCTCACAAGAATCTCTCCCTCACTCTTATTCCTCAAGAGAGATTCATTGATTGTGAGCCATTCAAGTCAAGAGCATGATTCAAGGTCACCAACTCCTCCCTAGGCTTCCATTGCTGGTCAACTTCTTGGAGCTAGGGTTTGGTGCATTCTTCTCCTCCAAAATCCTCCTTGCCCTAATATTGTAAGTTTTACTCAAGGCATAGGATTTTGTTGGTAAGCATTTCTTATTTCATTTAATTTGATATTGCAAGTTTTACTCTCGGTTGTGAGAGTTGTGTGTGATCCCGGTTTGTGGGAGTCACATTTTCATTTGTGTATGATTTGATCTTGTAGAGATTTTCTACAAGTATTTCATAGTGCAAATTTGAGTTAGAAGTTTCTAACTCAAGTATCCGGAGGGGATCCGGGTGTTTGGGACGTAGGATCACCGGGAACAAGTCGGGGAGACTTGGGTGGATCTGAACCCGTTATATCGTTTGTATGCGATTGTTTTCTTTGTTGTCAATATTTTCAGTTCCGCATTGTTGGTTGAGTTTGTAAGATAATTAGGAATTATTTTCTTAATTATTTTAAAGTACTATTCACCCCCCCTCTAGTACTTGTGCAGTAGCTATCAGGGCATTACATTTGGTATCAAAGCCAAGTTCATCGCTATGTCTTCCAACGACAACAAAACCGTTCGTCCACCTTTAGACTATAACACCTTCAGGAACCGTGAAGGAGCTTCTTCAGTGATGGAAGGACACTCCTCAACTAGGCCTCCTTTCTTCAACGGTACCAATTATGGGTACTGGAAATGCCGGATGGAAACGTTCCTCCGGAGCGCTTCACTATAGAGAGCTACGTTGACGGAGTATGTCGATCCCGCAGAAGAAGATTTCGCTAAGTGGACTACCGCGGAGGTCGCCGTGGAGGTAAGCAATGCCAAGGCAATGAATGCCTTGCAATGTGCGTGGGAGCCCGAAGACTTCAACAAGATATGTACATGTAAGAGTGCATATCAAATCTGGAACTCACTCCTCATTTTGCATGAAGGAACAAGTAGGGTAATAGACTTCAAACTCGTTGTTGTAAATAAAGATTACGAATTATTTCACATGCAACAGGGTGAGAAGATGAAGGAGTACTATACTCGCTTCGTTGACATCACCAATGAGTTGGTGGCTCTTGGAAAGACCTACACCCAAAAGGAGAAAGTCTCAAAGATCATTGACAGACTTCCTTCTTGTTGGGAAAAGCGTACCTTCGCCATCGAGGAAGGTAACGATATGAGTAAATATACGGTCATTCAACTAATGGGTACCTTGATGTCTTATGAGGTACGCAAGAACAGTAAACTAAAGCTGCAGGACAAGATGAAGTGTTACTTGAAGCAAGACTAGCCAAAGAAAAAGGTGATTACGTTCAAGGCCGCTCCATCTACATCTACATCTACCGATGATGAAGACTCGAAAGACGAGTTGGACTTGGAATCCATTGCCCTCATGGCAAAGAAGTTCAACCGATTCTTTCAGAAAGGTAATTTCAAGAACAAAACTAAATTTAGTTCTTCTAACGCCTCCGCTCCTTTGTGCTTTAAATGCAATAAGCCAGGACACATGAAAGCGGATTGTCCTCAAAACAAGTAAAAGGAGAAGTGGAAGGCGCCAAAGTTCGACAAGTCAACGAAGTACAAGAAAGGGTACAAGAAAGGGCTTGTCGGGACATTCACTGACTCCAACGAGGACTCCTCAAGTGGAGAGTCGGATGATGAACAAGTGGAGCAAGTACACATGTGCTTCATGGCTAAAGAGGAACATGATCAAGAATCCGCCTCCGATGATAGCGAGGATGAAGGCGATGAGGTAACTGTGGATGACCTTAGATTAGCTAACGAGCAAATTTGGTCTAAGTATTCTAAATTAGTAAATAGATATACTAAGAGTAAAGATGAGCTAGCTAGTCTCCAAACCTTACCTAAGCCTATCGTCATCAACAATGACACCGTTATTGAAGACTTGAGAAATGAGATTGTAAATCTCAAATCTCAACTTGAGCATGTTCATATTGAGGATTCGGAGAAACACAAGATAACGGATTTGACTTCTCAAAACTCAACTTTGAGTATTGAGAATGAGAATCTCAAATCTCGTGTTTATGTGCTCACATCGAAAGTGTCCACCTTGGATGCCTCTATGCGTTCTCTCACCGAGAAGTATGAGTGCACATTAGACCGAATTACTAAATTCAATAAAGGTAAGGATCATTTGGATAAAATCCTAAATGACTTACTTCCGACCAATCATCACATTGGCTTGGGGTATAAGATGGGAAATTCATCCAAATCGTCTACCACCTTTGTTAGGCCAACTTCTGATGCCTCAACGAGTTGGAGCAAACACCCCATTGGTAGTTCATCTACCAATGGTGCTCCCACCTCGTACACATCCCCATTTGGAAAGAAACCCACTTTGGGCAGACCTCCAAAGAAGGGTCATGCATTTATGTACACTAATACCATGCCATGTCGAACACACATCCTACTCCACCGGTTCACAATTATGATGATTTTTATGCTACACGTCCACAGGCACGTGCACACCTAGTGAGACACCCTCACGCACGTGTTCCTCCACATGCATATGTTCATCTACATTATCATATGAATGATTACCATCATGCATCATATCATATATCGCCACCACCATTTCATCATGTGCCATATGCATATCCACAACATGCATCACATATAAATCAACAACGTATACATGCTCCCAATAGAAATAAGGATCCCAAAATATTCATTATTTGGGGCCCGAAGAACACTAACATGCATGAAAAACAAGCATACATGAATTCGTATTTTATGGATGTCGTGCATAATGATGATTACATTGGGAACTCTAAGTCCAATTGGACTTGACTTCCAAAGGTCTAATCTTTTAGGACCCAATGACCTTGGGTACCATGGAATGATATTTCTATCTTTAGGTACTCAAGAAAAAGAAACGGAGCAACAAATCCAAATTTAGCTCCAAGAATAATTGGATACTCGATAGCGGATGTTCAAAACACATGACGGGTGATGCTCAATTGCTCTCCGGAGTGGTGCCCATTGCAAATGGGAACCGAGTCATCTTTGGAGGTAACGAGAGCGGAACCATCATTGGTGTTGGAAAAGTTGGTAATCCTTCTAAACCACTAATAAGTGATGTTTACCTTGTTAAAGGATTAAACCACAATCTTATTTCAATAAGCCAACTTTGTGACAAAGGTTACAAAGTTAGCTTTGCGAAAGGAATGTGTCATATTTTGAGAAAAGATAATAATGATTTGTTATTCTCTGGCACACGCCATAAGGATATTTATATATTAGATCTTCCAAAATCACATGAACAATGTCTCATTGCCAACACGAGTGAACAACACTTATGACATCGACGTTTTGGTCATGTGAACTTTGGAACACTTTTCAAAATTTCCAAGTTAAATGCTATTAAAGGCTTTCCTAAGCTTGTCTTTCAAAAGAAAAGCTTTTGTGACTCGTGTCAACGAGGCAAGCTTCCAAAATCGTCATTTAAACCTAAGAAAAGCATTTCATCTAAGCGGCCTCTAGAGCTATTACATCTAGATCTTTTTGGGCCAAATAGAGTTGCTTCATTAGGAAATGCACGATATGGACTTGTCATCGTTGATGACTTTTCTAGATTTACTTGGGTATTTTCCTTAAGTAATAAAAATGATGCTTTTGAAAACTTCACAATATTTGTTAAGAAAGTATAAAATCTCATCGGAACCACCATTATCACTATTCGTAGTGATCATGGAGGGGAATTTGAGAATGAGTCTTTCTCAAATTTTTGTGATGAAGTTGGTATTACTCACACATTTTCTTTCCCTCGCGCACCCCCTCAAAATGGTGTAGTTGAGATGAAGAATAGGACGCTAGTGGAATGTGCTCGCACTATGCTTAATGATAGCCAACTTGGCCATCAATTTTGGGCGGAAGCGGTACATACCGCTTGCTACGTGTTTAATAGAATACTTTTGAGGCCCGGCACCAAACAAACTTGTTATGAATTGTTGTTTGGTAGATTGCCTCAAGTTAAACATTTTCGAGTTTTTGGCGCAAAATGTTTTATTAAAAACACGTATGGTAGTTTGGACAAATTTGATCCAAGATCCGATGAGGGGATATTTGTTGGATATTCCTCCCATAGCAAAGCCTACCGGATATACAACAAACGAACCTCAACGATCGAGGAATCACTTCATGTTTCATTCAATGAAAATTTTTTCCCTACTAGAATTACTAATGATGATGACTCCATGGATGTTTTATGTGATTCTATTGGTAATTCTAAGTCTATTGATTCTATTGATACTAACCCTACTGATGATACTTTTGAGAATGTTCCTAGTGATCAGGGAATTCCCAAACGGCTTCATACAGTTCGTGACCATCCCCATGAGCAAGTCATTGGAAATATACTTGATAGTGTCAAGACAAGATCTCAAGTCAACTACTTCGCTCATTGTGCCTTTGCCTCCTCAATAGAGCCAAAGAATATTAACGAAGCGTGCGAAGATAGTGCTTGGATCCTAGCCATGGAGGAGGAACTCATTCAATTTGAGAGGAATGAGGTTTGGGAGCTTGTTTCATTGCCTTCGAAGAACCACACCGTTATAGGAACGAAGTGGATTTTCAAGAACAAGACCGACGAGAACCAAATCGTCGTCCAGAACAAAGCTCGGTTAGTAGCTCAAGGTTATCGGTAAGAGGAAGGCATAGAATCCTTTGCTCCGGTAGCTAGATTAGAATCTATTAGGTTATTGTTATCTTTTGCATGCCATAAAGATTTTAAACTCTGTCAAATGGATGTAAAAAGTGTGTTTTTAAACGGAGATGTCGTTGAGGAAGTTTATGTTTCTCAACCTCCGGGTTTTATAAATGAAAAATTTCCAAATCATGTTTTCAAACTTAAGAAAGCACTTTACAGTTTGAGACAAGCTCTTCGAGCTTGGTATGACCGTCTAAAGAACTTTCTTTTGGATTTGGGTTTTAAAATGGGTGAAGTTGATTCTACATTATTTGTTAAGTATTCGAATCATGATATTATTTTAGTTCAAATTTATGTTGATGATATCATTTTCGGTGCTACTAACTTCACTCTTTGCGAAGAGTTTTCTAATGTTATGAAGGATCAATTTGAGATGAGCCACATGGGTGAGCTCAAATATTTCTTAGGTCTCCAAATTCGCCAAATGAACGATGCAATCTTCATCCACCAAACCAAGTACACGGCGGAGTTTCTAAAGCGATTTGGAATGGAGAATGCCTCATGCAAGAAGACTCCAATGAGCACTACTACACTTCTTGATAAAGATACGGGCGATAAAGATGTAGACATTCATCTATATCGAGGTATGATAGGTAGTTTATTATATCTTACTGCCAGTAGGCCCGATATTATGTTTGCTGTATGTGTATGTGCTCGTTATCAGTCTCAACCTAAGGAATCTCACTTAGTAGCGGTAAACATATTTTCTGTTATTTAAGTTACACACTCGACTTCGGATTACTTTATCCAAAGTCTAGCACATATGAGTTAATCTCATATAGTAACACAGATTATGCGGGATGCAAATCCGACCGGAAAAGTACTAGTGGCACTTGCCATTTTATAGGAAATTCTCTTGTCTCTTGGTTTTCCAAGAAGCAGAATTCCGTATCACTTTTAACCCCCGAGGCGGAATATATTGCCGCCGGTGCTGCGTGTGCTCAGGTTCTTTGGATGAGACACACTCTTAAAGACTTTGGTATAAACTGTGATACTTGCCCTATCATGGTGGACAACCAAAGTGCAATTTGTCTCTCTAAGAATCCGGTACACCATTCCCGTTCTAAACACATAGATGTCTGTCAACATTTCCTAGATGATCATGTTGCTAAAAAGGACATCATTTTAGTGTACGTTGAAACCCAGAAGCAAATCGCCGATATTTTCACGAAACCACTCAAGGAAGACTCATTTATGCGGTTACACTGAGAATTGGGGATTATGGGTGAATCCGAGATTTAGGATTCATATTTTCAATAATCTTGCATGATAATAATTTTCTTTATATATGATCATGCTAGATGTGTTGAGATTTTCTGGATCTTTGGTTGAATTTTTGGAATTTATGCTCGAAATATTCATGAACGTCGTATTTATATCTTTCGATGTTTTATGGGGTAGATTAATGATGTATGAGAGTATTTCGATGTTTCTTCCAAGTGCGATTAGGAGAGAACTCAAAATTTCTAAATTTCAAATTTTTGGACTCTCTTAGTCGGTCCAAGTTCATTGGCTGATCGACTAGATTGCGTTCTAGTCGGTCAGTGAATGAACTCAGACCGACTAACTCATGCCCTAATTTTGGCTTCAGTTACTGTTTGCACTTAGTCGGTTCAAGCTCATTGGCCGACCGACTAGATTGCAATCTAGTCGGTCAGCACTTGAACTGTGACCGACTAAATGCGTCAGGGGCTATTGCGTCTTTTGGTCTCCCAGTCGATTTAATCTCTTCAGCACCGATTAGATCTCTTTCTAATCGGTGCGAATTCCTCCAACCCCCAAAAACCCTTCGTCTCCCTCACTCTCCTCTGCCGTTTGCCGCGATTTCCGGCCATCTCCGACCGTCGATCTCCCTCTCTCCTCCACCTAGGGTAAAACTCTATCTTCTCTCTGCGTTTTAGGGTTTCATTCTAGGTTTATATTTGATTTCCGTCGGCTTAGGGTTTCGACCTAGGTTTTCTTCGATTTCGTTTGTGTCGATCTCGTGCGTTTGTGCGTTGTCTCATCTCGATCATGGCGAAGACTCGTATTCCTATCCGTCCATCTAGTCCGTCTCCCATGACCGTAGAGTCTCCTCCTACGGACCCCCCTCAATCCAAACGTCGAGCCAAGACCACCCGTCCCTCTTCTTCTTCGCCTCCTCTTAAGAAGAAGAGAACTACCGTTGCCAAGCCTAGAGCCACATCTAAACCCAAGCCTAAGAAGCAGCTTGTGTCTCCAGCCTCATTTCGTGCACCCACTCCTCCTTCTGACTCTGACGCCGAGTATATCGCTGAGTCTGAGCCTACCGATAGGGCTCCTACTCCTCCTCCTCGATCTAGCAATCGTCCGTCTAAGGGGAAGGCTCTCATGCCATTAGGCGGTGTCGATATATCATTGTGTCGTGATGACCCGTTGTGTCTCGCGGCTTACAACCGTATTGAGCACTGTCCATTGATATTGGAGCACTTCGTTCAGTTCTCCGATTTTCCACATCTCGCCGATCTTCTTTCCTATAGCGGCCTCATAGATTATCTTCGCCATGACCCCAAGGCGAACCCTCACCCGTACACACGACTCGTCAAATTATTCTATGCAAATCGAGTACGTGGTGAGTATGACGACACTCACTCCATTGAGACTGTCTTGGGGCCACGTATTGTCCTCACGACAGAAATCTTAGGGGAGTTGATAGGTGTCTCATCCTCTGGCCTTCTTCCTGCTGATATCGCCGTGGATAATATCCACGATCTTGATCAGGCTATGCTTTCTGAGATGTTTCATGTGATCCCTCCCGCCATGATTGGCGTCCCCTCAAAATCATTTAAGCCGAATGCTTGGGTCTTGAATCTTATCTTGAAGTCGTGCCTCCTTCCGAAGTACGGCTCCTCTAGCTTGCCCTCACGGCATTTCCTCAAGCTGATCTATGCTCTTTTCATGGGGAGCGAGATCAATTGGGCTCGTATCATCCTAGATAAGATGGACTCTTTTGAATGTATCCGAAAGTCCACAAAATCAGCTCACATCCCGTATCCTTGTCTGCTGACCCTTGTATTTCGTCACTTCGGGGTCCCTCTCCCTCCCGATGACCAGCGTCCGTTGGGTCCTCCTCTGAATGCGACTGTCGTCAAGAAGTCTCTTGCGGCGCTTCGTCGCGTTCAGAGGACTACCCCTTCTGCCATCGAGGGGTACCTCTTCAGCTGCTCCTTCACCTCCTGATCCTACTCTCGCTGAGTTTTCAGTTGCTCTGAGACATGTGGAGTCTCGTGTTTCTTGTTCTAAGGAGATGCTGGCTCGCATCTGCTCTCACTTGGGCATTGAGATTCCTCCTTCAGTTTCTGACGAGGAGGAAATGGATGATGCTGAGCTCCAGGAGCTTGTTGGATCTCCTGTCTGTGCCCCAGAGGGTACGTCTGCTGCTGCTACTTCTGCTGGTGCTCCCGAGAGCACACCTGCTGCCACCATTCCTTCGGTGGATACTTCTTCTGGTGCTCCCGGGACCACTCCTGTTGCGACTCTCCCTTCTGTGGACACTCCAGTCGACCCAGTGACCACCACCCCTTCTGCAGAGCCTGCTGCTGCTGCTGACCCTGCCTCCACCTCCTGAGCTTGCGTTGGAGGACTCTCCCATGTGCACTTTGGATGATATATTTAGTCGTGAGAGAGTGGGGTAGGATAGTTGGTGGTTATGGATTTTTGATGTATCTTTGGATGTTCTGATGATACATTTTTTTATGTATGTTCATTTTGATGTCCTTTGTGACATATGTTGTAGGTGTGCACCGATCTTTCGATCTTTTTTATGTATGTTGGCAGATGTATACATTTTGTCGTACCATGTATATATATATATATATATATATATATATATATATATATATATACACACATCGTGTTGCCATTTACTCCCGTGTGCACATTACTTATATTTTTGTCTGTGATGTTGACTTCGTCGCTCGACGACTATCTTGATTTAATAGAAATTAATTCTATGAAAACATAGAATTGTTTTCCATGCACTTAATTCATCAAGAATGTTGATATTGGAGAGTATGTTCCATATCTCAATATGTGAAATTGATTTGAGCTTTGATGATTTCATTTTCGATTTTCGACTATGGTCTCGTTGGCACACTTTGATTTCCTTCGTGATTTTACATTGGTTTCATTTGGACCATGGTCGTATTCTTCGACTCCCGTGCTTTTATATTTTAGCCATTGTTGTTGTCGTTGATCTCCTCCCTTTTTTTTGCTAATGCCAAAGGGGGAGAGAATTAATAATGACGATGTGCTAAATGATAATTTAAGGCAATTTACCGAGAATCTAATTTGATATGTTAGATTCAGGGGGAGTTAAGATATAAAAATGGATTTAGATCCTAAATTTCAATAATTGGATTCACATTTTTTACTTTCCTAGTCTGCTTGATGCTTATGATTGTTATTTTACACGGAATTAACTTGTCATCAATGCAGGGGGAGTAAGTAAATTTCATTTGAATCATTATTTTTTATTAGTATTTATGTTGGTTTTTCATCACCAAAAAGGGGGAGAATGTTGAGTATTGATTCTCCAGATTTGGTTTTGATGATGAACAAACATAAATATCGTGAACTAACTCTTTGTGAGCGCAGTTATGGAGATCGTCGCCAAAATTCCATGTACATCAAAAGCGACGTCTCAAGACTTCTCAAAGCGCGTGATCATGTGCCTGAAGCTTCGTTGAAGCTCAAGGACCATTATTGAAGTCAAGAAGATTCGATTGAAGCTTTTGAAGACGGTTCGTCAAGTTTTATTTATAGTCTTCTAGCTTCTTTTTGTAGAATGTTAAGCCTTGAGTAGGTCTTACGTTGTAATCTTCATATCGCTCATATCTTAGAGCTAGGATTATCTTAGAAGCCCATACAAACTTTCCCGAAGCTTCACGCTTCATTTCGCGGATTCTTGTGCATCTTAGTTGGTTCAAGAAGAAGAACCAACCGACTAGATGGCAATCTAGTTGGTCAGCAATCCTTCTTGAACCGACTAGACATCCTTCTCAAATTCAGCTCATTCACTGTTTACAGTTAGTCGGTCCAAGAAGGTTCACCGACCGACTAGTTGTCAAACTAGTCGATTAGGAATCCTTCTTAGACCGACTAGTTATGTCTTTCATTTCACAGCCTGAGCTACTGTTTACAGTTAGTCGGTCAAAGAACAACTATCGACCGACTAGTTGTGAAACTAGTCGGTTGGAATTTGTTCTTAAACCGACTATTTCTCTTTGATTTCAGCCTATACTATTTCAAATCTTAGTCGGTCAAAGAACACTCACCGACCGACTAGTTGTCAAACTAGTCGGTTGGCAAGTCTTCTTAGACCGACTAGTTCTTCATTGTCTGAACTTTCTCTTTTGGATGTTCTTCAGTTAGTCGGTTTATGTTGAATCACCGACCGACTAGTTGAGAAACTAGTCAGTCAGTGATCCTTCTTTGACCGACTAGACTGCTTCAGAATAGAGCCGTTGGAGTATTAAATGCCACGATTTTTGCTCTCTCTTTCCTCTATCCTATATATACTTGAAGGGCTTCTTATTAAGCATCCAAGGCTGATATTTATTACATTTTAGAGAATCAAAGAGAAGCATTTATTCTCATCTTCCAAGCTTTCATTTCTCACAAGAATCTCTCCCTCACTCTTATTCCTCAAGAGAGATTCATTGATTGTGATCCATTCAAGTCAAGAGCTTGATTCAAGGTCACCAACTCCCCCCTAGGCTTCCATTGCTGGTCAACTTCTTGGAGCTAGGGTTTGGTGCCTTCTTCTCCTCCAAAATCCTCCTTGCCCTAATATTGTAAGTTTTACTCAAGGCAAAGGATTTTGTTGGTAAGCATTTCTTATTTCATTTCTTATCTCCAAAATCCTCCTTGCTTTTGGTTTCCACCCTTAGTGGGTTTCTTGCCAAAAGGAAGAGAATGTGAAGTGGTGACATTCTTGGTAGGATTGCTACCTATAGTGTCTTTGACACCACTTGTGGATGCACCGGAGGAAGGCCTCACAAAATCTATAGTGACACCACTATAAGAGGTGCGATCATTAGATGCATTTGCTTTCACAAACTCGAGACAACACGATGTGTGGCCGGAAATTGGTTTACAAGCAAATCATCCAATTGTCCTTTTCCCTTATTGAATCTCACAATACGGGAGGACATGAGCTCATATTTCTCCTTTAAAGAAGAAATGTTGGTATCCAAGGTGGACACCCGTGCTTTGAGCTCGTGCACTTAAGTTTTAAGAGAATCATTCTCTAAACCCAATTGTGTGTGATGTGTAACTAGATCACTATTATCCTTAGGATGTGTTTGATCTAGTTGAGATTTGAGGGTATTCACCTCATCTCTCAAAGTGACATTTTGAGAAGCTAAGTTTGCTTTCTCAAGAGTTAAAGTATCAACAATGGTGTCATTGTTGATAATGCATGGAATGGATGACTTGCTAGCATTTGATTTCTTTAAGCTAATGTATCTAAACATTAAAGATTGGTATTTAGCAAATAGTTCTTCATTAACAATACGAAGTTCATCCATTGTTACCTCGGTGTCGTCCATGTCGGAATCACTCTCATCGGAGAGTAGGTCTTCTAGAGCCATGAAACACATGTGAGCGCTCTCACCCTTCTCATCTTCGAAATCGCTTGATGAGTCATCACTTGAGTCATCGAAGGTACCTACAAGTCCTTTCTTCTTGTCTCTTTTGTTCTTATCGGACTTGTGGTACTTCGGTGCCTTCCATTTCTCTTTGTTCTTTAGCATTGGGCAATCCCTCTTAATGTGCCCTGGCTTATTACATTTATAGCAAAGAGAGGAAGTAGCATTAGTAGACTCAAAATGTTTGTTGGAGGGAAATTTACCATTGCGGAAGAAGCGTTGGAGCTTCTTCGCCATTTGGGCCATTTCACCCAAATCCATCTCGTTCTCGGATTCATCACTTTCGGAGGATGATGAATTGGCGTTGAATGCCAAAGATTTCTTCTTGGCCTCTTAAGGATTCATCATGGCTCGAATCTTCAATCGGTTGTCCCGTCTCACTTCGTAAGACATAAGAGTCCCGATGAGATTCACAACGATGTAGTTCTTCAAGTCATTGACCTCCTCGATGGCGATCGCTCTTCTTTCCCATTTGGAGGTCATTCCCATGATGATCTTACTTACCTTATCCGGTTCGGAATATATTTGGCCAAGGGCTTTCAATTCATTGATGATGTCGGTAAAACGTCCGTACATCGATGCAATGCTTTCATTGTCCTGCATATGAAATAAATCGAAGTTTTGCACGGCAACATATAACTTTGAAAGTTTTACCTTATTCGTTCCCTCGTGGGTAACGATGAGACGGTACCAAATTTGATATGCACTCTTACTTGTGCATATCTTGTTGAACTCATTCGGGTCCAACGCACAATGAAGAGCGTTCATTGCTTTAGCGTTGTTGACTTCGGCGGACTTCTCCGAAGTCGTCCATTTTTTGAAATCTACTTCGGTGGGCTCGACGTATTCCTTGTGGAGGGTTCTCCAAAGAGAAGCACTCCTAAGGAACGTCTCCATCCTGCATTTCCAATAGCTAAAATTTGTACCATTGAAACGCGGAGGGTGCACCGTAGATTGACCTTCGAAAAGTGTGGACGCTCCATCACGATCGTGATTATTGTATGAAGGCGGCAGTGGAACGTTGTTGTTGTTGGATGCTATAGATGTAACCTTGTGCTTTGATACCAATTGTAAGGACCCTGTCTATGGGAAAAACACTAGAAGGGGGTTGAATAGTGTTTATGCAAATTTAAAAGGAATTTACGCCAAATAAAATGCAATCCAACAAATAATACGGAAATAGAATTAAACCCAAATAAGAAACAATTGCAAACACAATTATGTTTCTAGGGTTCGGATTACCCAAGTCAACTCCCGACTTGTTCCCGGTAATCCTATGTCCCTTCACCCGGATACCACCGGATACTCAAGTTAGAACCCTAACTTGAGGTTTCCTTAAAGCCCACTTGTAGCAACCCTACAAGTGCAATCGAATACAATCGATGTCCTTGAATCCCACAACTTGGGAGCAAGCAAACCACTCTCACAACCGAGAGCACAAATCAAATAACGAATGTTATGAAATAATGAAATACAACACTTACAATCACCTATGCATTGAAGTAGAACTTGAAGGAGGAGTGTGATGTGTGTTGAAGAACTCTCTTGGAAGAGAGGAGAAGCCCTTTCTCTTGACTGCACCAAATGCCTAGATGATCACACTTTGGTTCTAGGTTGGTGAGCAAGAGAACAAGATTTGGAAATACTTAGGGCTTTGGATTTGAAAGCTTTGATCTTTGGAAATGAAAGCTTGAGAGAATTTGCAATGAATGAGTAACCTTCCAATGGAACAGTAGAAGCTCTACTTATAGCTTTCTCAAATCCACAAGACAGTTTAGGCAAAAACCCAATTGGAATCCGTGAGAAAAATCTCAACGGATAGAATCTGAACTTGCGACAGTCGACTGTTGAACAATCCACAGTCGACTGTTGCAGAGTCAGCAAGGGTAGGTGAGAATTCATAACGGTAACTTACCACGTGGACAGTCGACTAATAAAGCAAAGGCAGTCGTCTGTTAAACCAACAGGCCACTGTAATTCCTTCGATAGGCGACTGGCTGAGAGATGTGTAAGTTAGATAAATACTGGAAACCTCACAAGTAACAGGACAGATGACTGATGCAAGAAACACAGTCAACTGTTAATCAGAACAGGCGACTGTAAGTCTTTATACAGACGACAGTCAAAAGCATGAGAAATTTCCAGAGAACAGAGTCAAAGAAATGACTTACAGACAGGCGACTATTGCAGCATAGTCAGTCGACTGATCTAATAGAAAGTCGACTGTATATACCACACTAGTCGACTGGCCGTAAAAGTCAGATCAAACAAAGTTTGGGCAAGGATAGACAGGCGATTGATTTACAAAACACAGTCGACTTGTCACTTGGACAGGGGCCTGTGAATCGTTCATCAGTAGCCTGTGCGAAGTATTCAGAGAAGGCCCAAAACAATATTGTAAAAGTCTGTGCATAACAGGCGACTGTAGAACAAAATACAGTTGACTGTTTTTGAGACATGCGACTGTAAACTGTTAAGAAGTCGACTGTTATAAACAATCCATGCACAACCAAAAGAGAAATAAATTGCAGTCAAAGGACAATTTATCTAATGGAGTCCTATGACTGAATGTAGATGTGTGTGAGTGCTCCATCAAAGTTCTACTTCTAAGCTACATACTAGAAGAGATACAAGAAAAATTACATTGACGAATAATCTCTTCTTTCCATCGTATGAGCTTGAAGTCTTCACGGAGCTTCAATCATCATCTACGATCAACCAATTAATGTCATTTGTCTTCAATAACGTTTGAGAGTCATCCATTGCAAGTAGATCTTTATAAATAGCTTAGGCAATGGATTAACTGCAAAATAGGGGTTTAATCACAAGTATTTATGTTTGCTCATCATTAACACAAAGTAGGGAGAAGTCCAATACTCAACAATTTTTAGATATGTTTAGACAACAAATTAAGTCAAGGTTATTAGAAAAATGCCCTGTAATAATCCATTTTGGTTATGCTATTTAGAAATTGCCAGTATTTTTGGATATTAGAAATTTCATGTAACGAATTTCAATGATTCAGTTGGTTACCATTTGTAATGTAATATTCTTTTAACACTAAGTTTAAATAATTCAGTTGTACGTTGGAATTCTTTGACCAGCCTAAAGATTTTATCATTCACAGTTGCTTCACACCAACATGCAAACAGTATAGAATTTGTTAGTATAAACTAATGTATTTCATGCTTGATTTACCATCATTAATCACGCTCATACCATGCACTCAATTTAGGCATCGGTTGATAGTGACTTACCAGCCTCACAGAAAGGACAAGAACAACATAGCACTCTTACTGAGCCTATGATTAGCTCTTCACTACCAAGTGTTCGTTGCATTTCACCCTTGCGACAATGGCAACATAAAAGGAATCATAATGACACAATTTTTGAACAAGATGATGAACCATCAGCCAAGTTATTATCCACTTGACTGTGCCAAACATCTAATATACGCTAATAATGTATTTTAATTGTCATTAGTTTGGGTTTAATTTGGATAGGGCTTTAGCTCAACACAGTAGGATAGAACGAGAATGTGAACAAGAACAACGAAACATCTCTCACACTCGGACGTCTGACAGTGTACTAGATATACCTCAAATAATACCAGCCGTGACAACTTCTTCGGTTGAACAAGAAGATGTTGTCTTAGCCTCACGTGATGATATGATTTCAGTACAAGTACATGGACCATCTGTCAGGTTATTATCCACCCGACTGTACATAAAATCTATTCTCCTCCCATGTATTTTATTTGTATTTATTTTTCGATTTAATTTTGCCTAGGGATTTAGCTCAATGCAAAAGGCGAGAACGAGAACGAGAACAACGAAACATATCTCACGCTCTGACTTCTGACGGTGTACTTGATATACCTCAAATAACACCAGTCGTGACAACTTCTTCGGTTGAACAAGAAGATGATGTCTCAGTCTCGTGTAACGATATGATTTCCGGACAAGTTTCTGGACCATCTGTCAGGTCATTATCAACACGACTGTACATAAAATCTTTTCTCCTCCCATGTATTTTATTTGTGTTTCTTTTTGTGTTTAAATTTGGATAGGGCTTTAGCTCAACGCAAAAGGAGAGAACGAGAACAAGAACAACGAAACATATCTCACACTCTGACTTCTGATGGTGTACTTGATATACCTCAAATAACACCAGCCGTGACAACTGCTCCGGTTGAACAAGAAGATGTTGTCTCAACCTCGCGTAATGATATGATTTTAGGAAAAGTTCCTGGACCATCTGTCAGGTCATTATCAACCCGACTGTACATAAAATCTTTTCTCCTCCCATGTATTTTATTTGTGTTTATTTTTGTGTTTAAATTTTGATAGGGCTTTAGCTCAACGCAAAAGGAGAGAACGAGAACAAATACAAGGAAACACACCTCGATATATGACTCCTACCAGTATACTCGATATGCCTCAAAGCACATATGCAGTACCAACTTCTCCTGTTGAACATGAAGATGAGGTCTCAGCCTCGCACAACAATACAATATGTGCTGAAGATGATGAACCATCTGCCAGGTTATTATTCATAAAAGCTACTCTACTTTAATATAACTTAATTTTATTTAATTATTATGGTTTTATTTTGGCTAGGTGTTTAGCTCAATGTCAAAAGAGAGAACGAGAAAAAGCTCAACGAAACATATCTTGATATATGACTCCTATCTGTATACCTCAAATAACACCTGGATTAACAACTTCTCCAATTGAACAAGAAGACGCTGGCTCATCCTCGATCTTCCGATGCCGGTCAACTCAGCATGGCTCTGGTCCACCAACTCAGGTTGATTTT
This sequence comes from Scilla litardierei, assembly GCA_030789695.1. NCBI lineage: Eukaryota > Viridiplantae > Streptophyta > Magnoliopsida > Asparagales > Asparagaceae > Scilla > Scilla litardierei. Next base: position 236,152,302 of record CM061133.1, read on the forward strand.
GGTCGGTACTATCTTGGATTAATGAACATTCCATAGCCTCATTGTTCAGCCTTACACTGGTTGGATGAATAGTTGTCGAAGTCAACTTTGAGAACACATCTTTTTGGAACATGTTGTTTGCAAGGAAAAGTAAAATTACCGAAACTTAATGAACCCCCTCCAGCACTTCGAGAATTATATGATGGTGACAGTGAGGCATCAAAATCATTTCAAATGTATACTCGGGAGTATAATGCAGCTAATGCATTTCCCAGCCTTGGTGTGACAATGGATCAAAGATTGATTGCTGGCAGAGGCCCGAACATATTTACTATTCATGGAGAATTATGCCATCGAACAGGATCACTTCTGCCCCAACCGGATCAAACAACAAGTTATTGTCAACTTTACATATATGATCTGAATTCTGGTATGGAGTTCCGAAGTAATAGAAATCCATATTTGAGCAAGGATGTCTTACAAATTATTCAAAATTGTTTATCGGGCATAAATACATTCATCAAACTATATTGTCAGGCGTATTCTGTTTTATCTCAAGCAGATTTATGTGGTCATGATCTTCCTGTATATCTGCATTACAATTCAAACAAGGATCGTCGCCGTTATAACCTCCCAACTGTAGATGAGATTGCGGTTATTTTACCTGGTGATGGCTATCGACCTTCCGGGATGCGAGATATAGTTTTTCATCTTCAAGGAAATCATCAATTAATGCAAATCAATGAGACTCATCCTGCATACTTACTATTACACTACGTCTTATTATTTCCTGATGGTCAGCTTGGATGGGAACCTGAGTTGAAGCAGTGGGATCCAGTTCAAAACATATCCTCAAGTAGACGCCTTACCATGTGTGAGTTTTATAGCTACCACCTGTTTGAAAGACAGAACGAGTATTCTTCAATTTTGAGAGTTGGAAAGTTATTCCAGGAGTTCATAGTTGATGCTTGGGCAGCAATTGAGCAACACGTTTGACATTCATCAAACTTAATCAACGAAAACTCCGCACAGATCTCTACCAGGGTCTTGCAGATATCGATGCATATGCCAGATGTGACCAAATTGGATAGCGCATGATACTTCCTTCATCTTTCACTGGCAGTGCACGTCACATGTTTGAAATCTTTCAAGACTCGATGGCTATCACACATTATAACAAGCACCCGTATATTTTTCTTACCATGACTGCAAATCCAAAGTGGCCAGAAATTACTTCGGCTCTACTGCCCAATCAAAAGGCTACCGACCGCCCAGATTTAGTCGCACGTGTATTTGAGTTAAAAAGAAAGGCTTTGATGAAGGAGATTGATGGCAATAATGTATTTGGAAAGAAAGTAGCACATGTATTTACAATTGAATTTCAGAAACGGTGTCTTCCACATATGCATGCTCTTTTCTTTCTTCGTGGTCCCGATAAGATTCATACATGTGATCAAGGGGATAGAAATGTTTGTGCTGAATTTCCTGATCCTGCTCAAGATCCTGCATTATTCAATACTGTGTCAAAATGTATGGTACATGGACCATGTGGTGCTCGAAATCCAAATGCTTCATGTATGGAAAATGGTAAGTGTACTAAGAAATACCCTCGAAATTATGCAGATGCAACAACCATGAATTTTGATGGATATCCTATTTATTGTCGTCGTAGTAATGGGCATCTATATACTGTAAGGGGGCATCAGGTTGATAACCGAGATGTTGTGCCGCACAACATGTATCTATCAAGGCGCTTTAACTGCCACATTAATGTCGAAGTTTGTGTTGGGGTAAGATGTGTGAAGTACATTCATAAGTTATTTATAAAGGTCATGATCGGACCACAATGGTATTGGGCGCAGTAAATGAGATCCAACAATACCTTGATGCAAGATATATTGGACCACCAGAGGCAGCCTGGCGAATATTTGAGCATCCTTTGCATCAAGAGATTCCGTCAGTTCAAAGATTGATACTTCATTTACCAGGGCAACACCGTGTTATTTTTGATCCAGATGAAGATGTAGATGCAATAAGGTCTAGGGCTAAAAATGATAAGACAACTTTGACTGAATTTTTTACATGTTGCGCTTTACATGAGTCTGCACATGATCTCACATATCAAGAATTTCCTCAAAAATTTGTGTGGCATTCGTCAACAAAGGTCTGGACTCCAAGACAATCTGGATATGCAATTGGCAGAATGTATTTTGCCTCCCCTAATTCTGGTGAGAGATTTTATCTACGGTTGCTACTAACAGTTTTTAAAGGGCCAACATCGTGGGAAAATTTACGCACATTCAATACTATCGAGTAGTCTACATTCAACGCAACATGTATTGCAAGAGGTCTTCTTGAAGATGATTCAGAGTGGAGACAATGTCTTTTCGAGGCTTCAATTATGAAAACAGGATATCAATTACGAAGACTGTTTTGTATTATTCTTATCGAATGTTCGCCGATCGATCCCCTTGCATTATGGAATGAATTTTCAATGCACATTTGCGATGATCTTCCACATAAATTAAAAAATTTATTTGCAATTTCTACCCCAACTCAATGCCAACTTGAAGATAATGGATTATTCCTTATCAATGAATTTCTTAAGGAGTACCGTAAGTGTTTATCTGACTTCCCACCAATGTCACTTCCTACTGGAGATTGGAATGCAATTGTTGGCAATAGATTATTGTATGAACATCAGGAACTTATAAATAAGGCTAAACAAATGGATGCTCAAAAAGACATTGGTTGCCTCATTGATGCACAACACCATGCTTACTTGGCAATTACTTCATCTGTATTTGAAAATAAAGGTATTACATTCTTCGTGAGCGGCGGTGCTGGAACTGGAAAGACTTTTTTGTACAATGCACTAGCAACAATGTTGCGTAGTCTTGGAAATATAGTTATCACCGTCGCGTCATCCGGTATTGCATCATTACTGCTTAGCGGAGGCCGGACTGCACATTCCACATTTCGTATGCCGTTAGATGTGCATGATACTTCAATTTGTAATTTTAGCAAGCAATCCATGCAAGCTCAATTATTCAGAAAAGCAAAACTTATAATATGGGATGAAGTACCTATGCAACATCGGCATTGTGTTGAGGCAGTGGATCGATCATTACAAGATATTTGTGATAACCCCAGAGCATTTGGTGGTATTACTGTTGTTCTTGGTGGGGATTTCCGACAAATCTTGCCCGTCATACCAAACGGGGTTCGAGAAGAAATTGTTGGTGCCTCATTGAGACAATCTGTATTATGGTGCTCTGTACAAGTTTTGATCTTGGATCAAAATATGCGGTTAAATAACTCATCTGTTGAGAATGCAAATTTTGCAAAATTTATTTTGGAGGTATTTTATTTCATGCCTAATTTAATTTTACTTACTATTTTTATCTTAGCCATTACTTAACTTAAATTTTATCTATATAATATATTATGTTGGTACAAATCCTACAGAAGTGGTAGAACTTCCTTCTCACATATTCAGGTGCAAGGATTTAAACGAGTTATTACTTCGAATTTATCTGCAGCTTGATATTGAGGGTGCAGTGACTCCGGCATACCTGACTGAACGGATAATTCTGTCTGCATGGAATGATGATGTTGCTTTTATAAATGCTGCTGCATTACACATATTTTTGGGACAAAAGATTACGTATATAGCTGCAGGCAGCCTGTCTGAAAATGAAGAAATAGACCCAACCATTATAAATCGATATCCAACTGAGTACATAAACTCTTTGGATCTTTCTGGGTTGCCACAATTTAAACTTGATCTTAAGGTTGGTTTTCCTATTATTTTATTACGAAATATTGCACCTAAAGATGGGCTCTGCAATGGCACTCGATTGATGGTTGTCAGATGTGCATCACGTGTCATTGAAGCTCAAATTTTAAATGGGGATAAAGCCGGTAGTTTTGTGTTTATTTCAAGATTATCTTTGTCACCATCGGCTACAACATTACCATTTCATATGACAAGACGACAGTTTCATGTCCATGTAACTTATGCCATGACAATTAATAAAGCTCAGGGACAATCTGTAAAGTTCATTGGAGTTGATTTGCGGACCCCAATTTTCAGTCATGGACATCTGTATGTGGCACTTTCACGGTGTACATCTTTTGATCGTGTATGTGTCCTTCCGGCCGATTCAAATAAAACATTAAACATCGTTTATCCAGATGTTTTGTTATGAATTCCACTATATGATTAATATTGTAAGTTAGTATTTTAAATTTTTTTGTAAATAGTTCTATTTATTTTATTAATTTAGTCATTCTTTAAAAAAATTATTTATCGACTGTTGTCTACCATACATGTACACTATTATCATACAACCCCTAGCTGCATAATGTGGATTGGCATCACTATATATGGCAATGTAAGAAATTTTTAACTTCAGTAAAAATCATTTTTTGCCTTATTATTTCTTTCAATATGAATCTTTCAATATGAATGGTTAGCAAAAATATTTGTTTGTATTTTTATATACAGGTGGATGCAGATTTGTATAAAACTGTAAGTCTTTAATCGTAACTTTTTATTATATATTTTATTTCATCTCATTTGATTTCTTAATATTTTTTGTTCTTATAGGTTGTGTTACTTGCTCAAAATAATATAGCTGTTAAGTTGCGTGATTATATAAGAATTTGGTGGGACAAGGTATGCTGACCAATAAATAAGTTATCATTTTCATATTAATACTTTTTAAGTTAGTAAATTATTATTATTATTATTATTATTATTATTATTATTATTATTTTCAGCAAGAAGCAAAAAGAATTGTAGATGCACAGGTGACAGGGAATATTGATGCACCCGAAACATGTGTTATGGAGGTAATGTAAAAAACTATTAGAATTTTATTCCCACAATATCATTTTCATTGAATATCAACATAATATCGTTTTTGTTATAGAATTGGAAGTTTGTTCTTAAGGAGCTTGATTGGGTCCATAAAGCACGTCCACCTATGCTCCCCCCCGCATAAGGTAAAAACGTTTTAAGTTTAAATTATTAATGTTATCGCATATTTCTTTATTTCTCTAACCAATTTATGTTTGTAATTTATCGAGGTTATTGTGCATCCAGATGGCACACGATGTTGGATTGAGATTGACACGCATTCCTTTTATAATGTAATGAAGAGGAAGTTTCCCGTTGAACCATGATGGATTGCGTATTAACATCGTTGATGTAACAGATGTATTTTTGATGTAACAAATGTAAATATTATTATGGTGCTACTTGGCTTAGACTAATAGAACTGGATCTACATTACTTTTGTGTAACATTATTAAGGTGCTACTTTTTTATGTTAGAAATGTAAATTTCAATAGTTGCTTGCATGGTGTTTTTACTTCACCAATTTCAATTGTTTTCATGGTTAGATGTGATTGGGGGGAACGTGGTGACATGGCTAATGCACATAATCTGATCAATGCTGCTAACTTCCGCACTCCTAGGTTTTGGTGACATGGCTAATTTTTACGACCATCTCTATTTTTCTGTTTGTTCATGTATCTTAATACTGTAACATGTTTTTAGCTCCCATCTTTATAGAATATTTTGTCTAAAAAATGTGGGGGAAATGCGACTAACTTTACAAAAAAATTTAGAAACAAAATACATATTGGGGGACTAACATTTTTGTCAGTGACTAAAAATTTTGTGAGTAATTAAACAATGTGAGAACTAAAATCTCTTGAGGTGACCTAAATTTTGGGGAACTAAGACTTTGATTGGGGAACTAAGATTTTGAGGGGGGGATTTCTAAAATGAATCATGTACATAATTTCAGGGGAACTAAGATTTTGAGGGGGGAATATCTAAAATGAATCGTGCCCACATTTTCGGGGGAACTAAGATTTTGAGGGGGAAATATCTAAATTGAACCGTGCCCTCGGGCACGGGTTATAGACTAGTACATATACGTATACACATACATATACATATACATATACATATACATATACATACACACACACACACACACACACACACACACACACACACATATACACACATATACATATACACATATATATACATACACACACACACACACACACACACACACACACACACACACACACACACACACAAATACACACACACACACATACATACATACATACATACATATACACATATATATTAGCATTCAGTGTATTCCTACACCGAACTTATAAAATTCCAATTTCCAATCTTTTTTAAATGATCAACACCATTTGTAACGGCCGCTTTCCGACCGTTCGTATTTTTGCGCGTACTTCCTCTTTCGAACGCGTATTTTATTTTTTCTTTCTTCGACCTTTCTTATATCCGGACTATGCGATGTTATATGTCGTTGTGACCGTATGGAAGAGTAGTTATTTGTGGGATTTTTAGTGAACGTCATTGCACGGGTCGTTCTCCCACAAATCAGGCTGATTGGAGGGGCGTCGTAGCTTTAGGCTTAGTCGCTGGATCTTTTTATTTTTAGTTTGTTTTTCGTGGACCAAACGCGTGATTGACCACCATACCCCCGAGCCTCTCTTTGTCACGGTCGTTTCGATATTTTTTTCGTATTTTTCTGACATCCATAGCCCAACCAAATCACTAATCAAATTCAAGCCCAATAAGCTTAACCCAAATTCAAAATTCAAATCTTAATCCCAATCACATGAGATTCTCACGTATCATGTGGAATTTCATTTGGGCTATCCTCACCCTGGTTTTCCTCTTTTTGCACATCCCTCTCTCACACTCTCTCTCACCCATCCCTTGAATACACACCCCAAATAGAAAATCATCTTATCTTTAAAAACCAAAACAACCCAAACTGAGCTAGGGCATGCGCAAGTTTTAGCAGCCGCGTTCCCCTTCCCTTACGCTGTTTCCCCTCGCCGTCGGCAACCACCGGGCTACCCCACCGTCCGGTCACTCTCTCCTCCTCCTTCCCCTCACCTCTCTTCTCTCCTTTCTCTCTCTAAAACCCCACAAATAGCTTTGCTCGAAATTTCTGGACAGCAGCACCATCGCCAAAAAAATGGCCGGCCGGCCAACTCCAGCCACCCCCAGCCACTGTCGCCTGCCCCACTCGACTCCCCTTGAGTCTCCCTATCACCTGCAACTCTCCGTCTCCTTTCATCTACTATTTATCTACCTCGAAACACCTCTCGAACTCACCTTAACGGTAGTTTTGACAGATCTGCGCCATCGCCGGGAAAACCCGACGCACGGCCACCTGCGGCACTACGGTGACCACTCCACAACCATCGGACTTCCATCAAACCCCCCTATCAAGTGCAACTCCCCATCCTCACTTCTCTCATCTTTATCTTCTCGAAAACCCGTTGAAACCAAGCCCTAGCGGTTGTTTTTGATAGATCTGCGCACTGCTCTTCAACGACGTCGTCCGGCCATCTTCGACCACTTCTGGCGACCACTCCACCACCATTAGATCTCTCTTGAACCCCTTTAACTACTGCAAGTCTACTTTGACCCCTCTGGTAGCCGATTTTCTGCTGCGATGCGTGACAACGACTGTGGTGCAAATCTGTCCTCTTCGTCTTCTCACGACCGACCACCACCGTGCGCTGACGCTGTCGGCCACCCACTCGGCCGAGCAACCTCCACTGACCTCCTTCAATCCCTGCATCCCCCTCTGCTCCTAGGAGTTCATGCACATTGCCGAACTCGCGTGTTTTTCACCGACGTTGCCGCCGTCGTGTAGATCTGTTGTGCTACCCGCAACGGGAGAGATCTCGATGTTTGCTCACTGTTCGTGCCTCCACCTCGCTATCTGGAAGTGTCTCGCTATGCTATCCATGGCCGAGATGTTGCTAATGACGCAGATCCATCGCCGTTCAGACCCGACATCCGCTCTTCAATCAACTTCAAAAAGGTTAGCCCTCTAACGCGTAGTAAGAACCCACACTGTAGCGAATCGAAAACTTAATCTAAAAAATCGTCAAAAATAATTAAATTTCATTTCTCCTCCTTTAAAATGTTGCTAAATCTTAGACATCGACGAATGACTTGAATATTTGTGCACATAAGATTGATCGTCGATTAAGCTGAACCAAAACAAAAACGTGACTTTGACTGCTAGGATAGCCCCGTTGAACCTAGAAATGAACTCTAATAGGAATGATGAAAAACGTGTCCTGACACCGTCGTTGACCCGTTTCAGATGGACCCTTGCTGACGCACCGCCTCGACAAGACGCTCCAGACAGACGACGCACTCGCCACCGCAGGCAACTGTTTCCACTTGCGTACTTTCGGCCACGTTTAGGCCATCCTTCCTTGAACTGTAAAAGTACGACTAAAGAGAACCGGACATGAAATGATAGCATCCGGGACCCCTTTGACAGCTTAGACTTGACGACGAAGTCTGAGCACAAACAACAACAACAACTGACACCTTAGGGCTATTCTGTGTATGCGTGTGTGGACCCCTTGAATCAACAACAACAACAACTGCTACCATAGGTGTCACCTGTGTGTGCGTGCGTGTGGACCCCTAGAATGAACAACTCCTTGTTACTTGTCGTGTCATGGTCCCTGTTACAAAAAGCCTGCGGGCGTTTCGGATGCTCTCCACGCGAGAGTGATTCATGTGTTACAAAAAGCCTATGGGCATTTCAGATGCTCTCCACACGAGAGTGATCCCTGTGTTACAAAAAGCCTACGGGCATTTCGGATGCTCTCTACGCGAGAGTGATCCCCGAGTTACAAAAATCCTACGGGCGTTTCGGATGCTCTCCACGCGGGAGTGATCCCCGTGTCACAAAAAGCCTACGGGCATTTCGGATGCTCTCCATGCGAGAGTGATCCCTGTTACAAAAGCCTCCTGGCATTTCAGATGATCTCCAAGCGAGAGTGATCCATGTCTTGTCTTGTCTTGAACACTTGGGTTTGGGGCAGGGTTGAACGGTCGCACGGGGAGAGGGTCTGGCCGCCCTCAAACCGTAAGGCGTAAACCCTTCGAGTCACACGTGTCTTGTTTTGTCTTATCTTGTCCCGTCTAGCTTAATCTCGTAGCCGGTAGCACATGCTACGGCTACTGTCTGTCACGTTTTACTGTCTTGCACTACTTTACTTTCTGCATAGTATAACTGTCATGTCATAACAACAATATATTAATCAACCAGTAAAATGTTGCTCTTAATTACCTTACACTTGCAGTAGAGTCTAACCCTCCTTTGTAGACTTTACCTGAATTACAGTTCCTTTTCTCTTGGGTGTTGTACGTCAGGTGTTGAGCCGGAGTACGTGGACGAGCCGGACATACCAGAGTACGTGGAGCCAGAGGACGTCGACCCAGAGTACGTGCCTGAGGAGGACCAGAGCTAGAGGTTCCTCACGTTGCTGTTTCAGAGATTTACTGCTTTCTAGTTGAGTGCGTAGCACCGTTTACTTTTCTTCCTAGGTTGGGTGCTTGCACCATTAGTTTACTTTCAGCTGTTTGTAGCCGTGTTGGGCTTTTTTTTAGACTCTTGTAGTTCTGGATATCTTTGTGGAATTAATGAATGCAACTTTCTTTCTGTACTTTCTGTTGTTCTGAATTTTAATTAATGCAAGAACCTGAAATCTTAAAATGGTATCCCTACAGACGCTTTTTGGGTCTGAGCCTCACTGCTCCGGCCCATGCGGACCTTAGTCACGTCTCGCTTCTGTCGTTTTGGGAAGTGGTGCATGACAGGTTTTTAGTGGTGGCCCATGCAGGTCTTGCAAAAAGGTTCGGAACAATAAGAGTACTGCATTCTTTTAATATCCATGTACAAGTCTAAATTAGGTTTTTCTTGTTTTAGATTTTAGGAAGACTTAGATAGACATCCAGGCTTGATAGTCTGTTGCCTTGGTTAAGATTTAGTTATACTCGCCTTAGGATGCCCTAGTATCCTCTCACCCGGCTCTGACCATGTTAGATTTCTAGAGTCTTTCTTTTAGTCGTTCGCTCTGGTCCATCGACTTCGGGCCCAGCAAAACGTAATCTTGATTCTCTTAGGACTCTTCCATGAGATCTCTATTACAGTCTAGTTCATTAGGAAGTCATAGTGCTGAGTTTTCATGATCTTTAGACGGCCCGATAATTAGAACCCCGATTTCTAGCATCTTCCTAACCATTACGCTTCTGTGTTATCGACTGTAGAATTCCATCGTAGCTTTCATGAATCATATCTTAGGCGTATTCACCATGCGATCATGTTCTTTGCCCTCGATTCACGTGATCGCTCCATAATGATTATCGAAATTCTTCGAATCTCCCCATTGCAAATTCTGATTCCTCTAAAAGTATTTTCGAAATTCCTTATTAAATTCTACGCTCGATTTAACTTCTTTGAAACCCCCTTATTATGTATATTTTAATTTCTCGCTTTTCGGTTGAGTAAAAAAAATTCGCAGATTTTGAAACCTTCTTGGTCGAAATTTTTAGTTACTATCTCGTAACCATTTTCTAACCAGTATCCTTCGTATTTCAGTTTTAAGACCTTGGTACCGTTTTGAAAATTCAGTACATCACTTTTTCTAAACTACGAAATTTATTTTTAGCCACTTACCATACGTACGTTTAGAATATTTTCTAAAACTAAATAAGAACTTCAATTTTTATATGTCAGTTCTATGTTCATCGTGCTCATACTTCAAAAAAAAAATCCTTGTATAAACTTATTTTCATTTGCAAAACAAATTATTATCTCACCCTACTCTTTATTTCTTCGTCTAACTCTTTTTCCGAGTTGCAATATTTTTACATTTGCTCTCTATTTCTGCATATTTTTATAAGTATGTGTGTGTGTGTGTGTATATATATATATGATACCATATTTTACATGTAATCCTTCTTTCATCTCTTTAATTATTTTGAGCAATATTTTTGTCCCATCCAACCAGCTATCTTCTTATCCTCACCATATCTGAACTCGTTCTTTCCAATCTTGTTTCGTTACGCTTTTGCCTTCGGTTTCTTTTCTATTGTTTAGACATTAGTGCTTGTAGTTGCATGTGTCAACTCTAGTTTAGTAGTGAGCCATTGGTTTTTGTGTTGTCGGCGTGGTGCATGTATATAGGTCGAGTGTGTGGGCCTGTATGAGTGTGCTATCTTTAGGATATTAATGATTGTCTCTTGCATCATGTATGTATACTCTGTATATTCGTGATATATGCATGAAGTTGTATGAATGATGGTATTTATATATGTGTGGGTAGCGTCATTGCAGGTAATTCCATAGACTTAGTTTTTCATATTATAGTTTAACTTATTTCTGGCTGCATGTGATTATATCAAAACCTTTTCGTTTTCTTTTAAATCAAATCTTTAAAGTTTTGAAAACTAGCACACAAGATCACAACCCCCTATCCTCCCCAACCAATACCACAACTCCACATGTTTTTCTCACACGTTTTTAAACATTCTTATCTTCTCTTTCCCTCTTCGGGAGTATTATTTTCTTGTTACGATATTGTTAGTACTAGTTATTATTGTTATGAGATTATGTTTGCGGGTAGGCAAGAGTGAGATGAGATATGTTGTAGCGTGATTGGTTGATTTTGAACACAAATATATTAGATTTGATTTCTTTCGGATGAAAAGAACGAGGTTTCCAAGACTTATTTATAATACCAATGGGTAACGGACTCAATGAAGACTCTGGATGAATGAAATTATGCACAGGGAAATGAGTACTTAATCGATCTGAAACTTGGACGAGTGATGGATAGGAGTAGCAACGACGGGATAGTATGAGTTAGGGTGATCATGAGAATGAGTAGAGCACTTAAAGCATCAAGATTTGACAATAGGTTGGGGTGAGAAGACATTGGAAGTAACACGACATGTTTAGATGAATGGATAGTTAGGAAGACGGATTTTATATGATTAGGAGATTAGATGACAGTGGTAAGGATAGATGTAGTTCGATGGTTCATTGATTAAGGAGAATAGATTTATGGGTCAATATGATGAATGATATATTGGGGACGAGATGATTGTTGATTTGTAAGATGTGATGTCGATCTATAATCAGGTGCTAGGGTGTGATTCTAGTTGTAGCATTAGCCAGTGGAGAGACGAGTTATGATGGATTGTCGAGGAACATTGATTAAAAGTTATATGATTAGCGATCAGTATGTGTAGACATGGCATAAGTGTGTATAAATATTATTATTATTAGTATAAGTGATTCCGAGGACGGAATCTTTTCTAATGTGGGTAGAATGTAACGGCAGCTTTCCGACCGTTCGTATTTTTGCGCGTACTTCCTCTTTCGTATGCGTATTTTATTTTTGTTCTTCGACCTTTCTTCTATCCGGACTATGCAATGTGATATGTCGTTGTGACCGTATGGAAGAGTAGTTATTTGTGGGATTTTTAGTGAACGTCATTTCACGGATCGTTCTCCCACAAATCAGGATGATTGGAGGGGCGTCGTAGCTTTAGACTTAGTCGCCGGACCTTTTTATTTTTAGTTCGTTTTTCGTGGACCAAACGCACGATTGACCACCGTATCCCCGAGCCTCTCTTCGTCACTGTCGTCCGATATTTTTTTCATATTTTTCTGACATCCCTAGCCCAATCAAATTACTAATCAAATTCAAGCCCAATTAGCTTAACCCAAATTCAAAATTCAAATCTTAATCCCAATCACATGAGATTCTCACGTATCATGTCGGATTTCATTTGGGCTATCCTCACCCTGGTTTTCCTCTTTTTGCACACCCCCCTCTCTCACACTCTCTCTTACCCATCCCTTAAATACACACCCCAAATAGCAAATCATCGTCTCTTTAAAAACCAAAACAACCCAAACCGAGCTAGGGCATGCGCAAGTTTCAGCCGCCGCTTTCCCCTTCCCTTGCACCATTTCCCCTCGCTGCTGGCGACCATCGGGCTCCCCCATCGTCCGGTCACTCTCTCCTCCTCCTTCCCCTCACCTCTCTCCTCTCCTTTCTCTCTCTAAACCCCCACAAATAGTTTTGGTCGAAATTTCTGAACAGCAGCACCATCGCCAAAAAAAACGACCAGCCGGCCAAATCCATCCACCCCCAGCCGCTGTCGCCAGCCCCACTCGACTCCCCTCGAGTCCCCCTATCACCTGCAACACTCCTTCCCCTTTCCTCTACTCTCTATCTCCCTCGAAACACCTCTCGAACTCACCTTAATGGCAGTTTTGACAGATCTGCGCCATCGCCGGGAAAACCCGACGCCCAACCACCTACGACGACCACAACACCACCATCGGACTCCCATCGAACCCCCCTATCAATTGCAACTCCCCTTCCTCACTTCTCTCATCTCTATCTCCTCGAAAACCTGTTGAAACCAAGCCCTAGCGGTTGTTTTTGACAGATCTGCGCAGTGCTCTTCAATGACGTTGCACGGCCATCTCCGACCACTTGTGACAGCCATTCTACCACCATTAGATCCCTCTTGAACCCCTTTAACTACTTCAAGTCCACTTTGACCCCTCTAGTTGTCGCTTTTCCGCTGCGATGTGCGACAACGACTGTTGTGCAAATCTGTCCTCTTCGTCTTCTCACGACCGCCCACCACCGTGCGCTGATGCTGTCAGCCACCCACCGGGCCGAGCAACCTCCACTTACCTCCTTCAATCCCCGGCATCCCCCTTTGCTACTAGGATTTCACGCTCATCGCCAAACTCGCGTGTTTTCCCCGACGTTACCGCCATCGTGTAGATCTGTTGTGCTACCCGCAGCGGGAGAGATCTTGATGTTTGCTCACTGTTCGTGCCTCCACCTCGCTATTTGAAAGTGTCTCGCTGTGCTACCCACGGCCGATACGTTGCTAACAACGTAGATCCATCGCCATTCAGACCCGACATCCGCTCTTCGATCAACGTCAAAAAGGTTAGCCCTTTAACGCGTAGTAAGAACCCACACCGTAGCGAATCGAAAACTTAATCTAAAAATCGTTAAAAATAATTAAATTTCATATCTGTTCCTTTAAAATGTTGCTAAATCTTAGACATCGATGAAGGACTTGAATATCTGTGCACATAGGATAGATCGTCGATTAGGCTGAACCAAAACGAAAACGTGACTTTGACTGCTAGGATAGCCCCGTTGAACCTAGAAATGAACTCTAATAGGAATGATGAAAAATGTGTCCTGACACCGCCGTTGACCCGTTTCAGACGGACCCTCACTGATGCACCGCCTCGACGAGATGCTCCAGATAGACGACGCACTCGCCACCGCAGGCAAGTGTTTCTATTTGCGTACTTTTGTCCACGTTTAGGCCATCCTTTCTTGAACTATAAAGGTACGACTAAAGAGAACCGGTCGTGAAATGATAGCGTCCGGGACCCCCCTTGACAGCTTAAACTTGTCGACAAAGTCTGAGCACAAACAACAACAACAACTGACACCTTAGGGCTATTCTGTGAATGCGTGCATGTGGACCCCCTAGAATCAACAACAACAACAACTGCTACCATAGATTTCACCTGTGTGTGCGTGCGTGTGGACCCCCTAGAATGAACAACTCCTTGTTACTTGTCGTGTCATGGTCCTCGTTACAAAAAGCCTGCAGGCGTTTCAGATGCTCTCCACACGAAAGTGATCCCTGTGTTACAAAAAGTCTACGGGTGTTTCGGATGCTCTCCACGCGAGAGTGATCCCTGTGTTACAAAAAGCCTACGGGTGTTTCGGATGCTCTCCACGCGAGAGTGATCCCCATGTTACAAAAAGCCTCCGTGCGTTTCGGATGCTCTCCATGCGAGAGTGATCCCCATGTTACAAAAAGCCTACGGAAATTTCGGATGCTCTCCATGCGAGAGTGATCCCTGTTACGAAAGCCTCCGGGCGTTTCGGATGATCTCCAAGCGAGAGTGATCCCTGTTTTGTCTTGTCTTGAGCACTTGGGTTTAGGGTAGGCTTGAGTGGTCGCACGGGGAGAGGGTCTGGCCGCCCTCAAACCGTAAGACGTGAACCCTTCGAGTCACACATGTCTTGTCTTGTCTTTTCCTGTCCCGTCTAGCTTAGTCCCGTAGCCGGTAGCATATGCTACGGCTACTGTCTGTCACATTTTACTTTCTTGTACCGCTTTACTTTCTGCATAGTATAACTGTCATGTCATAACAACAGCATGTTAATCAACCAGTAAAATGTTGCTCTTAATTACCTTACACTTGCAGTAGAGTCTAACCCTCCTTTGTAGACTTTACCTGACGTACAGTTCCTTTTCTCTTGGGTGCTGTACGTCAGGTGTTGAGCTGGAGTACGTGGACGAGCCGGACATACCAGAGTATGTGGAGCCAGAGGACGTCTACCCGGAGTAGGTGCCTGAGGACGACCATAACTAGAGGTTCCTCACGTTGCTGTTTCAGAGATTTACTGCTTTCTAGTTGGGTGAGTAGCATCATTTACTTTTCTGCCTAGGTTGGGTGCTTGCACCATTAGTTTACTTTCAGCTGTTTGTAGCTGTGTTGGGCTTTTGTTTAGACTCTTGTACTTCTGGATATCTTTGTGGAATTAATGAATGCAACTTTTTTTTGTACTTTCTGTTGTTCTAAATTTTAATTAATGCAAGAACCTGAAATCTTAAAATGGTATCCCTACAGACGCTTATTGGGTCCGAGCCTCACAACTCCGGCCCATGCGGACCTTAGTCACGTCTCGCTTCTATCATTTTGGGAAGCGAGGCGTGACACCATTCATCTTGATCTACACATCATGGATGATCAACTTACCAAAAATCAAGTGAATTTAATGCTAACTGACATTCATCCTATTGTTACAAATTCAACAATTTTAGAACTACAAACTTTTTGAAACGAGTCGATTGAGGGTCAAATCTCCCTAGGGTTCACTTATATTTGGGATTTTGTGGTTTTAAAATGTGTACATCTAAACAAAAAAATTTAAAAAAAACAAAGTGCAATGTAACGTTTTTGATGGACATTGTAGGAAATTTTCTACACCAAATGCTCACCTACCTTAACACATATATATACACATACACGCACTAGTCATAACTCATGAACATAGGTGACAGGGCATTCAAATTATTCCCATGACAAATTTCAACCCATTTAAAATCTCTCCCTCCATAAAAATTTACAACCTCATTCAAAATATCCTTCCCAAGATTCAACCCCATTCAAAATCTCCCGAAAAAATTTACAGCCAACTTCAAAATATTCCAACCTAGCAAAAAATTTAACTACGTTCAAACTAAAATTTAGTTTCCAAAAAGTATAGTTTACCCAAAATTTAGTTCTGTAATGGCCCAACATAGGCCCCATTGACTCTAAAAACGCAATTCCTTTCTTTCTTCTCATTTTTTCTTTCTTTGTCTCTTTGCTTTAAAGCCTACAAACCCATTAGGATGGTCCTTCACATAAAACCAAACTAATTCTCTCTATTTCTCCCATTTTCTCTTTGAACCGATCATGCCGATCCGAAAACCTAACCTTATCCATCACCGCAGATCATCAAGAATAGTCCTTCTCGAACTAAAACTCTTACGCGCGTTTAATTTCCCTCTACTGCCCCTCTTCTCCTCTATTTATGCGATCTGATTTCTAGGGTTGTTTGTGAAAATTTAATTTTTCAACTCTTCAAATTTTGGTTTGATCGATCGGTTTTCTGAGGATTATCCTGTTGTTTTTCCGAGCTTCCTTGCTTGGATTTTTGTGCAACTTTGCTGAACGATAGATTCGATCTTTACTAAATTTTTAATTATTTATTTTGTGGGTTTTGGTAGAGATGGAAGTGATGATTCATGGGTAGTCTTGCAGTGTTTTATTTCCCGATGATTAATTTTGGCCCGAACCTAGGTTTTACAATGTTTTGGCTGATGTTAGATGTTTTCGTTTTTAAAATTTTGTGTTATTCTTTTGTTGTGGTCGACCGCCGAGTGGAGGCGCAGCCTTGGGTAGCTTACGGTGTTGGGTTACGCCAGCGGGACTTACCGCCTTGGCGATTTGGTTTCACGGGGGTCTTGGAGATTGCTTGCGGCCTCCTGGGTTTGGCCTATCCATTCTAGGCTGTCATATTTGTTATTGTTCCTTTCAAATGTTGCTGTCATGTTTGTTTCATGTTTCCTTATATGCCGATATTCTATTTGTATGCGTGATGTATTGATCCAGTGTGTCTACTATGTTGATGTTCAGTATGCATGCAATGATTATGTTCAGTTTGCTTCCTCAATGTTGATTAATATACATGTTGATTTAGTATGTCGTTGGTGTTTCAGTTGCTTAGGTGCACGCTGAAGTCTGTATGCTTCTTATTATAGTAGCAATTAAATTATTTCAGCCCCTAAATTGGTTAAGTTGTGTATGTAATTGTTGGTCCGAGAAACCCTTTTAGGCAGGTTGACCACAACCTATTTATGGTGCCAAGCATGAATCTGATCCATTCGTAAACATTTCCTTAACTTTTTCATCATTCAGTTGTTTATTATAAAAATATTCATTTTAATGTGTTTTTTGGAAATTGTTGGTTTTAATTGTTAGAATAGATTATGTTTCTGAATGTGAAACTGGACGTGTGCATGATTAGTAAAATTTAATTGTTGATCTCATTAAATTATATGATTAAGGGTTATGCAATGTGATTGTAGAACAATACTTGTTGACCTATTTCTTGCACGAGACACGACATCCTGAACATAGTTATGCATAACTCTTTAATTATGTAAATTAGGTGTTAGAGACATGAACATGATACCTGACACACTAGAATTTAAACAACGTCACTTAACATCACGGTTTTGGGAAACTTATAATGAGAGAGTGCAGGAGCGATTGGAGACATTCTTACTGCCCATGTCTGGGAGGATCTTCTTCTTTTCCATCTCCCTCTGTTCTTAAGATCCTTAGTCCCTCTTTTGGACTCGGCCTAGGTCGCACCCTGACGTGCGTTTATATTTTATATATTCACGCACGTCTTCTCCGTAATTTCCCATCGTTTTTCATTGTTTCGAATCCATTCCCTTGTTTTTTTAGTTCCTTTTCATTTATGTAGTGTTTGTGTGCTTTTGTAGGATATTGCTGGCGCAGGGGACATACAAGGCCAACATCATGAGTCGCCAAAGCAACGGGAGGTGTCGCGCGAGACCCTGAGAGCCAATCGTCAAGACAAATCATGTATCGGCTCTTAACCGATCGAGTGGACAGATCCACCCGATCAGTTCGTGCGGGCGTATCAGTCCAGAGGAAGAGATGATTCCACCCGATCGATTCAGTGATCGGGTGGATGTGACACAGCTTGCTGTTTTGAGTGCCAAAGTTCACCCGATCGGTTGACTTGTCAACCGATCGGGTCACCTGTAGCAGCTGTTTCCCCACGCTCGAGAATTCAAAGACTCGCCCGATCAGTTCAGCGATCGGGTGAGGTTTATCAGAGCCGAAGACCAAGTCCAAAAATCATCTCACCCGATCGGGTGGACATCTATTTTTGTCTTTTAGTGGGAATATTTCCTGGCATCTTGCCAAAATGTATAAATAGAGCTAGCTTTCCCAGAAAATGTAATCCCCATTTTCTTAAGCTGTTTTTAGGGTTTTTGCTGCTCTAAATTTATTTTCATCTGTTAGTTTCTTGATCGTTTCAATACTTTAATATTGCATTTATATTACCATTTGCTACAGTAATCTATTGCTTGATTCTCATTTTGATGGCTATAATCTGTTTTATTGCATCTCATGCCATGATTAGTGAGTAGTTCTTAAATCTGGGACATTGGTGGAAGCCCCTTCATGAGTTCTCCCTAGAACGACCATATAATTAGGGATTTGATAGGATATAGGGATTTAGATGGTTACGCGGGGGCGTTTATTGTCACTGGCAGGAGAAAGACCGTCTTTGACAGTCGGGCTAAGGGAAAATAAAACGGGAGTTTGATTCCCTAGCCACAGCTCACCCCTAGCGGAGACATTGATTCCTCGTGCGTGGGAACGACTTGGATGAGATGTCGGGAGCAATCATTGCGAGCTTAATGCTCCTGGAGTCGGGCGGTGTTGGACATGGGAATGCCCACCGTCCGAACCTAGGTAAACCTAGCGTATCATCATGGGCATTGACCAGAATATCGGGCCCATGGGACGCTAGGTACCACTAATAGAGGAACGTCTCACCGCTAAACCCTAAAATCCAATCACATTCCTATCTGTCGGTCGTAATAGTGAGAACTCATGATAGGGCGAAAGCCAAGGTCCTGGGTTGCCTTTTTATCTCTTACACCTTTTCCATTAGTTAACCATCATGACATCCAACAAGCGATTAAGCTAGCTCACCCACCAGGTGATAAGGATCCCGATTGTTCACAAGCACAATACACGCCTCCCTGTGTTCGACCCCCAAGCCACACTTCGACACCGTGCGCTTGCGGTTTACAAATTCTAATCCTAGTATCCCCGTCCCGATTTGAGTGCCAAACGGATGGGCGGTCAAGATTTATGGCGCCGTTGTCAGGAGGCAATGTGCTTGTTACATTTAGGACCCTGTAATCCCTGAGACTAGCTCACATCCTTACCCCGTGATAATTTTCACATTCTACACCCTTTTTAATTTTGCATGGACATATTGTACATATTCGTTTAATAGGGTTGGTGGATCAACCTGCGCTATTAACGTATTCTTTATTGTTGCAGTCCCCTTTCTCTCCTTTTCTTACAGGTTTTCTACTCTACAGCAAGAATGTTGTGTGCCGTTTCAGATGATATCTGGGCACATGCGCCCGACACCAGCCATTTGGTCCAGAGTCTAGCAGAATCTCTAAGCACCTTGAGCATCCTATCCTTCCTGACAGTTGTAGTGGAAAATCAAAAGAGGAATCATGATATTCAGCAACATCCTGACACGACATTCTTTTTCCCTTCTGATGAAGCGGTGTTTATTGACATACCCAGTACCGACTTCAGTGAGGGGGATCTACGCACCAAGGGAGAGATGTGTCTGGAGGATCATTTGGCAGGGCTTGTCGAGTGCGGTGAGCACGAATCTATCTTTTCATTGCAGACCTTTACAGAGCACCCTGGAGTTTGGGACCATGATGAAATTGAAGGTAGTGGTGGAGAACTATCTACTATTGAGACATGTTTTCGTGTTGAAGCCTTTTAGCCGGATAGGTGTCATACCCTTAAGATGGACCCAGAGCCTTCCTCCATAGTCTCCTCACTAACTTGCAAGGCTTCACCGGGCGAACCCACTGTTGAAAGTGAAGATCCGAATGTTAGCATTCCGGAGACCCGGGAAGAGGTTCTTTCATTGGAGGATGCACAGCTTCAAAAATATGTATCGGGACCACACGAATTTGAGATGAAGGAGTTACCTCTGGGATTGAAGTATGAATATTTAGGGGAGGACTCGACGCAACCGATCATTGTGAACTCCTCGCTGCCCGAAGACCAGATGGAAAAACTTCTTGATGTTCTGAAGAAATTTAAGAACGTTTTCAGGTATGTAATAGAGGACTTGAAGGGAGTAAGATTGGGGCTTTGCTCGCACAGGATATTACTTGAAGATGAGCAAGCCACTTCCATCGAACCACAACGAAGATTGAACCCCATTATGATGGAAGTAGTTAAGAAGGAGATTGTTAGACTTCTCCAGGCCTGGATTATCTACCCTATTTCCGACAGTCGTTGGGTTAGCCCGGTACATGTTGTGCCCAAGAAGAGAGGAATGACAGTCATTCGTAACGAGAAAAATGAGCTTATACCTACAAGGACAGTCACCGGATATCAAATGTGCATCGATTACCGGAAATTAAACAAAGCAACGAGGAAAGATCATTAGCCCCTCCCCTTTATTGATCAAATGCTTGAAAGACTGGCAAAGCACAACTATTTTTGCTTCATGGATGGATACTCTGGCTTCCTGCAAATTCCCATCCACAATGATGACCAAGAAAAGACCACTTTTACTTGCCCGTTCGGGATGTATGCTTATAGGAGGATGTCGTTTGGGCTTTGCAACGCCCCGGCTACATTTCAAAGATTGATGTCTGTAATTTTCTCCGATTTCTCCCAGGACATAATGGAGGCCTTCATGGATGATTTTTTCGTCTATGGAATGTAGTTCGACTCATGTCTCCATAACCTAGCTAAAGTCTTGAAAAGATGTCAGGATAAAGGGCTAGTTCTAAATTGGGAGAAATGCCACTTTATGGTACAAGAAGGAGTCGTGTTGGGGCACATTATCTCTTCAAGAGGGATTGAGGTGGACAAAGCAAAGTTAGATGTACTCGAAAAGTTTCCGCCTCCACTTAACCTGCGGGAAGTCCGTGGGTTCTTAGGGCATGCAGTATTCTACCGTCGGTTTATAAAGGATTTCTCTAAAATTTCTAGGCACTTGACTCAGCTCCTCATGAAGGATACACCTTTCGTATTCGATGACAAGTGTATGGAAGCTTTCCGCCTCTTGAAGCAAGCCTTTATTTTTGCACCTGTGATTCAACCGCCCGATTGGAGTCGGCCGTTCGAATTGATGTGCGATGCTAGCGACTATGCAGTTGGAGCCATCCTGGGGAAAAGGAAAGATAAAAATCTGCATGTCATTTACTATACAAGCAAGACTCTCGACAAAGCTCAGAGGAACAACACGACGACAGAAAAGGAATTGCTAGCAGTCATCCATGCCATTGATAAGTTCCGGTCGTATCTTGTGAGCGCTAAGGTTATCGTGCCGATCATGCCACCCTCAAGTACCTTTTGAGCAAGGAGGAGGCCAAACCGCAGCTCATAAGGTGGATTCTCCTCCTCCAGAAATTTGACTTGGAAATCAAGGACAAGAAAGGGGCGGAGAATGTCATCGCCAACCATCTATCTAGGTTATCTACTTTCGAGCCGGATGCCACTCCTATTGATGACTCACTCCCTGACGAGCATCTTTTCTATATCTCTTCTGTTTCGACTCTATGGTATACCGACATCGCCAACTATCTTATGTGCGCCATCGTACCCCACAATGTTAGTTATCAGCAAAAGAAGAAGTTCATTCACGAAGATCGGAAATTCTTTTGAGATGACCCTTATCTATACAAGACTTGCAATGATGTGGTGATACGGAGGTGTATACCCGAAACCGAGGCGACCCCCATAATTTCTCGTTACCATGACCAACAATGTGGAGGCTATGTGAGTTCTTATAAGACCACAACGAAGATTCTTCAAAGTGGATTCTATTGGCCGACTCTTTTTAAAGATACGTATGCTTATGTCCAAGCCTATGACAAGTGCCAAAGGACGGGAAAGATATCCAAAAGAAACGAAATGCCACAGCATTACATCCTGGAAGTGGAGATCTTCGATGTTTGGGGAATCGACTTCATAAGGCCATTTCCCTCTTCATCTGGTAACCAGTATATCTTGGTGGCCGTGGACTATGTGTCCAAGTGGGTGGAGGCGATATCTAGCCCCACCAATGCTTCCCGGGTAGTTTCCAAATTCTTGAAAAACAACATTTTTCCGAGATTCAGCGTGCCTCGAGTCCTAATTAGCAATGGAGGGAGCCACTTCATAGAGAAGAAATTTGAAGCCCTTTTGAAGAAGTACGGAGTGCAGCACCGAATCGAGCGTGCATATCATCCGCAAACTAGCGGCCAGGTGGAAGTTTCGAACTGGGAGATAAAGAGCATCCTTGAGAATGGCTAGCTCTAGAAAGGATTGGTCATCCAAGTTTTCAGATGCGCTCTGGGCCATCGAACTGCATTTAAGACTCCGATCGGAATGATCCCTTATCGACTTGTCTACGGGAAGGCATGTCATTTGCCTGTGGAATTGGAGCATAAAGCATTTGGGTCTGTCAGACATCTGAACTTCAACGCCAAAGAGGTAGGGAGCCACCGACAACTCCAGCTTAATGAACTTGATGAGATCCGGCTCAACACTTACGAAAATGCCTGAATCTACAAAGAGAAATTGAAGCGGTGGCACAACATGCGTATCTTAAAGAAAGAATTCAAGGAGGGAGACTTGGTTGTCCTATTCAATTCTAGACTGAGGCTTTTTCCCGGAAAGCTCAAGTCTAGTTGGTCGGGACCCTTCCGAGTCACCAAGGTCTTTCCACATGGAGCCATTGAGATCATGGGAAGAGATGAACCGTTTAAGGTCAATGGTCAGCGCTTAAAGCACTATACAATCAGCGAGCCCGCAATCTCTCCGGTCGGAAACTCGACGACCGATAGCTCTATTGCAAATCCTCCAGATCCGCATTGATCACGAACTGAGGAGTCGACCTGTCGGCTATAACCAAGCGCTTCATGGGAGGCAACCCATGTTCTAACCCTTTACTCACCTTCAATAAAATTGATTAGTTGATATTAGTATAAATTTACAGCTTGGGGGAATTCCTTGTCTCGAAACTTAGCAAATTTTGAAATTTTGTGCAGGATTGTGAATGGAAAGCTTTGGATCTGTGGAAGAATCACCCGACCGGGTGACACGACCGACGAGCAGGTGGATGATCGGATGATACTTTCCAGTAACCAGGAACTGGCTGAAAGTCGGTCACCTGATCGGGTGAACTCCCAACCGATCGGGTGACCTGTAGCTTCATTTGGAACTCACCCAAAGCAGTGACCCGATCGGTTGGACTCCACCCAACCGGTTCGCTGCATCCCAATAAAGCCCACATCTTACCCACACGACCCATTTCACAGAAAAAGAGGGGACACAACGCCCAAACACTAAATTCGCCTCCCACCAGAAATTTATTCGCATCAAGTCAACCCACAACCATTGCCCTACACCATCTACACCATCTCCTCCTCCTATATCCTCCTCTTAAGCCATACATCAAAATCCCTATTCAATTTTAGACTGAGGCTTTTTCCCGAAAAGCTCAAGTCTAGTGGGTCGGGACCCTTCCGAGTTACCAAGGTCTTTCCACATGGAGCCATTGAGATCATGGGAAGAGATGAACCGTTTAAGGTCAATGGGCAGCGCTTAAAGCACAATACAATCAGCGAGCCCGCAATCTCTCCGGTCAGAAACTCGACGACCGACAGCTCTATTGCAAATCCTCCGGATCCGCATTGCTCACGAACTGAGGAGTCGACCTGCCGGCTATAACCAAGCGCTTCATGGGAGGCAACCCATGTTCTAACCCTTTACTCACCTTCAATAAAATTGATTAGTTTATATTAGTATAAATTTACTTCTTGGGGGAATTCCTTATCTTGAAACTTAGCAAATTTTGAAATTTTGTGCAGGATTGTGAATGGACAGCTTTGGATCTATGGAAGAATCACCCGACCGGGTGACACGATCGATGAGCAGGTGGATGATCGGATGATACTTTCTAGTAACCAGGGAACTGGCTGAAAGTCGGTCACCTGATCGGGTGAACTCCCAACCGATCGGGTGACCTGTAGCTTCATTTGGAACTCACCTAAAGCAGTGACCCGATCGGTTGGACTCCACCCAACCGGTTCGCTGCATCCCAATAAAGCCCACATCTTACCCACACGACCCATTTCGCAGAAAAAGAGGGGACACAACGCCCAAACACTAAATTCGCCTCCCACCAGAAATTTCTTCGCATCAAGTCAACCCACAACCATTGCCCTACACCATCTACACCATCTCCTCGCCCCATATCCTCCTCTTAAGCCATACATCAAAATCCCCCAAAACCCTAACCCTACCAACCCATGTTCCCCAAACCCCAAAAACCCAACCATTACATCTGAGAAATGAAGCAACAGCTCTCCACATTTTGCCAGGGGATCTAGAAGGGAGCATCTTGCTTGGGGTTGCATCATTGATGGGTAACCTCTTTCCGAGCTTTATGTTTCTCTTCTTGCATGCAATTTTTTGATTTTGTGTCTGCCTCCTATATCTACTTTATCATCATCGTAGACACCTTCCCCCCATGTTATTGTTCTTCTCCTACGTCATTACCATGTCTAGGAAGGGAAAAGAACCAGCATCATCATCACGTAGATACTGTAATGCCCTACAAGCTACTGCACAAGTACTAGAGGGGGGTGAATAGTACTTTAAAAATAACGAGGAGTATAATTCCTAATTATCGTGCAAACAACTACCAAATCAATTTGCGGAAGATTAAATTGAAGACAACAACAAAATTAACAATGCTAACAAGAGATATTACTGGGTTCGGATCCACCCAAGTCTCCCCGACGTGTTCCCAGTGATCCTACATCCCAACCACCCGGATCCCCTCCGGATACTTGAGTTAGAAACCCTAACTCAAGATTTCCACTATGAAATACTTGTGAAAAACCTCCACAAGTCAAATCATACAAAATGTAATTTGTGACTCCCACAACCTGGGATCACAACCACACTCTCACAACCGAGAGTGAAACTTACAATTCAAATATGAAATGAAATAAGAAACATCTTACCGACAAAATACCTATGCCTTGAGTATTGCTTACGAATTAGGGCAAGGATGATTTTGAGGAAGAAGAAGTGGCACCAAACCCTAGCTCCAAGATGTAGATCAGCGATGGAGAGTTATGGGGATGTTGGTGAGCTAGAATCAAGCACTTGGCTTGGAAGGCTTCACACTCAATGAATCTCTCTTTGGAAGTAAGAGTGAGGAGAGATTATTGAATGGAATGAATGAGCTTTGAATGAGCTTGGAATGATTTCTCTTGATCTCTAAACTTGCAATAATATCAGCCTTGAGTGCAATGAATGCAGCTCAACAAGTATTTATAGGATAGAGGAGAGAGAGAGAAAGAAATTCGAGTCATTAAATGCTCCAACGGCTCTTTTCTGAACCCAACTAGTCGGTCAAAGAACAACCACTGACCGACTAGTTCATCAACTAGTCGGTCGGTCAATTAACGCATACCGACTAATGAGTGAACAGAGAAAAGATCAAAATACAGACATAAGGAACTAGTCGGTCCAAGAAGAGTAGCTGACCGACTAGTTTCACAACTAGTCGGTCGGTTACTCAACTGAGACCGACTAACAGATAAAACTGAAGGTTGAGCATAAATAGACTTAGTCGGTCCAAGAACAAATGTTGACCGACTAATTCACAACTAGTCGGTCGCCAAATGAGCATAGACCGACTAACGATAAACAGTAAGTTAGGTGAAAAATTGGTATGTACAGTAAAACTAAACTAGTCGGTCCAAGAAGAATAGTTGACCGACTAGTTCATCAACTAGTCGGTCGGTCAATGAACACAGACCGACTAATGATAAACAGTAGCTTAGGCTCAAATGTGCATGTACAGGAAAAGCTCAACTAGTTGGTCACAGAAGCATCACTGACCGACTAGTTCACAAACTAGTCGGTCGGTGAGTCAACGTAGACCGACTAACTGTAAACAGTAAAGAGCTTGAAAATGACTGAGAAGAACTAGTCGGTCCAAGAAGCTTTGCCGACCGACTAGATCACCATCTAGTCGGTCAGTTCTTCTTCTTGAACCAACTAACATGCACAAGAAGTCGCGAATCGAAGCGCGAAGCTTCGGGAAGGATTGTATGGACTTCTACTAAGATCCTAGAGCTAAGATATGAGCTTTATAAAGATTTAAACTGCATGACCTACTCAAGGCTTAACATTCTACGAAGGAAGCTTAAAGACTATAAATAAAACTTGACGATACCGTCTTCAATAGCTTCAATCAAATCTTCATGACTTCTAAAATGGTCCATAAGCTTCAACGAAGCTTTAGGCATACGATCACGTGCTTTGAAAAGTCTTGAGACGTCGTAATTGATATTCATATGAATTTGGCGACGATCTCCATAACTGCGCTCACAAAGTGTTAGTTCACGTTATATTTATGTTTGTTCATCATCCAAAACCAAATCCGGGGAGTCCAATATCCAACATTCTCGCCCTTTTTGGTGATGACAAACCAACATAAATAATAATCAAAAATAATAATTCAAATGAAATTTACTTACACCCCCTGCATTGATGACACGTTAATTCTAATTTAAACAATAATAATACGCATCAAGCAGACGAGTGAAGTATATAAAATGAGAATTGATTATTGAAATATCGAATACCAAATGTAGGTTATTGAAATATCGGATTTGAAAATCCATTTATATATCTTAACTCCCCCTGAATCTAACATATCAAGTTAGATTCTTGGAATAATGCTTTAAATTTTCATTTAGCACATCGTTATTATTATATCTCTCCCCCTTTGGCATAAGCAAAAAGAGCGGGAGGATAATCAATGACAACAACAATGGCCTCAAATAAAAAAGCACGGGAGTCATAGAATACGACGACGGTTCAAGTGACACCAAAAGAAATACGAATAAAATCAAGGCGTGTCAATGAAACCATAGTCGAAAATCGTAAAACGAAATCATCAAAACTCAAATCATTTTTACGGATTGAGTTATGGAATATACTCTCCAATATCAACATTCTTGGTTAATTTAGTGCATGGGAAACAATTCTGTTTCCATAGAAGAAATTTCTATTAAACCAAGTTAATATCGTCGAGCGACGTAATCAAACATCAGAGACATAAAAAATTATAAATTGTGCACAATAGAATGAAATGTCAACTGTGATGAATATATATATAAAATATGAACAAGAGTACATCAAAAATAAACATCACTGTTATACAAAACATCGATCCACCGATCGGGGCACAAAATACATCATCATATCACAGATATCGGAGTGGCATAAAACATACAACATCATCTAAATACATCAAAATACATCATCAAAAGTATCAAAATACATCAAAATGATCCAAAACCCCACCCTATCCTAACCCAACTCTCTCACACTAGATGTATCATCCAAGGAGCATCGGAGAGTCCTCGAGGAAGCTCAAGAGGAAGCGGCAGGATCTGCAGCAGCAGCAGGCTCTGTAGCAGAAGTGGTGGAAACTGGATCAGCAGGAACGTCTGGAATGTCCGCAGGAGCGACGACAGAAGTGGCAATCTCTGGAGCAGCAACAGTAGTGGCCTCGGGAGCACCAGTCGGAGTATCCACCGCAGGAGCGGTGGCAACAGGTGTGCTGTCGGGGGCACCAGCAGACGAAGCAACAACAGCAGCACCAGAAGGAGTAGCACCAGCAGCAGATGTGCCCTCGGGGGCAAGAGTAGAAGCATGACAAAGCTCCTCAATGTCCTCCTCAGCCAACTCATCCATCTCCTCATCCTCAGAAATAGAAGGAGGAAGATGAATACCCATCAGACTAGCCATACGGCAAACTACCTCCTCGGTACGAGCCAAACGAGACTCGTGACGATGAAGTAACCGTACGACATCATCAAGGGTGGCAGAGGGAGCAACAGAGGCAGACGCAAAGGCAGACGCTGAAGGTGTCGTCCTCTGAACGTGACGGAGCGCCGCAAGAGATTTCTTGACGGCCGTCGCGTTCAGGGGAGGACCAAGAGGACGCTCATCGTCACGAGGCAAGGGGACACGGAAGTGACGGAAAACAAGGGTCAACAAGCATGGAAATGGGATGTGAGCCGATTTAGAGGACTTGCGAATACACTCCAAAGAGTCGATCTTATCGAGTATAATGCGAGCCCAGTTAATCGAGCTCCCCATGAAAATGGCATAGATCAGCTTCAGAAAAGGCTGGGACGGAAGAGATGAGGAGCCGTACTTGGGAAGCAAGCACGACTTCAGAATCAAGTTTAGGACCCATGCATTTGGCTTGAAAGATTTGGAAGGCACGCCAATCATGGCGGGAGGAATCTGATGGAAAATCTCAGAAAGGATGGTCTGATCAAGGGAAGAAATATCATCAACAGAGATATCAGAGGGGAGGAGGCCAGACGAAGAGATACCCAAAATCTCTCCTAAGATTTCTGCTGTGAGGACTATAGGAGTCCCCAAAACAGTCGTCTCAATAGAGTGGGTATCATCGTACTGACCCCGGATCCTATTGGCATAGAATAGCTTGACTAATCGAGGGTAGGGGTGAGGATTCGCCTTCGGGTCATATCGAAGGTAATCGAGAAGACCCGAGGACGAAAGAAGATCAGCTAGCCCTATGAAGTCACTGAACTGGACGAAATGCTCCAGAAGCAGCGGGCAATGTTTGATACGGTTGTAAGCCGTGAGACACATAGGGTCGTCGCGACACAACGAGATATCGACACCGCCAACCGGCATCGGAGCCTTTCCCTTAGGCTTACGGGTAGACGTACGAGGTCGGGTGCTAGACTCAGGATGGGTTGGAGGAGTGGGTTCCCTAGGAGTCTCAGTCTCGGGGATATACTCGGTGTCAGAACCCGAAGCACCGGGAGGAGTGGGAGCACGGAAAATAACTGGCTTGGGCTTGGGCTGAGGTCGGGCTCGGGGTTTCGCAGTCGCCGTCCTCTTACGCTTAAGAGGAGGCGAAGACGAAGAGGGTTGGGTGGTTTTGGCACGGCATTTCGGAGGGGTTCTCGAAGGTTGAACGGGATCCGAAGGGTTTGGTTCTACGGTCAACAGCGAGGGGCTAGAGGGAGTGATCGGTATACGTGTTCTTGCCATAATCGACGCAAGACACGACGTAAGAGAGATCAAATCGAAGAAACCCTAGCAGAACCCTAGGAATTTCGAAACCAAATAGAAACCCTAATCTGAAAATGAACTAACCCTAACCCTAGGAATAGAAAACCGAACCCTAGACAGGAGAGGGAGGGAGAGGGGTTACCCTAGGTGGAAGATCGACGGTCGACGACGGCGAGAATGGTCGGAAAATGGCCGGAAGTCGAAAGGTCACGAGGGAGGAACGGGGGTTTTTGAGCTGGAGATCAAAAAGCAACCGACTAAAATGAAAAAGAACAGGTTAGAACGAGTTTAAGTCGGTCGAGAGCTCAAAAGACCAAACAGTCCCTGGCACAACTAGTCGGTCACAGTTCAAGCACTGACCGACTAGATCACGATCTAGTCGGTCGGTCAATGAGCTTGAACCGACTAGTTGCAAACAGTGACAGAGCCCAAGTTAACTGACAAGAATTAGTCGGTCT
Source organism: Scilla litardierei (assembly GCA_030789695.1). Taxonomy (NCBI): domain Eukaryota; kingdom Viridiplantae; phylum Streptophyta; class Magnoliopsida; order Asparagales; family Asparagaceae; genus Scilla; species Scilla litardierei. The sequence continues at coordinate 236,182,201 of CM061133.1, forward strand.
GTGTTCATTTACTGACCGACTAGATCTCAATCTAGTCGGTCGGTCACTGAACATGAACCGACTAAAGAGTTAAGCTGAAGAGGGAACTCAAAAATAGCTTGAGTTAGTCGGTCTGAGTTCTTTTACTAACCGACTAGATACGATTCTAGTCGGTTGGTGATTGAACTGATACCGACTAAAGGAGTTCAAAAGTTGAGAGATAGAGCTAGTCGGTCTGAGTTCATTAGCTGACCGACTAGATGTGAATCTAGTCGGTTGGTTGATGAACTGAGACCGACTAGATGAGTCCAAAAATTGATAATGAAGTTCTCTCCTCAAAATACTTGGACGATACATCACAAGCCTCTCAAAAATCATCTAAACTACCCCATTAAACATCGAAATCTCAAATACGACATTCAAACATGAATTCGAGCAAAAATTCAAAATATCACATAAAATCCCGAAAAATCCAATACGTCTAGCATGAATGAAATATTGCGAAATATAATAGCATGCAAGATTATTGAATGAAACATGAATCATATATCTCGGATTCACCCATAATCCCCAATTCTCGACGCAACCGCACAAAGGAGTCCTCCTTTAGGGGTTTCGTGAAAATATCGGCGATTTGCTTTTGGGTTTCAATGTACACTAAAATGATGTCCTTTTTAGCAACATGATCATCTAAAAAGTGGTGTCGGACATCTATGTGTTGTTGGAACTTGGAATTTCCATCCTCTCTTCCATAAGGTGTTGATGTGACAATTCAATATATTTCATGTTACTAACTTTATCTATGCAGATGTGCAGCTACAACGCAAATTCATTCACATCACGCATTTGATCAAAGTACAAGGATCCTCTGCAAAAACAACCTTGCTACTCAAATTACGTGTGAAACACGTATCTACGGAATGATGTAATTTTTACTTTTTAGATAGCTTCAGGGCCTTGGTTATATCATATCATATATCCCTAAAGCTCAAATCTACATCATCTCCTAACTCATTTGACCCTAAGTCAAAATTCGTATTTTTCAGTATTAGCCCTACTAGGATTTTTCCTAGCCTACCAAAACAGTTATATTTTGACTTGATACTTTCAGAAAAGGATCTATCCGTTGTCTATTCCACGTCACCAAAATTTTGTGACCGTTTGTTACCGTTTCAAAATTGGCAGGCTACGAATTTTCGTAGCATGCCAAAATGCTTTTGGGACTGAAATTTTCCAGAACAGTTTCTGACCGTTCTCCAACGTTCCTCTCAGTTTCTGAACGTTGTGCAACGTCTCTTTTAGAGCCGTTCACAACCGTTTCTAAAACCTATAAAAGGAGGGGTACCCCCTCTCATTTTCCACACACTTTCCTCTTCTAAATTCTGATTTTGTTGAAAGCAAGTCATTGATTTTCTTAAGTAATTCAGCCATTAGTTGTTCTTTTCTTATTTGTAAGAAGAAATCATTAGATTTCTCTCTTCATTTAAGAACGAAAGAACTTGGATTTTCAACATCACTTTTGGAAAGTTGTTTGTGTTCATAATTGCAAGAAGATATCAATAGATCTCTCTCTTCTTTTATGAACCAGAGAACTTCAAGTGTTGCGCTTCATTACATATCTTTTACATCTTGAAGTTCATCTTCTAAACACCATCCTTGAATTCATTCTCTGAAATTTATAACAAGGCTATAGGTGTTTTTCTATTTCTTATTTAACAGGTTGGAATCTCTGTTTAGAGATTATACAAAGTTTGGGACACGGGGAGTGTCGCCATTTTTGTAAGTTCATGCTTGCGGGGCAAGTGATTATAGTGGATTGAAAATCTCTACGGGGTAGAGGACTGGAGTAGGATCACAAGGATCCGAACCAGGATAAATCTCTAAGTTTGCGATTGGTTTAATTTTCAGCACTTGTCATTTTATTTCTGTGCCATATTTGCAAATATTACTAACATCTTATTTGCGACAATTTTTTAATATACACTATTCACCCCCCCCTCTAGTGTATTGATCCTTACAGGCTAAAATTACATTTGGTATCAGAGCGAGGTTAAGATGGCAGCAAGTTCCTCAAACATGAACGCAGTTCCATTCAACTACAATCAGCATTCTGAAGGGCACTCTCAAACTCGTCCTCCTCTATTTGATGGTTCAAATTACTCATATTGGAAAATACGAATGGAGATTCATCTCCAAAGTATGAATTATGAGATTTGGGACATCGTAGAATCAGGATACGAAAAGCCAACAACTCCTGTTGCTGATTGGACCGCCAACGACAAAGCTGCAAAAACCAACAACTCAAAGGCCATGAATGCTTTATTTTGTGCTATGGATAAACATGAGTTTAATCGAGTATCTCAGGCCAAAAGTGCTAAGGAAATTTGGCATATACTTGAGGTAACTCATGAAGGAACCAGTAAAGTGAAGGAAACCAAGATTTCCGTTTTGGTTCACAAATTCGAGTTGTTCAAGATGAAGGACCAAGAGACAATTGGAGAAATGAACACCAGGTTTACTAATATTATAAATTCTTTAAATGCTCTTGGAAAAACTTACACTTCTCTTGAACAGGTTCGCAAAATTCTTAAATCTTTAACTCCCGTATGGCGTCCAAAGATCACCGCTATTGAGGAAGCCAATGATCTTTCCACATTAAATATGGAAGATCTAATTGGTAACTTAATGGCTCATGAAGTTACACTACAAGATGAGAAAGAAGAATCAGATCAGAAGAAGAAAGTACTTGCCTTCAACGCAACATCAGATAATGAAGATTCAGATGATGATATGGCATTCTTTGCCAAGAACTTCAGAAAATTCTTCCAAAAAGGTAAGTATAATAATATCAAATCTAAGAATACTGATTCTTCTCTTTGCTTTAATTGTAATAAGCCAGGACATATGAAGAAAGACTGTCCACTTCTTAGAGCAAAGTTCAAAACTTCGAACAATGATCAATCCGGAAGAGAAAGAAGGTTTGACAAAATGAAAAAGGCATTTGCGGCAACATGGGATGATTCTTCAGATGATGAAGACGATGATCTAAATGAAAATACCAACATGTGCTTTATGGCACAAGATGATGAAGATGAGGTAGGTTCTTTTAATAACGAAGAATTACTTGATGCTTTAAAAGATCTCTATTCTCGTTTCAAAAAATTGAATAGTCAACATAGATCATTGAAACAGAATAATGATGATCTCCTTTCTAAATATCAAGAATTATCATCTTCTAAAAACATTGAAAATACTTCTTCTCAAGTTTTGGATCTTAGTAAAGAGAATGATATTCTCAAAACTAAGAATTTAGAATTACATACACAAATATCCGAAATGGATAAAAGTATTTCATCACTAAAGATGAAATACGACGAGATGTCATCCAATGTTAATAAATTTAACAAAGGAAAGACTAATCTCGATGATTTGCTTAAAATTCAATATCCAGCAAATCATAGACAAGGACTGGGATATTCCAAAAAGGATATACCCAAGACTTATAACACTTCTTCCTCTTGTGGAAAAACAACTTTTGTTAAACCACAAAAGAAGAATCATGAATTTATTTACACGAAGAAAGTAAACATTCCTACTTCTTCTTCACAAAGAAATGTTACTAACATTTCAAAAACATTTCCTAGGAAACCTACTACAATTAGTATATGGGTTCCTAAGAATTCATGCTTAGAAGATAGAAATGATTATATTTCTCATTATATACATGCTATAGTTCATTCTAATGATTATATTAAAAAGCCAAATTCCACTTGGGTTTGGCTTCCAAAAATCTAATCCCAAGGACCCTCAAAAAGGGGTACCAATGCTTAATGTTTTATCTTTCAGGTACCTAAAAAGGAAAGATGGATTTTGGATAGTGGATGTTCAAAACATATGACAGGAAATGTCAAACTACTTTCAACCGTCAAGTACAAACAAGGAGGCACAGTTACCTTTGGTGACAACAACAAAGGCAAAATCATAGGCACTGGAACAGTTGGTAATACAAATCAGCCTATCATCGAAAATGTTCTCCTGGTTGATGGTTTGAAACACAACTTACTTTCCATTAGTCAGTTATGCGATAAAAATTACAAAATAGTTTTTGAACAAAATGATTGCATTATTTATGATTCTGATATGTCATCTATTTTATTTCGTGGTAAGCGTAAGAATAATATTTATATCTTATGCATGTCTATTTCCACTCATAATCATTGTTTAATGATTACATTAGATGATACACTTTTATGGCATAAACGTTTTGGACACACAAATTTCAAAAATCTAGCACGTATTTCAAAACACAAGTTAGTTAATGGAATGCCAAATAGTTCTTTCAAACACAAACATTTTTGTGATGCTTGTCAACAAGGAAAAATGCACAAATCTTCTTTTAAATCAAAGGATATTATCTCAACAAAGAGACCATTAGAACTCTTACATTTAGATTTGTTTGGTCCTTCCAGAGTAGCTTCTTTGAATAAAAGTAGATATGCATTTGTCATTGTTGATGATTATTCTAGATACACTTGGGTTATATTCTTACAAAACAAGAATGATGCTTTTGAAGAGTTTTCAATATTTTGTAAAAAGATTCAAAAGATCAAATCCTCTAACATTGTCACTATTCGTAGTGATCATGGGGGAGAATTTGAAAATGAATCATTTACCAAGTTTTGTAATGAAAATGGCATTACACATAATTTTTCTTTTCCTCGTACCCCACAACAAAATGGAGTAGTAGAAAGGAAAAATAGAACTTTACAAGAATGTGCAAGAACAATGCTTTGTGATAGTAATCTTCCTAAATATTTTTGGGCAGAAGCTGTTGCAACTGCCTGCTACATTATGAATAACGTTCTTATAAGGCCATTGCTTAATAAAACTTGTTTTGAATTATTTTTTAATCGCATTCCCCGTGTATCTTATTTTAAAGTGTTTGGATGTAAATGTTTCATTCTTAATACTAAAGATGCACTCGACAAATTTGATTCTAAATCTGATGAAGGTATTTTTGTTGGATACTCAACTCGTAGTAAAGCCTACAGAATATACAACAAAAGAACTTCAACAGTTGAAGAATCACTTCATGTCACATTTGATGAGAATCCTTCATCTAATTCTCCCATCATTGATGATGAAGAGAATATATTACCTCTTTCTAATTCCTTAGATAATATTAAACTTGATGAAATTGATGCTACTAAACATTCTGTTGAGTCTATTTCAGATAATGCAGATCTTCCTAAGGCATATGCACAAGTTCCAAATCATCCATCAGAGTTAATTATTGGAGATATTACAGATGGAGTAAGAACTCGTCGCCAAATAGAGCAAATTGCACATTGTGCATTTCTCTCAACCATTGAACCAAAGAACATCAAAGATGCATGTGAAGACAGTTCATGGATTATGGCTATGCAGGAAGAACTCAATCAATTTCAACGGAATGATGTTTCGGAATTAGTTCCCAGACCATCAGATCATTCAATAATTGGTACCAAGTGGGTATTCAAAAATAAATTGGATGAATCTGGTCAGGTAATTAGAAACAAGGCACGATTGGTTGCACAAGGTTATAATCAAGAAGAAGGTATTGATTATGATGAAACCTATGCACCAGTTGCTCGTCTTGAATCTATTAGAATGTTATTATCGTTCACTTGTTTTAAAGATTTTAAACTTTTTCAAATGGATGTGAAAAGTGCTTTTCTAAATGGTTTTCTTAAAGAAGAAGTTTATGTAGAACAACCTCCAGGTTTTATTCATGAAAATTTTGAAAATCATGTTTTTAAATTGAAAAAGGCTTTATATGGTCTCAAACAAGCACCTCGTGCTTGGTATGAAAGACTTAAAAGTTATCTTTTAAATTCAGGATATTCTATTGGTAAAATAGATTCTACTTTATTTATTAAAAACATAAATTCTGATAATTATTCAAATATATGTTGATGATATTATTTTTGGTTCTACTAACGAATCTCTTTGTCAAGATTTCTCTAAAATTATGCAGAAAGAATTTGAGATGAGTCACATGGGTGAACTAAATTACTTCCTCGGTCTTCAAATCAAACAAATGAAGGAAGGAATATTCATCCACCAAAGCAAGTACTCTAAAGAACTCATCAAACGCTTTGGTTTAGAAAGTTCTGCAGAAAAACATACTCCGATGAGTACATCTACTTCCCTCGACAAAGATTTAAATGGTAAGAGTGTTGATCAACATCTATACAGAGGTATGATTGGCTCCTTACTTTATCTAACTGCAATTAGACCAGACATTATGTTTTCAGTTTGTTTATGTGCACGATATCAGGCAGATCCTAAAGTTTCACATCTAACTGCCGTAAAACGGATTATTAGATATGTTAAATATACTTCTGATTTTGGTTTATTTTATCCTAAAACAAACACATTTGATTTATTATCATATAGTGATGCAGATTTTGCTGGTTGTAAATCAGACCGTAAAAGTACTAGTGGTACATGTCACTTTTTAGGACATGCCTTAGTTTCCTGGTTTAGCAAAAAGCAAAACTCTGTTTCATTATCTACAACTGAGGCAGAATATATTGCCGCTGGTTTAGCATGTGCTCAAATTTTATGGATGAAACAAACTATTTCAGACTATGGTATTAATTGTTCCACATGTCCTATAATGTGTGATAATACTAGTACTATTAATTTGTCTAAAAATCCAGTTCATCATTCACGCACTAAACATATTGATGTACGTCATCATTTTTTAGATGATCATGTTCAGAAAGGTGATATTATTTTAAAATTTATTTCTACTGAACATCAAGTTGCCGATATTTTGACTAAGCCTTTGAAGGAAGAAACTTTTCTCAAGCTTAGAAGAAATCTGGGCATTATTAGTGCATCAGAATTTGATATATGAGTATATTCATTTATTTTTGATTTTTGTGGATTTTTCTATAATTGTTTGGTTATTATTTATTTTTGGCATGCTACCAAATTTCGTAGCATACCAATTTAACCAATTTTCAAACAATTTTTTTTCTGTTCTCCGTTTTGTATCTACTTTGATCCCTGGAATTTGAATTTTTTAAATACATCTCCTATATTTTATTTCTCAAAATCAAATTTCATATCGAAATTCTTACCCGTTCTCTTCCACTTTGTCTCTATCTTTTTGATTCCTGTTGCTATCTGTGTTCTCTCTACTGCCACATGGATACTTCTCTTTTGTCTTTTCCGATATTTCCTACTTTTCACATTGGACAAGGCACTGACATTCATTCTCATTCTTCGAACTTTCCATTTGCACTTTGTACTTTCGTTTCTCTATTGGTTTGGACTTCACGAGAAGACAATAATTTAATGCTTCTGACTCTTTTCAATACCAAACCCGCAACCCAATGGTATTTCCTCCCATTGGAAATTGTTTTCTAAATTTAATATATTCAATTCGGCCACCTACCCTCTGGCTAAAACCGCAATCCAATGGGCACAACCGCAACCCAATTTAATTCGGCCACCTACCCTATTTAATTCGGCCTACAAAACCGCCACTTGGATGTTTCTTATTGGTCCATACCATCAATCCATTTTATCTTTATTTATTCGGGTTGTTCTCTTTGTGTCACGCCCCGCTTCCCAAGAACGTGGAGGCGAAGCGTGAGAAGGTCCGCTCAGACTTGAAGCTACAAAGCTGCAAGTCCGATAAGCGTCAATCAAATTAAAACTGCAGGTCCTTGCAACGCGAAACGAAACAAAGATAATAATAACGAAAGAGACAAAAGAAACATCTCAGAATATCCATAGCAATAAATCTCAACATCACAGAAAAGCCACCAGGCTAAAAGAAAAGAGTCTAAAAGAGGCCGAGCATGGCCAACAAAAGTACAAAGTACAACAACAAAGTAATGGTGCAAGCACCGACATCTAACAGCAACCTAAAGAAAAAGCAACGCCAACAGTCTCTAAAACTGGTCTCCGGTGTCCACGTACTCCTCGACGAACGTAGGCTCAGTGTCAGCAACACATCACGTACTCAGCAACGGTCTCTGGCTCAGGGTCTAACATGTGACACCCAAAAGAGCAAGGGGCACATGTCAGCAAGTCTACAAGAGACTTGTGCAAGGAAACTAAAAGTACAAGTAAAAGCAACCTAAAAGTTCTAGCATGATGCAATGACATGGCAGTTAAAGTAATGAGTGCAACAGGTAAAGTAAAGTAAAGTACGAGCATGGCATTTAAACATGGCATGGATGACAAGTATTGCATGAATCATTCACAAGACAAGTACAAGACAAGAAAAGTAAGCACCTCGTGCACAGAGATTCCGTCTTTTGGCTAGAGGGCGGATCAGGCCACTCCTAAGCTCAAGTAACCGTTTATCCCTACCCCTCCACGTGTATCGGGCATTGGTTTCTAGCCAACACATGAGGCCCGCTTCTGGACCACGAGCCAGGAAGTGTTTAAACAAGTATGGCGTAGGGGTGCACCTAGCCGGACAAGTAGTACGAGTACAAGTATTGTAGCGTGTGCTACGAATGCGACATTCAATGCATGGATGACATGACATGGCAAGTAGTAAAGCGTACAAGTAAGGAAGGTAAACGTGACAGTTTAGTATGCATGAACAACAAGTTTAAGGGGTGGATCTAGCTTCGTTGTCAAGCTAGATCAATTAGGTGACGGATCTAGTTTCGTTGTCAAACTAGATCAAGTAGGCGTCTAGCCAGCTATCATTTCACTGACTAGTCTCTTTTACGCTAGGAACAAGGAAGTGGCCTAAAAACATGGCCCTAAGCAAGATTTGGCAAGTTTCACTTGCCTGCAAGCACGACGTCTGAGCACACCGTCCAATGAGTCCAAAAATCACAATTATCCTACGTGCACAAGTCCACCGGCCTAAAGTCCATATTATTAATCTTGATTAGTGAATTTAAAACATTTAAAATACTTTAAAAATACTGATTTTAGTCTTGATTAGCATGCAATTTGGTTGGGGGTCCTAGGGGTGCAAAACGTTACCTCAACACGACGCGAAAGCTACACCGGCGTCGGGTAGCGACACCGGGGGTTGGAATAAAAGATCGCGCTCCAAGTCCAGATTCCAATATAGTTTCCTCGCTGGAAAATTCAGAGCATCAACCGGGGCGATGATTCCAGATTCCAAAGCTCGCACGTGCGACGACGGGCTACGACGTGCGACGACGTCGTACGCGGCAAGTCGTCGAAGAGAACGCACCTAGGTGGGGCCCACAGTAGTCCTAGGGACCTTTGGGGGACCCACAATAACTCTGGAGAACTTGGGGGGCCCTCGGTGGCAAGCGGTGCGACAGATGCGGGGTTGCGACGAGTGGCTCTCGGTCGTACAGCCTCGGTGCGGGGAGATCTCTCGGTCAGACACTAGGAACGGCGCTGTGCGACGCTTTGGGTCGGTCGCAGCAGCGGGGGCGGGCGCTTCCTTCGGTCAGACCGGTCGGGGGCTTCGGTCGTGTGCTTGGGATGCGAGGCGGGCGATGTTGCAACGTTGCAACGTTGCAACGTCGGTCGCTGCGGGCGGGGCGACCGGTCAGACGCTGAGCGATGCGGGGGAACGAAGCGGGCACGGTGCGGAGCGCTGTGCGGAGCGGGGTGCGGGCCAAGCGGTCGGTCAGACCGAGGGAACGGGGCGGGCACTGTGAAGCGATGCGGGCGGCGATGGATGCGGGGTTGGGGCTTCGGTCGGAGCGGGGGAACGGGGGCGTTTTTCTCGGTCGTGCGGCAGCTGAACGTCGCAACGTTGCGACGAATCGTCGCAACGTCCAATTTCAAGTTTGGAAGAGGCTAGGACTAATTTCTTGCGAAAATAGGTCTTCCTAGGGGTTGCTTATATAGTATAGATGGGTTGACTTGGTCTAGGGCTAAATCTAATAGGATTAGAATATTAAAAATATTTAAAATTTGAAATTCAACTTCTCCAACTCACCCAAGGGTTTGACTTGGTCCAAATGAGCTGGAAATTGGCTCAAAAATTCTTTAAAACGTTTAAAACTCAAATAAATTTTATTTGACCGAAAATAATTTAAAAATAAATTATTAAAAATATTATATACTTTGTTAAAAATATAAAAGTGGTCAAATAAACTCCAAAAATTATAAAATAAATATCGTGGTGATCGTGATGACGAAAGTGAGCTAACTAAGAAGACGGATCTCAATTTTGACGTCGGACGACGAAATTAAAAATAGAAACGTCTCCCGTCAAAAGTGAAAATCGCCACGTCTCATCGAATAAGTTTAAATTGTGGGAAAACGACTCGAGAAACGTCGTTCCAATTTAGTGCCACTATTTAATACTCTCAGAGACGTTCACAACGGCATATCACACGAAAGTGTTCGCAAACGAACAAAGTCTAAAACAAACACGTGCACGGCCAAAAGCACGTGCACGAACAACGCACCACGAAAAGTGGTCGTTACACTTTGGCATCACGTGAGACACTTCAACTTTGTTTAATATTTTTTTAACATACTTCACTTCTTAACATTACTTCCACCTACCTCTGACATGGCTTTTATTTGGTCTGACCCTATCTTCTACTTTCAACTTTTTGTTTTGACCAACTCTTTTCTCTTTTTCCCATACACCTAGGCACTTCCCCTTCTTTTATTTTAATTTACACATTATTTAATATATATTTCTTTCCCAAGATTTCTCCCTGACATTTGCCTTGGCCTTCACATTTGAATTCGGCCAGCACTTAATTTGGGAAGAGTTCTCTCTCTTGTGGTCTTTAATTTTTGTTCAACTTCCAATATTTTTTTACCTACCTTCTTAATGTCGACCTACCATTCATTTTTTTATCTTCTCCATGTACCTCGGGTTTCACATTCTTTACTATCTCATTGATTGTTTTCGAGTCTCTTCAACTGCCTCTTATTTTTGCAACCAACGGGTACACGCTTTCTCCAACCGTTGCCTCTTCTTCTTCCCATCTGTTCGGATTTCTGTATTTTGAATTTTTCTGGTGTTCAAACTTCCTTCAGTTCTAGCAACCGCTTCCACTTCTTATCATGGCAACTGATTGGGCTTCTGTTTCTTTCTATTTATTTCGAAATCCTTTCTTTCTTTTCCCATCCTCAGTTCTTCTCCTCTTCCACTCTTTGTTTTCATTTTCTTTCTTTCGTTCACCATGGCCGATCCCACTTTCCCGTCACCCTCTGATCGGTTCCGTTCGGCCGCTGCCCAAGAACGCTATCTTCGCTCGGAGGCCACTCGTTTTCATCCGGAGTGCTTTCTCGACTACGGCACGTCGATGATGATGCAGGTCAAGAAGCTTCTCGCCATTGTTGGGCTTCATCAACTCTGGTCGCTCACCAACAAAACCCCCTATTACCCTACCTTGGTGCGAGAATTCTATGCCAATCTTGAGACTACGGTCCACCGTGGTCAGAAGTACTTCTCCACTCAGGTTCGGGGCGTTTGCTTCACCGTCGACAGCACCAAACTTGCCACCATCATCAATCAGCCGTCGAATAATCTCGGCCTCCTCTCTTTTCCGATGAACGACCCTGTTATCAATTCTCGTCTCGCTCCAAAATTGACCCCTCATATGTCTGCATCCAAACTCAGCCCTGAGGCCCGCATCCTCTACAAAATCGTCATTTTCAATTTGATGCCGAAGGCTGGGTCTGTGAACTATTTGAGCAATGCCTATCTTCACTGTCTCTATGCGATCATGGCCGGTTATCCTATTCACTGGGGGCATTTGCTTCTTCGTTATATGATGCGCCCTGTTTCCACTCATTTCTATTTCCCCAGTCTCATCACCCTAATACTTCGGGCTTTTGGCGTTCCCACCGACAGCGAACTGATGCCTCAGAATGACGTTCACATCGATGAAAACATCCTCCAAAGTATGGGACTACCGGATGATGTTTCTTCTCCTGACGATGACGCCGATGACGACAACACCGTTGCTTCTGACGATGACTCTTCGCATCCTCCTGCTCCGGCTTCTTCCTCACGTGGCAAGGCTCCGTTTCCAGGATCTTCCCTGTCTCGCTGCGGCAAGAAGATTCATACGTCTAAGGATGGCGTTAGCCCTTCTAGAGAGACGAATGCAGTTCTCTTCGCTCGTCTCTCTACTCAGGTAGCTGAAGGGTTTGCGGGTATTCAGATTCAGATGAGCAAGTACGACGACGTTCTTCGTCACCATTCCACCGTTCTTGAGCAGATTCAGGTGGAACAATCTTCACTTCGTTCCTCGCTGGAATCCGCCGACATCCTCCCTACCCGCCGTACTCGCACTCGTCGCTCTTCTCCGGGTTCCTCGTCATACCATCCCCATTGATTCCATTGGTCGCCTCCACTCCATGCTTGATATGACCTTCGCCTATCTGTGCTTTATCCTCTGCCGTCTGCTGGTTGCTCTTTATGATCGGTTGTTTTATCACTGGTTCTGTCTGTTGGTTGTTTATGGGGTTCTTCTGTTGTTTCCGTCTGTTAGTCGTCCATGCCGTTAGTCTGTTGAATGTTGGTTCTGTACTTTGTGATGCATGTTGTTTTTAGTGGGTGTTTTGTTTTCAGATGCATATGATGTACTGGGCTTACTTCCGTTGGGTTCTCATCGATGTTATGTTAACTATATAATAGTTCTTTTGTGTACTTCGTATCTCTGATTTGGTGTTAGTTCTTTTAAGTATTCGTTACTTTTGTTCCTTATATGCTCCCTACATAATCTGTTTATGTTCAATTTTTTCCTTTTCTAATTTGGCCTGCTACGAAATATCGTAGCCTGCCAATTTCTCTTTTCCACTTTTTTGTGGATGACAAAGGGGGAGAAATATGCATATATTCAGGGGGAGTCTATATGACTATACTCAGGGGGAGTAACATCAGTAACATCACATTTCATATCAACAGCATGTTCATACACTTTCTTAAAACTTTTTACTAACATGATTAATTCACATTTTTTTCTTCATTATTTGTCATCATCAAAAAGGGGGAGAATGTTGGAACTTGGAATTTCCATCCTCTCTTCCATAAGGTGTTGATGTGACAAATCAATATATTTCATGTTACTAACTTTATCTATGCAGATGTGCAGCTACAACGCAAATTCATTCACATCACGCATTTGATCAAAGTACAAGGGTCCTCTGCAAAAACAACCTTGCTACTCAAATTACGTGTGAAACACGTATCTACGGAATGATGTAATTTTTACTTTTTAGATAGCTTCAGGGCCTTGGTTATATCATATCATATATCCCTAAAGCTCAAATCTACATCATCTCCTAACTCATTTGACCCTAAGTCAAAATTCGTATTTTTCAGTATTAGCCCTACTAGGATTTTTCCTAGCCTACCAAAACAGTTATATTTTGACTTGATACTTTCAGAAAAGGATCTATCCGTTGTCAATTCCACGTCACCAAAATTTTGTGACCGTTTGTTACCGTTTCAAAATTGGCAAGCTACGAATTTTCGTAGCATGCCAAAATGCTTTTGGGACTGAAATTTTCCAGAACAGTTTCTGACCGTTCTCCAACGTTCCTCTCAGTTTCTGAACGTTGTGCAACGTCTCTTTTAGAGCCGTTCACAACCGTTTCTAAAACCTATAAAAGGAGGGGTACCCCCTCTCATTTTCCACACACTTTCCTCTTCTAAATTCTGATTTTGTTGAAAGCAAGTCATTGATTTTCTTAAGTAATTCAGCCATTAGTTGTTCTTTTCTTATTTGTAAGAAGAAATCATTAGATTTCTCTCTTCATTTAAGAACGGAAGAACTTGGATTTTCAACATCACTTTTGGAAAGTTGTTTGTGTTCATAATTGCAAGAAGATATCAATAGATCTCTCTCTTCTTTTATGAACCAGAGAACTTCAAGTGTTGCGCTTCATTACATATCTTTTACATCTTGAAGTTCATCTTCTAAACACCATCCTTGAATTCATTCTCTGAAATTTATAACAAGGCTATATGTGTTTTTCTATTTCTTATTTAACAGGTTGGAATCTCTGTCTAGAGATTGTACAAAGTTTGGGACACGGGGAGTGTCGCCATTTTTGTAAGTTCATGCTTGCGGGGCAAGTGATTATAGTGGATTGAAAATCTCTACGGGGTAGAGGACTGGAGTAGGATCACAAGGATCCGAACCAGGATAAATCTCTGTGTTTGCGATTGGTTTAATTTTCAGCACTTGTCAATTTATTTCTGTGCCATCTTTGCAAATATTACTAACATCTTATTTGCGACAATTTTTTAATATACACTATTCACCCCCCCTCTAGTGTATTGATCCTTACAGGCTAAAATTACATGTGTTTCGAACGGGAATGGTGTACCGGGTTCTTAGAAAGACATATTGCACTTTGGTTGTCAACCATGATAGGGCAAGTATCACACTTTATACCAAAGTCTTTAAGTGTGTGTCTCATCCAAAGAACTTGAGCACACGCGGCACCGGCGACAATGTATTCCGCCTCGGTGGTTGAAAGTGATACGGAATTTTGCTTCTTGGAAAACCAAGAGACAAGGGAATTTCCTATAAAATGGCAAGTGCCACTAGTACTTTTCCTGTCGGATTTGCATCCCGCATAATCGGCATCACTATATGAGATTAACTCATACGTGCTAGATTTTGGATAAAGTAATTCAAAATCAAGTGTATAACTTAGATAACGGAAAATACGTTTTACCGCTACTAAGTGAGACTCCTTAGGTTGAGACTGATAACGAGCACATACGCATACGGCAAACATAATATCGGGCCTACTTGCGGTAAGATAAAGTAAACTACCTATCTTACCTCGATATAGACGAATGTCTACATCCTTACCGCCCGTATCCTTATCAAGATGCGTAGTCGTGCTCATTGGAGTCTTTTTCCCGGAGGCACTCTCCATTCCAAATCGCTTTAGCAACTCCACCGTATACTTCGTTTGGTGGATGAAGATTGCATCGTCCATTTGGCTAATTTGGAGACCTAAGAAATATTTGAGCTCACCCATGTGGCTCATCTCAAATTGTTCCTTCATAACATTAGAAAACTCTTCGCAAAGAGCAAAGTTAGTAGCACCGAAAATGATATCATCAACATAAATTTGAACTAAAATTATATCATTATTCGAATGCTTAACAAAAAGTGTAGAATCGGCTTCTCCCATTTTAAAATTCAAATCCAAAAGAAAATTCTTTAGGCGACCATACCAAGCTCGAGGAGCTTGTCTCAAGACGTAAAGCGCTTTCTTTAGTTTAAAAAATGATTTGGAAATTTTTCATTAATGAAACCCGGAGGTTGAGAAACATAAACTTCCTCAACAACATCTCCATTTAAAAATGCACTTTTAACATCCATTTGAAATAATTTAAAATCCTTATGGCATGCAAAAGACAATAATAATCTAATTGATTCTAATCTAGCTACCGGAGCGAAGGATTCTTTGAAATCAATACCTTCCTCTTGACGGTAGCCTTGAACAACTAACCGAGCTTTATTCCGGACGACGATTTGGTTTTCGTCGGTTTTGTTCTTGAAGATCCACTTTGTCCCTATGACGTGTGGTTCTTCGATGGCAATGGAACAAGCTCCCAAACTTCATTCCTCTCGAATTGAATGAGTTCCTCCTCCCTGGCTAAGATCCAAGCGCTATCTTCGCATGCTTCATTAACATTCTTTGGCTCTATTGATGAGGCAAAGGCACAATGAGCGAAGTAGTTCACTTGCGATCTCGTCTTGACACTATCATGGATATTGCCAATGACTTGCTCATGAGGATGGTCACGAACGGTATGAAGCCGTTTGGGAATACCTTGGTCACTAGGAACATTCTCAACAACTTCATTAGTTGGGTTAGTCTCAATAGAATCAATAGAATCATTAGACTTAGAATTATCAAATGAATCACATAAAACATCCATAGAATCATCATCATTTGAAATTCTAGAAGTAGTAAAATTCTCATTAAAAGAGACATGTAGTGATTCCTCGATCGTAGAGGATCTTTTGTTGTATATCCTGTAGGCTTTGCTACGTGAGGAATACCCAACAAATATCCCCTCATCCGATCTCGGATCAAACTTGTCCAAATTTTCATAAGTGTTTTTAATAAAACATTTTGCACCGAAAACACAAAAATGTTTCACTTGAGGCAACCTACCAAACAACAATTCATAACAAGTTTGTTTAGTGTCGGGCCTCAAAAGTATTCTATTAAACACATAGCAAGCGGTGTGTACCGCTTCCGCCCAAAATTGATGGCCAAGATGGCTATCATCAAGCATAGTGCAAGCACACTCAACAAGCGTTCTATTCTTCCTCTCAACAACACCATTTTGAGGGGGTGCGCGAGGGAAAGAAAACGTGTGAGTAATTCCAAGATCATCACAAAAATTTGAGAAAGACTCATTCTCAAATTCACCCCCATGATCACTACGAATAGTGACAATGGTGGTTCCGATGAGATTTTGTACTTTCTTCACAAATATTGTGAAGTTTTCAAAAGCTTCATTTTTATTACATAAGAAAAATTCCCATGTAAATCTCGAATAATCATCTACGATGACAAGTCCATATCTTGCATTTCCTAAAGAAGCAACTCTAGTTGGCCCAAATAAGTCTAGATGTAATAGCTCTAGTGGCCGTTTAGTAGAAATGCTTTTCTTAGGTTTAAATGAAGATTTAGGAAGCTTGCCACGTTGACAAGAATCACAAAAACTTTTCTTTTCAAAAACGAGCTTCGAAAAACCTTTAATGGAATTTAATTTTGAAAGCTTATAAAGTGTTCCAAAGTTCACATGTCCAAAGCGTCGATGCCATAAGTGTTGTTCACTTGTGTTGACAACGAGACATTGTTCATAAGACTTAGGAAGATCCAAAATATAAATATCTTTATGACGTGTGCCGGAAAATAATAAATTATTATTATTATTCAAAATATGACATAATCCTTTCGCAAAGCTAACTTTGTAACCTTTGTCACAAAGTTGGCTTATTGAAATAAGATTATGATTTAAACCATTAACTAGATAAACATCACTAATTAAGGGTTTAGATGGGTTACCCACTTTACCAACACCGACAATGGTTCCGCTCTCGTTGCCTCCAAAGACTACCCGGTTCCCATTAGAAATGGGCACCACTCCGGAAAGCAATTGAGCATCGCCCGTCATGTGTTTTGAACACCCGCTATCAAGTATCCAATTCCCCTTGGAGCTAAATTTAAATTTGTTGCTCCTTTTCTTTTTCTTTTCCTTGAGTACCTAAAGATAGAAAATTTCATATCATGGTACCCAAGGTCATTGGGTCCAAAAGATTAGACCTTTGGAAGCCAAGTCCAATTGGACTTAGACTTCCCCACATAATTTCTACTATGCACAACATCCAAAAAATAAGCATTCATATACACTTGTTTTTCATCCATGCTTGTGTCCTTTGGGCTCCAAATAGTGAAAATCTTGGGAGCCCTCATCCTATTGGGTGCATGCATGCGTTGTTGGTTTCTACGTGATGCATGTCGTGGATAGGCATAAGGAACATGATGGAATGGTGCATGCGGATAATTATTCATATGATGTTGTGGGTGAACATATGCATGTGTGGGAAAACGTGCGTGAGGGTGTCTCACATGGTGTGCACGTGCCCGTGAATGTGTTGCATAAAAATCATCATATGTGTGAGCCGGTGGAGTAGGACATGTGTTCCTACATGGCATAGTATTGGTGTACATATAAGCATGCCCCTTCTTTGGAGGTCCACCCAAGGTGGGTTTCTTTCCGAAAGAGGGTGTGGACGAGGTGGAAGCACCATTGGTAGAAGAACTACCAATAGAGTGTTTGCTACCACTCGTTGAGTCACCGGAAGTTGGCCTAACAAAAGTAGTGGCCGATTTGGATGAACATCCCATCGTATACCCCAAGCCAATGTGGTGATTGGCCGGAAGTAAGTCACTTAGGATTTTATCCAAATGGTCCTTACCCTTATTGAATTTATTAATTCGGCCTAATGTGTTCTCATATTTCTCGGTGAGAGAACGCATAGAAATATCCAAGTTGGATACTTGCGATGTGAGCACATAAACACGAGATTTAAGATTCTCATTCTCAATACTCAAAGTCGAGTTTTGAGAAGTCAAATCCTCTATCTTGTGTTCCTCCGGATCTTCAATGCTAGCATGTTCAAGTTTAGATTTGAGATTACCAATCTCATTTCTTAACTCTTCAACAACGGTGTCGTTGTTGGTGATGATAGTCTTAGGCGAGGTTTGAATGCTAGCTAGGTCTTCTTTTACTTTAGTATATCTATTTACTAATTTAGTGTATTTAGACCATAGTTGATAATTAGCATTCCTAAGGTCATCCATAGTTACCTCATCGCCTTCGTCGTCACTATCATCGAAAGAGGAGGATCCTTGATCATGCTCCTCTCTTGCCATGAAGCACATGTGCGCTTACTCCACTTGCTCATCGTCCGACTCTCTGCTTGAGGAATCCTCGGAGTCGGTGAATGTTGCCCCGACAAGTCCCTTTTTGTTCCCTTTCTTGTACTTCTTGGACTTATCGAATTTCGGCGCCTTCCACTTCTCCTTTTGCTTATTTAGAGGACACTCCGCTTTCATGTGTCCTGGCTTATTGCACTTGAAACACAAAGGAGAGGAAGAGGCGTTAGAAGAACCAAATTTAGCTTTGTTCTTATAATTATCTTTTTGGAAGAAACGGTTAAACTTCTTGGCCATGAGTGCCATGGACTCCAAGTCCAACTCGTTTTCCGAGTCTTCATCATCGGTTGATGTGGATGTGGATGGAGCGGCCTTGAAAGCAATAGCCTTCTTCTTTGGCTCGTCTTGCTTTAGGTAGGACTTCATCTTTTCCTGCAATTTTAGCTTGCTATCCTTGCGTACCTCGTATGACATTAAAATACCCATTAGTTTAACTACGGTGTACTTATTCATATCATTACCTTCCTCGATGGCGAAGGTACGCTTTTCCCAAGAAGAAGGAAGTCATTCGATAAGCTTCGAACACTTCTCCTTTTGGGTGTAGGATTTGCCTAGAGCCTCCAACTCGTTTATGATGTCGACGAAGCAAGCGTAATACTCCTTCATCTTCTCGCCCTGTTGCATATGAAACATTTCGTAATCTTTCTTAACAACTACGAGTTTAGAGTCTCTTACCCTACTCGTCCCTTCATGTAGTATGAGGAGGGAGTTCCAAATTTGATATGCACTCTTACATGTGCATATCTTATTGAAGTCCTCGGGCTCCAATGCGCATTGCAAGGCGTTCATTGCCTTGGCATTGCTTACCTCCGCGGCGACCTCCGCGGTTGTCCATTTCTCAAAGTCTTCTTCGGCGGGCTCGACGTATTCCTTCATCGTGGTCCTCCATAGAGATGCACTCCGGAGGAAGGTTTCCATCCGGCATTTCCAGTACCCGTAGTTAGTACCGTTGAAGAATGGAGGCCTCGTTGAGGAATGTCCTTCCATTACCGAAGATGCTCCTTCACGGTTCCTGAAGGTGCCATATTCGGAAGGTGGACGAACGGCCTTGTTGTCGTTGGCAGACATAGCTAAGTATCTGGCTCTGATACCAAATGTAATGACCTACAAGCTACTGCACAAGTACTAGAGGGGGGGGGGTGAATAGTACTTTAAAAATAACGAGGAGTATAATTCCTAATTATCGTGCAAACAACTACCAAATCAATTTGCGGAAGCTTAAATTGAAGACAACAACAAAATTAACAATGCTAACAAGAGATATTACTGGGTTCGGATCCACCCAAGTCTCCCCGACTTGTTCCCGGTGATCCTACGTCCCAACCACCCGGATCCCCTCCGGATACTTGAGTTAGAAACCCTAACTCAAGATTTCCACTATGAAATACTTGTGAAAACCCTCCACAAGTCAAATCATACAAAATGTAATTTGTGACTCCCACAACCCGGGATCACAACTACACTCTCACAACCGAGAGTGAAACTTACAATTCAAATATGAAATGAAATAAGAAACTTCTTACCGACAAAATACCTATGCCTTGAGTATTGCTTACGAATTAGGGCAAGGATGATTTTGAGGAAGAAGAAGTGGCACCAAACCATAGCTCCAAGATGTAGATCAGCGATGGAGAGCTATGGGGATGTTGGTGACCTAGAATCAAGCACTTGGCTTGGAAGGATTCACACTCAATGAATCTCTCTTTGGAAGTAAGAGTGAGGAGAGATTATTGAATGGAATGAATGAGCTTTGAATGAGCTTGGAATGATTTCTCTTGATCTCTAAACTTGCAATAATATCAGCCTTGAGTGCAATGAATGCAGCTCAACAAGTATTTACAGGATAGAGGAGAGAGAGAAAGAAATTCGAGTCATTAAATGCTCCAACGCCTCTTTTCTGAACCCAACTAGTCGGTCAAAGAACAACCACTGACCGACTAGTTCATCAACTAGTCGGTCGGTCAATTAACGCATACCGACTAATGAGTGAACAGAGAAAAGATCAAAATACAGACATAAGGAACTAGTCGGTCCAAGAAGAGTAGCTGACCGACTAGTTTCACAACTAGTCGGTCGGTTACTCAACTGAGACCGACTAACAGATAAAACTGAAGTTTGAGCATAAATAGACTTAGTCGGTCCAAGAACAAATGTTGACCGACTAATTCACCAACTAGTCGGTCGTCAAATGAGCATAGACCGACTAACGATAAACAGTAAGTTAGGTGAAAAATTGGTATGTACAGTAAAACTAAACTAGTCGGTCCAAGAAGGAAAGTTGACCGACTAGTTCATCAACTAGTCGGTCGGTCAATGAACACAGACCGACTAATGATAAACAGTAGCTTAGGCTCAAATGTGCATGTACAGGAAAAGCTCAACTAGTCGGTCACAGAAGCATCACTGACCGACTAGTTCACAAACTAGTCGGTCGGTGAGGCAACGTAGACCGACTAACTGTAAACAGTAAAGAGCTTGAAAATGACTGAGAAGAACTAGTCGGTCTAAGAAGCTTTGCCGACCGACTAGATCACCATCTAGTCGGTCAGTTCTTCTTCTTGAACCAACTAACATGCACAAGAAGTCGCGAATCGAAGCGCGAAGCTTCGGGAAGGATTGTATGGACTTCTACTAAGATCCTAGAGCTAAGATATGAGCTTTATGAAGATTTAAACCGTAATACCTACTCAAGGCTTAACATTCTACGAAGGAAGCTTAAAGACTATAAATAAAACTTGACGATACCGTCTTCAATAGCTTCAATCGAATCTTCATGACTTCTAAAATGGTCCATAAGCTTCAACGAAGCTTTAGGCATACGATCACGTGCTTTGAGAAGTCTTGAGACGTCGTAATTGATATTCATATGAATTTGGCGACGATCTCCATAACTGCGCTCACAAAGTGTTAGTTCATGTTATATTTATGTTTGTTCATCATCCAAAACCAAATCCGAGGAGTCCAATATCCAACATATACTACCTACACGGCCTTTTTCCCCATCTTTCATTGGCAATAATCCATCGTCTGAAGAACAATCTGCACATGTGCACGCCCTTCTTCCTCGCCCAATGCGACCTACCCTTTTTACTGATCGCCCCACGCTCGAATCTCTTGGACTTTTGAGGGGCATCACCAAACTTTTCGACTGCATTGGGTGCGATTTCCTATTGCATGCTCATGCCCACACACATCAGAATCTCACACTCGAGTTCCTTTCTTCACTCGAAGTGTGCGATTGGGGATTTTCTTTCCGTGCTTTTAATGACGACTTTACAATGACGTTTGCCGAGCTTAACAATTCGCTGAATTTCCCTCACCCCGATCGTTATGTTGAATGTTCAACTCATGATCGGTCTCATATCTATTCTTACTTCCAGGACGATGGCGTTTGGCAACGATTCACCCGGTATCCCGCCTTTCCATCGGGGGCATTTGCCTCCTATATTATACACCCGTGTTACCGCTACACCCACTGCCTCTTCGCCAACACCATTTTTTCCCACGTGGATGTTTCCACGGTGTCTAGGGACGACCTTTTCTTTCTGTATGCCATGTCTCACGACAGGATCCGTGGACATGACCCATTGACCATTAACACCGCCCATTGGATCACCCATGAGCTTTTCTCTGTTAGCTGTGCAACCTCTGGACTTATTTGTTGTGGTGGGATTATCACTCTAATTGTCAGACATGTTTTGAGGCTACCGTCTGACCTCCAAATTTTACCGGGACGGACCCGCATCGATCGTGACTACTTGATCGATATTTGTATGATCACTCATTTTGGTCGTGAACGTGCAGTCTACGTTTATGTTCCTAACAATGCTCCTTTTGCCGTCCTCCCACCATCATCTCTTGAGCGAATCCCCATTCGCACTTCCCATTTACCGTGGGAATTCTATACAGATCCTTGGGATACTACACTAGTACATCTTCCACCCTTGGATCCTCCCGATTGGCACCATTATGCCGGTTCACTCGGAACCATCCCAATCCACCACGATCCACCGATAAATTTTGATCACCCTGTGATCCAACCCGTTGCCCCCTTCTCCTGTCGACACACCTTCTCCATCGTCCTCACCATCATCTTTCATCCACTATTCACCTCCCACCTCACCATCTCTCTACAATTCTTCCGATTTCAGCTCGGATTGATTTTTCCCAAGCAAATTTTTCTGATTCACCATGATCACATCTTTTTTCTGGCATTATTGAGATCAGCTTGGGGGAAATCAATATGTTGTGATTGTCGTGGTGTCTCTTGTTTGTTGTGTGTTTGTTTTGTTTGTTTGTGTGTATGTCTTTTATATAGTTCGTTTCGGTACTTATTTTCTTTATTTTTCTATGTCCCTTTTTGTGTCCTTTTTGTGTTTTCCCGTTTATTTGTCGTTGCGTACTTCCCTCCCATCTTTCGTTGTCCTCCCGTATTTACTCCTATTACATTGAGGGCAATGCAACATTCAGCTTGGGGGAGTCGCACCATGTGCGTCAAGTCATGTCTTTTCACTGTTCTTGAGTCGTTTTCGTCATGTTTTTCTTTTTCTTTCCATCCTTTTATTCTCCCTCTCCTAGAAATGACCCCGCATGATGAAACTGACACTGAACCACACACACTTAGCTGAGTCATGATAACCATTCTCACTAACCCTAGGAAGCCGAGTTCTATTGCATTTTATTCTCCGTGGGTTCACTTTGCCTTTTGTGTGAGTTGTGTGTTGTAACTAGCTAGTTGGCGTGCTTCTACATTGTGATTTTGTTTTATATGCATGTCCTTGGATGACCCCTAGACTATCATGCTTCAATTTTGAATATGCGGTATATTGCCTCCACTGTCTGCTTCTTTATGCATGAATCATCTATATATTTACGCTTCAAATCGCATGTGTCAGGACTCTACCAATAGAACTAGGATAACCCTTGTTGCTTATGCTCTGATTTGTGAAAAATTTCCTTTGGCCAAGTATTTAGAATTCGAATTCTTTTTTGTTTTACTTGGTGCAAATCACCTCATCGTGTACTGTTCTTCCACTTGGGAGAGTACACAGTTTTGCCACTTACCTGCGCATCGTTCTCCTGCTTTTGGAGAATGTGCATTATCCCACTTACAAAAAAATAGAGAGAAGAAAAGTAAGGAGGAAAAAAGGACATGTATAGCCAAAATCCAAAAAATACACAAATATCCAAAACCCAAAAAAATTTCATGTTGTGAATATTACTCCTGTCCGCCGTGAATAAAGGGAAGGCGAGAATCTACACCAAGTTCTCTCCTCCACACCAATCAACCCCTTTCGTTTTCGAACACACTTGGCATAGAAGCTTTCTAGCAATCATCTAGGCAATCGTGCGGTGATTTCCTAGTTTCTAGCAGTAGAATCCCTGACATATGATATGTTTCTATCCTTACCCTGTTCTCATGCATGCTTGAACTATTATTCACCGCTAACTCGAATCGATTCGATATTTGGGTCATTCCATGGATATGTGTATATGGAGCCTGATTGCACGATTTAGATAGTTACACTGTTGGCTAGCTCACAACCACACTCACTTGCGCTTCACCGCGTGGACCCATGACACAGTAGGGACTCGTATTCTTGGGCTTAGTGCTATGCTTATCACGTGCTTGCTTAGTGTGGCATGTTAGTTTTCGTTGGCTCTGACGGGTAATCTAGGATTTCCTTTTCGTTTTTTGTTTCTTCCTTTCTATTTTCCCCTCTGAGCTCATATTCTCACTCGTCTTCCTCGAGGACGAGGAAGGGTTTAGCTTGCGGGATTTTGATGTGCGTTTATATTTTATATACTCACACACGTCTTCTCCGTAATTTCCTGTCGTTTTTCGTTGTTTCGAATCCATTCCCTTGTGTTTTTTAGTTCCTTTTCACTTTCGTTGTGTTTGTGTGCTTTTGTAGGATATTGCTGGCGCAGGGGACATACAAGGCCAACATCATGAGTCCCCGGAGAAACGGGAGGTGTCGCGCGAGACCCCGAGAGCCAATCGTCAAGACAAATCATGTATCAGCTCTCAATCGATCTGGTGGACAGATCCACCCGATCGGTTCCTGCGGCTGTATCAGTCCAGAGGAAGAGACAATTCCACCCGATCGGTTCAGTGATCGGGTGGATGTGACCCAGGTTGCTGTTTTGAGTGCCAAAGTTCACCAGTAGTTGCTTCCCCAAGCTCGAGAATTCAAAGACTCACCCGATCGATTCAGTGATCGGGTGATGTTTATCAAAGCCGAAGACCAAGTCCAACGATCATCTCACCCGATCGGTTGGGTGGACGTCTATTTTTGTCTTTTAGTGGGAATATTCCCTGGCATCTTGCCAAAATGTATAAATAGAGCTAGGTTTTCCAGAAAACGTAATCCCCATTTTCTTAACCTATTTTTAGGGGTTTTTGCTGCTCTGAATTTATTTTCATTTGTAAGTTTCTTGATCGTTTCAATACTTTAATATTACCTTTATATTACCATTTGCTACTGTAATCTATTGCTCGATTCTCATTTTGATGGTTATAATCTGTTTTATTGCATCTCATGCCATGATTAATGAGTAGTTCTTAAATCTGAGACATCGGTGGAAGCCCCTTCGAGGGTTCTCCCTAAAACGACCATAGGATTAGGGATTTGATAGGATAGAGGGATTTATATGGTTACGCAGGGGTGTTTTATTGTCACTGGCTGGAGAAAGACTGCCTTTGACCGTCGGGCCAAGGGGAAATAAAACGGGAGTTTGATTCCCTAGCCACAGCTCACCCCCCCAGCGTAGACATTGATTCCTCGCGCGTGGAAACGGCTTGGATGAGATGTCGGGAGCAATCGTTGAGAGCTTAGTGCTCCCGAAGTTGGGCGGTGCTGGACGTGGGAATGCCCATCGTCTGAACCCGGGTAGACCTAGCGTATCATCCTGGGCATCGACCGGAATATCGGGTCCATGGGATGCTAGAGACCACTATTAGAGGCAACGTCTCACCGCTAAACCCTAGAATCCAATCACATTCCTATCCGTCGGTCGTAATAGTGAGAACTCATGATAGGACAGAAGCCAAGGTCCTTGGTTGCCTTTTTATCTCTTACACCTTTTTCATTAGTTAACCATCGTGACATCCAACAAGCG
Organism: Scilla litardierei; assembly: GCA_030789695.1. Lineage (NCBI taxonomy): Eukaryota > Viridiplantae > Streptophyta > Magnoliopsida > Asparagales > Asparagaceae > Scilla > Scilla litardierei. The sequence continues at coordinate 236,207,767 of CM061133.1, forward strand.
ATTAAGCTAGCTCACCCACCAGGTGATCAGGATCCCGATTGTTCACAAGCACAACGCACGCCTCCCTGTGTTCGACCCCCAAGCCACACTTCGACACCGTGTGCTTGCGGTTTACAAATTCTAATCCTAGTATCCCCGTCCTGATTTAAGTGTCAAACAGACGGGCGGTGACATGTGTTTATATTTGTAAATCACACCACTATAGCCGAGATACTAGCTAAAAAGTTCCCACGCCAAGTGTTTTCGAAAACGATGGGGGTTGAGATGATGTGGAGTAGAACACTCGGTGCAAATTCTCGCCTTCCCTTTATTCTCGGCAAGTAGGAAAAAATATTCACACGGGAATTTTGACGTGTCGAGAATAAAGGGAAGGCGAGAATTTGCACCGAGTGTTCTACTCCACATCATCTCAACCCCCATCGTTTTCGAAAACACTTGGCGTGGGAACTTTTTAGCTAGTATCTCGGCTATAGTGGTGTGATTTCCTTAACCCTAGTTGTGGAGTCCCCGATGCATGATACGCTTCTATTCTTATACTCTTCTCATGCATGTTTGAGCTATATATTCACCGCTTAATTCGAATCGAATCGATATTTGGGTCATTTCTTTGGGTATGTGTATATGGAGCTTTATTGCGCATCGTAGATAGTGACACCGTCTGCTAGCACACGACCGCACTCACTCGCGCTTCACCGCGTGGGCCCACGGCATTTGTCTGGACTCGTATTCCTTAGTTTAGTGATGTGATTTGGTCTTTGCTAGCTTGGTGTGTCGTTTTTGACTTTGTTGGCCCGGACGGGCGATCTAGGATATAGAGTTTTCTTTTTCTCTCTTTCTCTCTATTTTCTCCCTCCGAGCTCCTACTCTCACTCGTCTTCCTCGAGGACGAGGAAGAGTTTAGCTTGGGGGATTTTGACGTGTGTTTATATTTCATATATTTGCGCACGTTTTCTTCCGTGTTTCTCCGTATTTTCCGTCGTCTTATATTCGTTTTCTCGTGTTTTCTTATTTTCTTTCACTTTTCCGTGTTTTTGGTATTTTGCAGGAATTTCTAGCATTTGGGACATAAAACGACGATATTATGAGTCCCCGGAGCAACGGGAGGAGTCACGCGTGATCCAGGGGGGTCAAACGACCAAGATTGCCACTTTTCAGCCCCCACCCGATCGGTTGGACACAGCCAACCGATCGGGTGATGCACGCGTGTATGACCCGGACTGAAGTTGGAGCGAGGAGCAAAGTCAACCGACCGGTTCGCCGACCGGGTCATCCCAACAGAGTTCTCGGAAAAATGGAGCTGAATTCCAACCGATCGGGTGACCTTCACCCGATCGGTTCATCTGTAGCCGATTCCTCCGAAGGACGACCCGATCACACCACCCGCTCTCCTCTGCGCCCGGTTGATGCTCCCGAAGGCGACGGTCGAAGCACCAAGCCGCTCACCCGATCGGTTGACATTTCAACTGATCGGGTGGGCTTTTCGTCTCCTTTCGCGCACTGCTGCTCATTCATTAAGATCTGCTATCATTCCAGAAGGATTTTGGGTGATCTCTTATTTTTCTAGCGTCGGCATCATCGTTAGCTTTCCAACGATAGGTCGCATGCCCAAATCCGATTTTTCTAGATTTTTCTGGAATTTTCTGAGCGCAGCTATGTGCTGAAACTGGCTGCTGTCTGAAATTTCACTTCAACCGATCGGTTGACTTGTCAACTGACCGGGTGAGATCTGTTTCTGCGAATCTGAACTCTCTGTTTATTCCACCCGATCGGGTGAGTTTTCACCCGATCGGGTGGGCCTGTTTTGACAGTTTTATTGGGTTTTCTGGACCCGAACCGCTGGGTTTTTGAGGGGGGTTATAAGAGCATGTAAGGGCACGACTTGGGGATATTCTCATCTAGTTTTTTAGGGCTTTTTCAGCCCCTTTGCTGGGAGTTTAGGTTAGTTTAGCTTAGGGTTGTATTGTTCAATAAGTCTTGTAATGGATTGACGATTCAACACAAGATAAGTATTTTCCTCTCTTTTTCTCCATTGTTTGTATTGTGTTTATTTTGCTTGATTGTGAAAGTTTATATGTCTTTTGTGATGTTTGTTTATATGTTATTCACCATTGAGTAGTTTTGATGAACCCTAATACGGGTTAGGGTAGTATTGATGCTTGGGTTGTTTCATTAGACTTGGTTGCATGGCACGTGTTCGATGAAATGTGTCAATGGGGATTTCTAGCAATCTGGGTCCAATTCGTACGACGACACACTAGATGTATTGGGGATTGGGGTCCGGTGCTTGTCCTGTCAAGATCCGCTTCGATGTATTGCTAGAAATCACATTTGACCTATTTGGCCATTAGGGTTACGCGGGGGTGTTTCATTGTCATTGGCGGGAGAAAGACCGCCTCTGACCGTCGGGCCAAGGGGGAATAAACTTGGCGGTTGACTCCCTAGCCATAGCTCACGTCCGAGCGTTGACATCAAGTCCTCGCGCGCGAGAGCGGCTTGGACGAAGTGTTGGGAGATATCATTGTGACCTTAATGCTCCCGGTTGCGGAAGGTGTTAATGGACATGGGAATGCCCACCGTCCGGAACCGGGTAGGCCTAGCGTGCTTGGCACCGACCGGAATATCGGGCCATGGACGCTAGGTACCACCTTTTGGGGCAATGTCTCACCCTGGGTCAAGTCAAATGCCAAGTGTCATGAGTGCTCTAGCCCGTGTTAGCGGGGATTCATTTCGTGTCTTTTTCATTTCTTTCTTTTATTTCTACACTTCCACCGATACTATCCGTGTAGCTAGCACACGACCTAGGCGAGGCTAGTAGCCACTCAAGCCATCCACCTCCCTGAGTTCGATAAACCCGCACCCTACACTAACCGTGCACTTGCGGTAAAACGACACCGCGCCGCCATACCATAAACGGGGCGGCCGGTCAGGCGGTCACACCCTTGTTCCAAGGTGGACTTCACATTACACATCGTGCTCTGCATTAAAAGCCACTTCATAAACCTTTATTGATTCATCTCTGCTATAAGGACCTATATGTTTGTTAGACCATGCCAGGTTAGTACTTTTCCTTACAGTTTCCATTACATGACTATTACTCTTGCATGATAGATAATTAATTGTTTAGTATAGATTTAATCTACTTTACTAATATTGGTTCAATAATCGCCGTTTCTGATAAGTGACGATTAGTTGGACGATGAGGCTCTACAGTACGAGGAGTCATAGTTTCTTGTTGAAAACGTAGATTTCTGATAGTTTGATTCTAGAAGGAGAGTATTTATAGTTTTCCTTCATTTATTTCCTTTCAGTACTAGATAGTTGAGAGATATAGTTTCTTTTGTGCTTTAGACATTATACTTCTTTGAAGAATGAAATAAAATGAGTACTTCCATTTTCTTATAAATATTTCCTGTTTATCTTTGTATTGACTTCACTGATAACTGCAAGACCTGCAAAATTATTGTGAGTGTGACAGCACCCTAGTCTGGGGCGTTACAAGTGGTGATCCATGCAGATCCGTGCAACTACCTCGTGAACCATAAAGGATAAATGGGAAATACGTATACTGAACCAATATTCTTCTTTGAAATACAGAATGGCAAGGACATATAACCGACATACACGTACCGCTAGGAACAACTCCGTTATTACCAACGAGGACATGTCAGGAAATCAAGGCGATCGGAGCGGTTCTGGTACCAACAACAATGCCAATATCAACAACAACACTGAATCACCTTCACTGTAGCACTTGATGCCAGATGACATCATGCGAGGAATTTATGGTCTACAGCAACAGCAGATAGACATGATGAAGCAAGTCCTACTGAAGGACTTACGAGCTGACGGAGGTGTTCGACAGTTTCGAGTGCTGAGCCCGAAGACTTTTAATAGAACAGTGGGTCCTCTACAGGAAGAGGAGTGTCTCAGTAGCACCGTGGATAATTTGTGCGCAGTATGAGTCCCGAAAACATGTGGGTAGACGTGGCAAAGTTGCAGCTGGTGGAGGGCGATAGAATCTAGTGGAAGGCAGAAGAAGCTCGCTTGGGATTGCCACTTGAATGGACTGTTTTCACCCCGGTCTTCAATGTGAAGTACTTCACACCACAAGCAAAAATGGACTTGCAAAACAAAGTCATAGATCTAAAACAAGGCAACATAACAGTTGATCAATACGACGCAGAGTTCTATATGCTCTGAAGGTGTGTAGCTTGATTTGACGCTACGATTCACACATTATACGTTTTTTCTTAATAATTTATTCTTGCAGGTTCGCTACAGGTTCACTCCAGATATGGTTGCGACACCATTAAGTCGGATCATATGTTTTCAACAAGGGCTGAACACAGATATTCGAAGAAAGCTAATCGTGTTGGATCTGACCACATATACCGCAGTGCTGTCAGCGGCCCAGAAGCATGTGTTTATGGAGAGAAGCCGCACAGGAACAGATATTGACTACACTGTTGAGGCGACCACCCCCAATAATTTCTTCAAGGCCCCAATGACAACTACATCGACCAATATAGCAAACTCAGTTCAAGAAGCCAGCACCACCGCAGCAACCACAACGACCTGTCGCCATATGTCACTATTGTAACAAGCCTGGGCACATCAAGCTAGCAAACAGACTTTTTTTGAATTTGTGCATCATCTGTGGTGCGAATGATCACAATGCCAGGGATTGTCCACAGAGGGGACAGAGACCAACTGCCCTAGCACAGGCTATTGCACCAATTTCTGCACCAGTTCTAGCAGGGAACAATCAGTGTATAGCCACACTTCCACATTAAAAGAAGGTGTATCAGCAAGCGAGGTATAAAACTCCACCGTCATCTAAACGCTAGGCCTTTACTATGCCCATGGAAGATGCAGAGGCCACTTGCCAAGTTATCGATGATAAGTAATTTACAGTTTTACCATGTTTTATTTCATACAGTAGTACATGTATGCTTAGACTTGGTATTCGTGACCTCAGGTATCATACTAGCGCTAGTAGACATGTCCTCGCCCTATTTGACTCATGAGCTTCTCACTGCTTCATGTCTAAGCGGTTCGTGGACCAACACACCATTCTTATTTTGCCCTCGCCTTTTGTTGGGACGTTAATACGTGCAGTAGAGTACTGACAACAAACAACCTATGGTTTTTCCTGCACCGCGGTAATCTGTGGACGCAAATTGCCTGTGGGTTTCATCATCATTGACATGCCAAGTTTCGACGTCGTTCTCGAGATGGATTGGTTGGATGTACACTACGCCACGATTGAATGCCGCAAAGGAAGAGTGGTATTCGATAAGCATAATAAACCAAGATTTGAATTCATCGGAACAGAGAGACCGACAAAGTTTAGAGCTAGACCGATGGCAACAGCAACAACTGCCATTGAAATTGAGATAGAGAAACCAGAGGTAATTCGAGAATTCCTGAATGTGTTTCCGGATGAACTTATTGGGTTACCTCCTGACCGCGGAGTTGAATTTGTAATTGAGCTAGTGCCTGAAGCCTAACCATATTCTAAACAGCCTTACCACATGGCACCACCTGAATTGTACGAAGTGCAGATGAAGTTAGACAATCTCTTGAAGAAATGGTTGATAAGACCCAGCATGTCATCGTGGGGCGCTCTAATATTGTTGGTACATAAGAAGGATGGATCCATACGGATGTGCGTTGATTACAGTGAGCTAAACAAAGTCACGGTGAAGAATAAGTATCATATTCCCCGAATCGACGACTTATTTGATCATCTTGGGCGAGCGGGTGCATTTTCTAAATTGGACTTGAAGACCGGTTTCCATCAGTTGAGAGTTAAGAAAGAGAATGTGCATAAGACGACATTCAGCACTAGATACAGACACTACGAGTACATGTTGATGATGTTTGGTGTGACCAATGTACCAACGATATTCATGAGCCGCATGCATCAAATATTACACGAATATCTAGATTAGTTCGTGGTGGTGTATCTTGACGACATACTAGTATATTCGAAGAATGCACAAGAGCACGCCAGACATTTGAGGACGATCTTAAAGACATTAAGGCGGAATAAATTATATGCTAGTTACAGCAAGAGCAAGTTTTGATTGAATAAGGTGGTTTTTCTAGGCCACGTGATTTCAGGAGAAGGAATTTTTGTGAACCTCAAAAAAGTGGCATCCATCTAGAACTGGCCAGTCCCTAAGACAGTATCAGAGATTCGAAGTTTATTGGGACTAGTTGACTACTACAGGAGACTTATCAAGGATTTCTCAAGGATTATAAAGCTCATGGCTTGGTTGACAATGAAGAATGTAATGTACGTATGGTCAAAGACTTGCAATGATGTTTTAAAAGAATTAAAGAAGAGGTCAATGACTATGCCGATATTAGTCATTCCAGATCGGATGGGAGACTTTGAAGTGTTTTACGACGCATCCAACAAAGGTCTTGGGTGTGTGCTTCATCAGCATGGACGGGTTGTCGCTTATGCATTGAGGTAATTGAAGAATCACGAGAAGAATTACCTCACTCATGATCTTGATTTGGCGGCAGTAATCTTTGCCTTGAAGATCTGAAGACATGTCCTACTTGGGGAGCACGTGAATGTATATATGGATCATAAAAGCTTAAAATACACCTTCACAAAGGAGCTGAACCAGTGACAACGGAGATAGATTGAGCTTATGGTGGATTACAATATTGACCTTTAGTACCATCCTGAGAAGGTCAATGTGGTGCCTGATGCATTAAGCCAGCTTTCAGCTGTGATGATGCTTACGACACAGTGAAGACAACAGCAGAAAATCTGCAAGATGGAAATAGATGTGGTGTTACCGGGATTGACTTCGTCATTAATGAACCTCCCGATACAGTCAACTCTAACATACATGATTAAGGATGCACAGGCAGGTGATGCAAAGCTTCATCGGATCACGAGCATGGCTTTAGCAAGGCAGAGACCAGAATTTCGGATACATGCGGATGGGTGATTTGGGTCGAATATTGCATATTTAACCCCTCATTTAGCCCCATTTTGTGCACATATGTTACGTATTGGTCTCTAATACAATCGTATTTTGAATATCATAATTTATTGGAGCAATCACTTGATTTAAACACAAAACAGAATTTTATTGAGTGTTTTGGCATTTTTCATATTTTTCATGCGAAGATCTTGATCTCACAATTCCAACGACTATTTATTTGTAGTTTTCTGAGACCAGTGCTAATTTCTATGAATTTTTGAATGCAGAATACCAATTAAATGGAGAAATACGGCCGAAATACAGTTTCTATATGCGGCCCGCTCTCCAGCGCTTGGACACGCGGCACTCATCCAAAGCTTCCTGCCTCAATCGAGCGGCTCCCAAAGAATGAACGAGCGGCTTCACCCAGACCGCCCGATCAACTCCAACAACCAGGATCTAATCTGAAGGCGGATCGAAGCGGGCTGAACGCGTGAAAAGGAGGCCGACGTGTCGCGATCGCATCGAGCGCCCGTTCGAATGAACGGTCTAGATCGAATCCAATTAGGATTCGTAATCAAAGCAGGTCGAAGCAAAACGAAGCGGACGCGGGCGCAGCGCGGGTGCGGATCTGCCTAGCTTGCCACGTGTCTCTCCGATATTCAATCCCGCTATGATCAACGGCTGAGAGTTGGGGCGCTCCGTGGGTTTGGGTTTGAGAGCTGTTAGGTGTGGGTTTGAACCCGATAACGCTCTAAAACCGGCAATCTTAATATATAAGCGTATTTTAGGGTTTTTGGAGGTATTTTGGCGTATTTGTGGCTCTAGGAGCCGTATTTGACCGTGAAATTTGGAGGCCCTGGAGACAAAGGCCAGAGATATCATCTGAAGGAGTTTGGGGTTCAATTATAGAGATTTGGTGATAAAATTCTAAACTTTACTCTTGTATTTTGCTTATTTAGCACTATTTTGAGTATTGATGATGTATTTGTCTATGAATATTGATTCTCTTCTCTCCTTGCATGGCTAATACCCTCATGTGCTGGTTGTGAAGTAGTTAGACCTCTGTAATCTTTGATTTTAATATCTTTTTGTCCTAATTTGCATGTTATATCGCGTATTTTACTGGTTTCTACATGTATTATTCAAGTATTATCGTTGTTGGTGTACTTAGAATGAATGTGATCTTTGCGGACTTATTCGTGGTGTGATCCTTGCCGACATCGTCGTGACCCTTGCGGGTACATAAGCTTATTTTCATCATGAAACTAGTATTTTATTCGATACTTAAGGCACTTTTCGATGTTCGTCTATCGTTATATTTTCCGATGTTCTCATACCCTTGCGGGATGAAACGTTGAGTTATAGAAAAGATATTAATAATCATGGATTACATAGACCCTAACAAAATCACAACCAACACATACTCTCCATATTGATACCCCAATATCGCCTTCCCCATAGTTATCGTAAGATTTCTTTTTCGTATTTAAAACCCTTACACGATTATTTCACCTTCGAAAGGTGGTTGTTTCTCGTCATATTAGTACTCTTTATAAACTGAAATTCGTAGTTTTACAGGTCAGTTGTCCTGTGGATACGATACCTGGACTCACCCAGATTATTACTTGTTCGATCTACTACACTTGGGAGTAGCGCTCATACATTTTGAGACGAGTCAAGTTTATAAAGAAATGTGTGAGCACTACTCCCAAGTGTATCAGATCTACTAAACTTGACTCGTCCCAAAATGTGTGAGTGCTACTCCCAAGTGTAATAGATCGAACAAGTAATAATCCGGGTGAGTCCAGGTATCGTATCCACAGGACAACTGACCTGCAAAACCATGAATTTCAGTTTATAAAGAGTACTAATATGACAAGAAACAACCACCTTTCGAAGGCAAAATAATCGTGTAAGGGTTTTTAATACGAAAAAGAAATCCTACGATAACTACGGGGAAGGCGATATTGGGGTATCAATATGAAGAGTGTTGGTTGTGATTTCATTAGGTTCTATGTAATCAATGATTATTAATATCTTTTCTATAACTCAATGTTTCACCCCGCAAGGGTATGAGAACGTCGGAAAATATAACGATAGACGAACATCGAAAAGTGCCTTAAGTATCGAATAAAATACTAGTTTCATGTGGAAAATAAGCTTATGTGCCTGCAAGGGTCACGGCAATGTCCGCAAGGATCACACTATGAATAAGTCTGCAAAGATCATATTCGATCCAAGTACGCCAACAACGATAATACCTGAATAATACATGTAGAAACTAGCAAAATATGCGATATAACATGTAAATTAGGGCGAAAGGATATTAAAATCAAAGATTACAGAGGTCTAACTACATCACAACCAGCACATGAGGGTATTAGACATGCATGGAGAGAAGAGAATCAATAGTCATAGACAAATACATCATCAATACTCAAAATATGTGCTAAATATGCAAAATACAAGAGTAAAGTTTAGAATTTTTTCACCAAATCTCTACAGTGGAATGAAGAGAAGTGTGGCACAAAGTGTAGCCAGATGCATGGTGTTGCCAGTATGTTACAACCCATGCCCCTTTCTGAGTTCAAGTGGCAACACATCACGATGGACTTCATGACGGGGCTACCCAAGAGCAAAAAGCAAAATGATGTCATTAGTGTGATCGTTGACCGATTAACCAAGTCCATTTTATTCCTTTCAGGATCGACCAATTTACAAAGACTTTTACCAAGAAATACATGGAAGAAATCATGAGATTTACACGGATCCTGTGAGTATAGTTTCAGACAGGGACACCCGGTTTACATCCTACTTCCTGCAAGAGTTTACAGGAGAAGTTAGGTATGCAATTGAAGTTTAGCACAACATATCATCCTTAGACAGATAGGCAGTTAGAGCGTACTATTAAAATTTTGGAGGACATGTTGCGAGCATGCATGTTAGATTTCAAGGGGTCGTGGAAAGACAACCTACACCTCGTGGAATTTGCTTACAATAGTCATCAGGTGAGTATTGGGATGGCACCGTTTGCAGCTTTATGTGGAAGAAAATGTCGTTTGCCTTTGAGCTGGGACGACATCGGGGACTAACATCCCCTAGATTTGGCACTATATGCAGTGGGATCGGGGATACCAGATTTAAATATTTGTAACTACAAGCGCACGGTGTTGTAGTGTGTCTTGGGGGTCGAACTCAGGGAGGCATGTGTTGTGCTTGTTTTCAAGAAGGAACCGGTTCATCCGGTGGGTGAGCTAGCCCTAACAATCGGTTGGTTGTCACGAGAAAGAAATATGAACGATGTAAGATATAAACGGGAACCTAGGACTTTGGTTTCCATCCTATCATGAGCTCTCTCTATTACGGCTGACGGATGGAACACGATCGGATTCTAGGGTTTAGTGGTGAGACGTTGCCTCTAAGAGTGATACCTAGCGTCCCATGGGCCCGATATTCTGATCGATGCCCAGGATGATACGCTAGGTCTACCTGTGTTCGGTCGGTGGGCATTCTCATGTCCATTAACACCGACCGACTCCGGGAGCACTGAGCTCGCAACGATTGCTCCCAACATTTCATCCTGCCGTTCCCACGCGCTAGGATTCAATGTCTATGCTAGGGTTATGAGCTATGGTTAGGGGATCAAACGCCAGTTTTATTTCCCCTTGGCCCGACGGTCAGAGGCAGTCTTTCTCCCGCCAATGACAATAAAACACCCCGCGTAACCTTCTAAATTCCTAAATCCTATCGAAATCCTAATTCTATAGTCGTTCTAGGGAGAACCCATGAAGGGGTTTCCACCAATGCCCTAGATTGGGGAACTACTCACGATTCATAGCAAAAATATCAACACAACAAAATTTAACCATTGGAATAAAAATCAAGCAATAGAAATATGGAGCTAACAATAGTATTAATGTAATATCAAAGTTTCAGAACAATCAGAAAACTTACTAGACAGAATAAATTCGGAGCCGTCAAAAATCATAAAAAGACAGAAAATAACTGGGGATCCCTTCTAGGAAAAAAAACCTAGGGCTATATATAGAAAACACGACCACCCGATCAGTTGAAGTATCAACCGATCGGGTGAGTAGACGGTCGACATTGACTTCAGTTTTTCAGATACATCACCCGATCGCTGAACCGATCGGGTGACTCATTGAGTCGTTAGCTGGGAGATTTCGACTACAGATGAACCAATCGGGTGAGATGTCACCTGATCGGTTGGAATTTAGCTCCAAAAGACAGAGAGCTCTGTCGTTTTCACCCGATCACTGAACCGATCGGGTGAGATTCTCTTCACTGCTGCTCTTGTCCGGGTCGGATACTTGTGCACGAACCGATTGGGTGGGTCTGTCCACCCGATCGGTTGTATGGAATTCTTCGATGTTTGGCCCTCGGGATCGCGCGTGCCACCTCCTGTTGCTCCGGGGACTCATGATATCTGCTTTATATGTCCCCAATGCTGGCAATCTCCTGCATTGGCACAAAAACACAAAGAAGTGAAAGAAAACTAAAAATCACGAGAGAATGGATACGAAACGCCAGAAACAACGGAAAATCACGAAGAAGACGTGCATGAATATATAAAATATAAACGCACGTTAAAATCCCCAAGCTGAACCCTTCCTCATCCTCGAGGAAGACGAGTGAGAGTAGGAGCTCGGAGGGAAGAATAGAAAGGAAGAAACAGAAATAAAGAAGATAAAATCCTAGATCACCCGTCAGAGCCAAGGAAATCAATCGGGCCACACTAAGCAAGCATGCGATAAACACATCACTAAACACTGGAATTTGAGCCCACGCATTGAAGCGCAGTGAGTAAGGCCGTGAGCTAGCAGACGGTGTTACTATCTAAATTGTGCAATAAAGCATATACACATACCCAATGAATGACCCAAATATCGATTCAATTCGAATAAGCGGTGAATAATAACTCAAGCATGTATGAGAGTAGAGTTAGAATCGAAGCGTATCATGTGTCGGGGACTCCACTGCTAGGAACTAGAAGATCACCGCACTATTGCCTAGATAATCGTTAGAAAACTCCTAAGCCAAGTGTGTTCGAAAACGAAGGAGGTTGAGAAGGTGTGGAGTAGAACACTTGGTGCAAATTCTCGCCTTCCCATTATTCACGGTGGATAGGAATGGTATTCACAACGGGAATTTTTTTTGGGTTTTGGGTGTTTGTATTTTTTTTGGTTTTTGGCTATACATATATTTTTTTCCTTTCTTTTTTTCTTTTTGGGTTTTTCTTCTCTTTCTTTTTTTTCTTTTTGGACTTTTAAATTTTGGGCTATAAATTTGTGTACTCTCCCAAGTGGGAGAACGGTACACGACTAGGGGATTTGCCCAAGTAAAACAAAAAATAAATCGAATTCTAAACACTTGGGCAAAGGAAAAAAAATTTCGCAAATCAGAGCATAAGCAAAATGGGTTATCCTAGTCCTACTGGTAGAGTCCCGACACATGCGAATTGAACCGTAGTATATATATATATATATATATATATATATATATATATATATATATATATATATATATATATATATATATATATATATCTATATCTATATTATAAAAGAGGGATGTTATCAAGAGAAATTGGATAAGAGATATTGGACAAGAGATGAGAAATTGGATAAGAGATATTGGACAAGAGATGAGAAATTGGATAAGATAAGAGATATTGAATAAGATAAGAGAAATTGGATAAGTTAAAAGACATTGAATTTGAAATTTTAAATTTGAACAAAAATTTTGGGGGGAAATTAACTTTTGGGAGGAAAGAAACTCCATCGATAAAAGAAATTCTCTCTCGCATGTAACCCCCTCGCAAAAGCAACAGCCAGTGGCCTCTTCAATTCTCTCTTCATCTCCCTCCCCCCCAAAGCATCAGCCCCCCAAAAGCATCAGCCCAAATTCTCTCACGGTGGAGCATCGGCCAGCTGAATCACAAATAATCGTCACCGGAAAGCAGATCGAGATGATGATGAAGCTTATCTCGAACAATTTGGAGTGACCCACATCATCTCCAGGGATTTCTCATTTTTTTCAGTCCATTTTACATTTTTGATACAATTTGATGATGGGTCTTTTTCAGATATTGTTGAGTCTGCTTCAATTGTTTGCCCTAAATCTCCAGGTACGATGAAACCTCTATCCTCTCTCTCTTCCCACTCTCAATTCTGCAGCAAAAATGGTGTTTTATGCTCTTAATGTGACCTTGAAACCCTCAATCCATCAGAATCTCTTCAAATTTGTTGTAGATCTGTCTTCGTTCACCCGTTTTTTGACTCTTGCGAAATCTAATGAACTACCAATGGAGTCCTCTTGGCTTAATTCACTTACTACCATACAAGTAATTCTGTCACCTATCACCATTTAAGAAATATTGCCTTTGGCTCTTTGCTTTAATACACATATTTGTGCAGATGTGTGCCTGAATTGAACTTAAATGAGAGCTCATTTACATCAGTGCTTGATTTGTTTAAAATGGCTGTATTTTGTTAGCAGAATTTCCTCCATAGATTTTCTCCATATATTATTGATGTTGCTATTACATGAGCCTTTTATTAGCAGAATTTCCTCCATAGATTTTCTCCACCATAGTTGATAAAATTGTAGCTTTCTTTCTTCATGCTATGTCACTGTCAATGTAAATACTTTTGTTCTTTTTAATAGCCCAAGCGAAACTTTCAGTGTCGTTTTATGAATTTTTTGGGGTTATATGAATTGAGTTGATGCTATTTGAAACCAGACCTAATATTCTCTTTGTAGTAGGCATTTGCAAAGCAATAAATCAATTGAGAGCACCTAATATATATTTGCATATGAAATGAATAATTACATATTAAAAGGATACATATTTGATAGAATCAACATATATGGCAGTGTGAAGATTTGTTACCTCTCCATGTAAACACATATTTACTGATATGATTTCAACAGTCATTGATGGAGTGAAGTTGAGATCAATAATGGATAGATGAATAATGGATATGTAAGGGGAATAGGGATGAGAGTTCGGTCTTTTATTGGCAATATTGAAATATGCTGAGTACATGATTTGGGGATGACAAGCATGAAGTTCATCATTTTCGATAGAGATGCAAGTATCGTCACATCTGAGAAGAAAAACTATAGGGGTACAATTGGTTCTGATTGAAATTTTAAGTGAAAGATTTTGAATATGGTTCTCATCAAGTCAATTTTCCTTTTGAGGTTTTTCCTTGGATAGAGTACCGATCATAGGTGTTGGATGTGTTTTTAGGAAATCTCTCATTTATAGTTTATAAGGAATTGACCCATGTGATTATTCATATCATAACGTTATGTAACATTTAGTTCTGTCAATTATATGTTCGCTGGTAGACAACTTATTTCAGTTAATGTTTAAACATTATTTGCAATAATCATTCTCCTTGAATCTGAGTTCATTTCTACTTAATTACCATATAAAAACTTATCATGGTGTATATTAGTCAACGTTAACATATATCAAGCGGAGGCCAAGAACTTAGAGAAGAAATTTAAATCAAGCGGAGACCCGTAGCGTTTTTAAGGTATGCACATATCATATATCAACTCTGAGGATCAAATCAGAAGGCACAAATTTAAATTTTAGGGTTTTTGTCGATACTACTTTCTTGATTGTTTTATTTACATTTATTGTTTTTCATACATTTTTTTAATTGCACGAGATGGGATCATATAATTTATTCCTCAGGATTGACACAGCCGATGTATAAATAAACATGATCTTTTAATTTTTAGGACTTCAACATTTTTTTGTTTTATGACACAACCGCGGTATCATCCATCCTTCAACAACTTTGTGATGTTTGGGAACAGAGGTGTTACATCATTGGGCCGCCTGGATCTACGCCCATGTCGCAGGCTGTGACCTCCGATGGCTGCTACGGATACGGAGGCTTGCACTATTTTCTGAGGGGATATCTTAAATAATTATTAATGGTTAAATTTGTTTGAAAGTCTTTTTTCTAAAAAAATCGTTAAATTTCGTGACACAAGTTTCAATTTTTGATTGAATGGATCAAAGTTCTTCTATATTTCACATATTAGATTGGTATGCTTTATGATGATTTGGGAATGCTTAAAGGCATTTAATTGTTGCCCTAACCCTAATGTTTGAGTCATTATGCAATTCGTGTGTGGTTAAGAATTAATTGTTATATTTGTGGTTGTTTGTTATGTGTTTTTGGGATATTGACTGTGATTATTGGCTAAATTTGGTAACAGATCATGCATTGTTGGATGGGCCGATAGACAAGAATCTTACTGGTAAATGATATTAACTTGATTATTAATGTTTATATTTTTTGAAAGTCTTTTTGCTAATAATTTGTTCAATTTCGTGGCACAAGTTTCATTTTTTGACTGAATGGATCAAAGTTCTTATATATTTCATATATTAGATTAGTCTGCTTTTATGATGATTTGTGAATTCTTTTTTTTAATCAGAAAGGAAAACACAAACGTTCTCTAGAAGTATATTATTGTTGTTCATAAGCGATGATTGTTCCACAATTCAATCATTCAAAATTCATCCCATATCCTGTTACATCTAATCCTTAGGCTCAGTAAACATCATGTTATGAAGGATTATGTTGAAGGATACCATGAACTTTCTGCAAAAACAAAGACATTCTTTTCCACCGCAATTGCTGAATGTATGTTTCATTCTATATGGTGGGGGTTTGTATGATAATAGAAAGTGTGATTGATATGGTAATATCAATTATGAAGGTACCCTGCCAGTATACATGTATCAAATTGAACATCAACAGTATTTGTAACAAATTACATTAGAGTTATTTTGTATATTCCACGTCATTGCAACATTTACATCAGATTTCTCGCGCATCTTATTTTCTTGGTGGGAATTGGCATGCATCAGATCTTATTTATTTATTTGAAACATTTGAGGACCACACATATCTGGCTTCGACTCCGTTGCATTAATTTCTAAGATGATTGAAACTAACACCATTATATCTATATCATTTTTCTGAGTCTGGTGTTTTATGGTGGCAATGCTGACTCTGGACAAAATTATAAATTCATGAGTATCATCCTCCTGTTATTTTTTTAAATGATTGCTTATGATATAATGTTGCTTTTTAAAAATATTATGTTTATGAATTTAGGTTTGTCTAATAATGACACTTACAGAAGATGTAATAATTTCCCCAAGTACGTGCCATTACAAACTTGAATTATTTGTATAGCATTTTCATAGTCCATGATCTTTTCTTTTGGAAAATTTTTCATAATTTTAATTACTATAATTCACATATAATGTGAAGACAAAAGTAGAAACTATGCTAATACTGAACAAATGACTAAAAAGACGTTATCACTCTTAGGAACTAAGTTATTTACATTGACCTTGAGGGTTGGTGTATCTGTCCTGGGTAAAGATTGCAGTTGATATTGGGTCTCTTTGTTGTTTTCTTTTCAGCTTTTGCAGCCCGTCAGTTTTGTTTAACTTGGAGGAAACTCATGGATTCTGGCAAACTGAATGAATTATGTGCATATTTTTGTTGTTGCAATTTCCAGATTTTTTCTTGGAAAAGTTAGCTTTTTGTTAGGTTTTTATTAGGTGATCATGTTCTCTGTCAAAATTTGAATGTCATAGATGTTTCTGAAGACGTGCACTATCAGTGGCAAGTCCAGGCCTAGACTTGACATACTAGCAATGCTTACCTACTACCACATGCCCAGGTTTGTGTTATGTTTTAATTCAATTTGCTTAAATTTACTTAAATTTACATATCTGTCATTGGGTTTGATGTATGGGAAATTCTTTTGCACAGTTCTGACCACATGGATTTTGATGTATGAGGTTTTGCAAGGTCGTTCCCACGTCACTCATGCATCATTTTCATGTATTGTCTTGAAAAAATAAAGAAAGATAGGGGAAGGAATGCATGAAATGAATTTTGCAGTATGGTCTACTGTAGATACTATTGTTGTATTTTTGACTGACTTCGTTCAAGTTGATGTGAAGGTACTAAATCATTCAATATTGTGCTCATCTTGGACATGTCAGTTGACTGTAAAATTCTGTTGTGTTGTCTAATTACCATTTGTTCTTTAATTTTCAGGATTTTCTTCTTCCAGCAGAGGAAATTGTTGGTGCTATTGTTGGAACCATTGAGTTCCAAGATAATTAAATTATGGACTGATTACCTTCTGTTGGACATATCCAACACTTTCATCTAACCATTGGTGGTACATTATCAAATGCGGGAGTCATCGATCAAGCATTCTGGCATGGGTCACAGATTAGCAATGTCCACCAGCTGGAAGTAGTGACAGGTTTTTCATCAAATGACATTTTAACAATCTGGTAAAAAGCAACATCGGCTTTTTTGCTAACCTGACCATATTTCTCACACCAAACAGAAAATGCTGACATCTTCTTTGGCGTTCTTGGGGGCCTGGGTCAGTTTTGAATCATCATAAAAGCAAGACACACACTAGAACCTGCATCAAAAATGGTAACAAAGGACATTTCACTGTAACAACTGCAGTAATAACTTGCACATGCACATTCACAAATTGTACTCATGAGCTCAATAACTTTTTTTGTTGCAGGTAAAATTGATCAAGAGTTCTGTACTCAGACATGGGTGTATAGTCACCTTCAATTGGCAGCAAGTTTTTCTATTGGAAATCTCTCTCTTCTCTCAATCTCAAAATCAATATTTTTTGGGACAAAAGCTACTACCCAACTGGAGCCAGAAACCCTGACTACTACCCAAGATTACACAGAACAACCACTGCCTTCAACCAACAGAGCTGGTGGTGATAATCTCATAACAGCAATAGCTGAAGAAGAGGGTGACTGCCTCAAAATTTATGGAGCGACAATCAACCTTCAACAATCATCAATAATCAAGAAGGTGATGTATCAATGTCATCAAATGATCATTTTTATCAAAATTTTCATTTTAAATCCTCTCATGGGTTTCGATTTGACCTGTTACGCTCCACTGCGAGCTCACTGTCAAACAGCGAAACTTATTGTTGGAGCCAGGTAGCAGCATGTCCTAGAGAGAAAGAGGATCTTACATTAATCAAGAAGGTGATGTATCACTTTTTGTGCAGGTATGTCTTCTCTCCAATGTTCTCAAGTGTATGCCTTCTCACCAAAGTTAAATGAATTGCAATTCATTTTCAGTTGCATGTCTTCTCTCCAAAAATGAATTTCCTGAGAGTAAAAAAAAACTAGGGCAACAGAGAAATAGGTGACCGCCTCAAAATTTATGGAGCGATAATGAACCTTCAACAATCATCAATAATCAAGAAGGTGATGTATCAATGTAATAAGATCATTATTTTCAAAATTTTCATTTTAAATCCTCTCATGGATTTTGGTTTGATCTATTATGATCCACATCGAGCTCACTCTCAAGGAGTGGAATTTGCTGTTGGAGCGAGGAAGCAGCGTGTCATCCAGAAGAGAAAGAGTAGCTTTTATTAATCAAGAAATTGATGTATCACTTTTAATCCATGATCTTGAAACATGAAGTGTGTTTCAAAAAATTTAAATTTTAAATTTTCTTCTTCTTATTAGTGTGAAATTTTTTGTTGCCATGAGAGGAGGAGAAATCTTGAAATTGAGACCACGGGTACAACATCTCTATCACCGCCATTGAACAGACCCTCGACGAGTTCTGATTGGTCTACGGTGACAATACCGAGCTCTAGAATCTCAAGATCGAGTCGGTTCTGCTTCGCGATCCACCCAAAAGGTAACTTTTTTTACTAATGATGCTTGAAATTATTGAGTAGTTATTGTGTTATTTGCTAAAAATTACAATTTTTCTTGAAATTGAGAAAAAAATGTTGCAATAGTAACAAAATGGTTTTAAGGTTAAGCATAATTCATTCATCAAAAGGTGAGAACAGAGGGTTGTCCCCCTTTTTTTTTCTGTTTTTCTTTCTTATGATATATTGCCATAGCTGGGTCTTTCATTATTATTAAAAAGATAAAAAAGAAGAAAAAAGAAAAAGTAAATTCAACCATGAACTTTTCTGCAAGTTCTGCTAAATTTGTCGACACAATAACTAATAATCCCAACAACCAGCAAGGTTTGTCACTAATGCCATAAAATCTGAGAATGATGTTTTAATGCTTTTGTCACTAATGCCATAACCCGTGCTTTCTTATGCAAGAAGTGGGATTGTGAAAACTTCCAAAAGTTTATCTGTTTCTTAGTTAAGAATATCCTGTTAAATATTGTGATTTTGCAATTTAAAATTTGTCTCTCAAATTGGTGAATCAAAATGAAGTAGGCCATAATATTATGAAATTTGTATTGTGGTACTACATGGTTAGATGGTATATACATTGATGTGAAATCTGATCTTGATGCTATTTTTGTAATGCCCATTTGGGAAATTCTTGAAGTTCAGTTCTTGGTTATAATCATGTGATTATTTATAATATACCAATAAAATCTGAAAATCTGGCACTAATAATACCATTAAATCTGAAAATCTTAAAATAATACAAATAAAAGCTGAAAATAATACCAATAAAATCTGAAAATATGAAAATAACTAATAATACCTTAAATTCTGAAAATGATGTTTTAATGTTTTTGTCACTAATGCCATACCCATTGCTTTCTTATGCACGAAGTGTGATTGTGAATGTTTCCAAATTATCTTAACTAATCTGAAGCTGTTTGAGTGAAATTGGAGCGGGAGTGGTGGGGCACCAGAGAAGGTGAATCTGGAGCAATTTGAGTGGTTGAGGATCTATATATCGCTTTCAATAATGGAGGAGGATGATGATTTTCTAGCCATGAAGGGGACCAAGCTCCTCCAGCGGCCCAAGAAGAGGGCTAACAACGTTGGTGAGACTCTTCAGGTAATTATCTTGATTAAAAAAATAATACTCCTCAGTTTAATTCTACTAATAATTATCATGTTTGCAATTGACATTTTTTTTCAGATTGAAGTACTGTTTTCAAGGGATGTGGCTTTCAGATTTGAGGGAACGGTATGATGTAGGGGAAAAGAAATGCATGAAGAAGGTAATTACTTATAATTAATTAATAACATTATCCATCAAAAATGGTAATAAACAATTAATTTAGTTACATGCTTTTATAGTAAATTGACCAATTTGTGGGGATAATGTTAAATGGTGTAGTTGTCACTCTCTATGTCCTCAAAAATTTTACAACTGAATAAACATTCACACCCTCTCTCTGTCCTCTTAAAGAAGCACGATGCAAGGACTTGAGTCTTCCTTCTGGGAAAAATAAATAGGCATGGGTTTATGCTCAAGAAATAGGTGAGGTCTACAGACCAAGTGTAGTTGAATTAAGATTGTTGAGAGATGATGAATTTCAGCGATGTGTACTTACCAGATGTTAGAAATAGTTAAATTGCCCTTCTCATCATTGACCCGGTTTTAATTTTATGACAGTTAAAAGCTAGATAACTGCTGTAGGAAATGTGGGGAGAGAGCATATGTAGTTAAACTTGGGCTACGAATAGCTTAAGACATTTGCACTGGAGATTGATGAGTGCACCAGTGTGTAGGATCCAACCAGTTTGTAGGACCCCATGGTTCTGCAATTCCTGAATCATACCCTGATCTACCTAGATGTAAATTCTTTGACGAAGCGATGCGTCATCTACCAATTTGTCAGTGGTATGCACCTCCATCTGTTGCATCCTTTCTCAGGCCATGCTCTAAAGGTTATCCATTTTTTCATTTCTTTTTTCTAATCTTAATAGTAGCATATTCATATTTTTTGCACCCTTGGAGTGATCCTAATGGGTTTAATAAAATCTATTTTCCAACTCAGCATCTCACTTCTGATGCTAATAATTTAATCATAAAATACAATGGCGTCATGGATTAACTTTATTTAAAGGGAAATAGTACTAATCAAAATGTTTGTAGCTATAGTCTACTATTAATATGACATATTGGTATGTATCTTAGGCCCCTTCACCCTTTGATCTATAATCTTTAAGGATGCATTTTTAAAATGTTGACATCTGAGTGTATGCTATTGCTCGGGCATTTGGCATTGAGAGAAAAAAATGTTTTAGTTGTACATTTAAACAAAGTTTGTACTTGTGATGTTCAGGAAGCGGAAGCGTATGCTCAGGACCAGGCTGATAAGGATTTATGTTGTTTTGGTGCTGATGATCATGCTATAGCTTTCTCTGACATTATTATGAAGAAGTCCCTGTTTGTCTGTGATAAGAGCATGTTTGCATCTTACACTTATATTCTCATTTGTTCTTCCTTCATGCTTGAAATGACATTTATCTCTGTTGAGTATATTTATTGTCCTTTTAATAGTTTCTTGGACCTGACATGCAAAATGTGTCTTATGAATGGGTTCAGGCCGGCATGTTACCTGATCAGCCCAGCCCAAAAAATCATGGTATAATCCTGTTTCAAATGGGCATCGGGTTGGTCTGCATCCGAAAGATTGACTTGAATGGATTTCCGTCCAAACATGATGACCTGCCCACTTAGAGCTGATATCGGGCCCGATGCCTGATGAATCAGCGAATCGTCAATTGTTATTCCATAATGATGTTGTTGTGCACCACAGGTGGAACTTTTCTATACTGGTTTTGAGCACAATTGAGGCTATGCATCACTGATTCAAAGCTGGTAAAACAAGTGCTGTCAAATAAATTCTGGTTCTATGTCAAGACAAAACCACCAGCAGGGATATTGGCTATCTTGGGTAGGGGATTGGTTTTAACAGAAGGCACAGAGTGGGCTAGACACCTGAGGGTTGTTAGCCCTGCTTTCAACATGGGCAAGCTCAAGGTCAGGTTCATTTGATCCTCTTCTCGACCCTTTTGTCTATAACACCACTGACTTGACACTGCAATCAATAAACCATAGTAGCTTCAGAAAATTTTTAGTACTTTTTTGGCATATCTCTAAGTTTAAGTATAATATAACCCTTTATATATGGTTTATACACAGAATCATAATGCAAATAAAACTGTAATACATGACGCAGTCTAATTCATTAAACATTCTAATCAAGGACAGACCAAATAAGGTAGTCCTAAATAAATTAAGTATAAGAAATTCTTTTCAGCAAATCTTATATTGCGATTGGTGTTATACATCTATCATTTGTATAATAATATACTTTAGCTCTATATGTAGCAGTTTCAATGCTGATGTGTCAGCATCTCTCTCATCTTTCCCAGAGTTTCCTTTTTCACTGAAGTATGACCAAAGCTCAATGTACAATTTCAAACTTCTAGGAGTAAAGAGCCTTGCAAATGCTTAACTACATGAGTGTGATTTTTAGGTGATAACAAAAAAATGGCAGACTACACATTATCGATGCTAAACTGCTGTCATGATCAGGTGGCTCGAGCCGAAGGGAAGCATAATGCGATAGAGGTCAATAGGCAGTTCCAGGAGCTAACATCAGATGTGATCTCACGTACTGCTTTCGAAAGCAGTTTCATTGAGGGAAAGGAAGTATTTTCGGCACAGAAAGAGCTGGTTATGCTTACTTTAGCTACTCTCCTCAAAATAGACATTCCTGGACTCATGTACTCTTTCACTTTACTTTGATGCATGATGTTTCATTTGTACTATTTTCAATCCCATGCTCTTTATTTGCAGATATATCCCGACTAAGTAACATATAGAGAAATGGAGGCTCGAAAGGAAAATGAGGGAAATGTTGATGAGAATAATCCAGAGCAGATCAGAGTTGAAGGATTCAAGCTATGGGAACGATCTACTTGGCTTAATGATGGAATTGGCTCTGGAGCAGGAGGGCATGTGGCTAAACATGGATGAGATCATCATGTTCAACCCTAAGAATATGACTCCTATGCGGGCATCACCACAGCCAACGATGGCAAAACCCTCACCCAACACCACAAGAATCGAGCACGAGGCATTTGCTTTCACTGTTGACTGAGAAGAAGAGGGCAAAGGCGGAGCTTGGTAACAAAGCTTCCCTCTAGACATATATAGCATTCATCGATTGCATGCATGCGTGCATGCATTCCTTTGTAACTTAATTTTCCACCTTTTGTAGATGGCCTGGTAGAAGTGAAAGAACACAATCTCTCAAATTAAAAAGGATTCTTATTATTAGGAAAGGAAAGAAAAATTAAAGCACTCAATCTTTTGAGGATGCAGTTTGTGAATTTAGCCCTATTATTTGTTTGCTTTCCTTTGCAACTTATTATTCTGTAACATCAAGGTTCTCTTTATTTTTTGTTTGCTTTCCTAATTCCTAGCAGTATATCCATTCAGATATTTCATATGGATTATTCTGTATCATGACCGACCCCATGATTTTTTGTTCTGTAACTTTCTCAGGCCATGCTCTAGGGGTTATCAGATATGTATGAGGAATGGGACAAACGTCGTCATATATTATCTCTCCTCAATTTCTCCCTCAAGGTAACAAATATAAAACCTTTTGTGCTTTTTTTGTAAGAATTTGATATAGGCCAGGAGCTGTTTGTGAAAATTCCTATATGAATGTGAATTGATAGTGTTAGGGGATTGTTAGTTATTTTACTGTTATAACAATTGAAAATTGAAAAGGGCGGAAAATTTTCAATTTTTTAAACAGCCCTCAACGTCTCTACATGTGCGGTAACTGAAGTCTCATCTTATTTCTCTTTAACTTTTTTGGGGAGAAAATTTCAATGTTTTAACTTTTGAGATGAAATAAATCCTAAAGTTGAGTTGTTGAGTAAACTTTTAGAGATGTCAGCCTCCTTCAGCAATTCTTCGAGCAAAGTTAAGTTGAGTTTTATTCTGTTTTATTTTAAAGAACATGGTAAAGTCCATGCACTGCTCAATTACACCACTTAGTTAACCTTTAGTCTCTCTAAATTGCAACAGATGATCAGATGATCAGATGATCAGATAACCTTCAGCCTTCGGATGATCGCCTTCAGACGCCGCTCAATTACACCTCTCAGGCTCTAAGCCATGATTAGATGATGAAAAAAGTGAGAAATTTCAACACATTCTTTCTAGATGTCAAATTGCTTGGTGGGTTAAAATGAAGGATGTACGCTATGGGGATGCTTTGCAGGCAAGCATGGGGCTGTCACCAGCTTTGAATGTGGTCAACGCCAATGTTAGGAAGTTAGAGATCCTGATAATTGAGGTTTCGTTTGGTTCTCAATTTCTACACCTATTTTTCTGACTTAGGATATGTTTTTGCTACTGAAATTAAGTATCTGTTCTGTTAGTAGTTATCTGCTTTATGTATCTATTCTACTCTGAGTATCTGTTATGTTCTCCATCTGTTGGGTGTACTTATGTTAGTAGTTAAGTTTGTTCGTGAATCAACTTTTTTAGTAGTTAAGTATTCGTGAATTAACAATTCTGTTAGTAGTTAAGGTTGTACTTCTGTTAGTAGTTAAGTTTATGCTACCGATCTCCATCGACATTTCCCAAATTTTCCAGAGTTCCAAACTTTGCCGCTAAACGTTCATCTTACTTTCAACTGGGTGGAAGTGCTTTGTTGTTATCAAAACATCTCTGTTTTTTGAGATTTTTTGTCCTTAACATCTTTTTTTAAGTTCTCTGGTTATTTTATTGTGTGTTGTATCTCATTTGCATTTAATCATCTGCAACACAAAAGCTTGGTTAACTATTTTTTTGTTTTTTCATGTATCAGTATTCCCTCAACAGAAAAAGTCATGTAGCCATTTTGGTGCACGTTGTTGTTAATTTATTGTTGTTTGGTTTGCTTCATACTTCCTTTGTTTATTTTGTTCCAAGAGAGTGGATCAAGTAATTTTGGTGTTGGTGTTGTATATGGTAGATTCCAATAGAATTTTTTTCATATAGTTTTTAGGGGTTCAA
Organism: Scilla litardierei; assembly: GCA_030789695.1. NCBI lineage: Eukaryota > Viridiplantae > Streptophyta > Magnoliopsida > Asparagales > Asparagaceae > Scilla > Scilla litardierei. The sequence goes on from CM061133.1 coordinate 236,232,610, forward strand.
ATAGTGAAACCGTTTCTTTTATGGTTAAAAGTGGGTCCTAACTATATAAAGTTTTGTAAAAAGAGATTCTGATAGATTTTTACCTGTTAACACTGAAATTAATTGCAATTATCTGTATGAGTTTAGAATTGCAGAATAACTACTGTTTGATGAAATGTTTGATGAAATGTTTGAACAGAACTTGCATTAGCTGCTTGCGACTCTACGTACTCTTAGTAGAGGACAAGAACAAAAAATCTAACTTGCACGAGCAGCTTAGCAAGGATTCAAAGTTACAAAAGCATGGAGTTTTCAAGTGGGGCTGATAGATATCTCTTAGATGACATTTTCATGAGCAGCTTACCAGGATTGATAGATATCTCTTTAATGACATTTTCAGTGCTTGGATATTCCAAAAGCAAGACAACTGTTTCAGGTTTTTTCTTTTCTTTGATACATATTTCAGGTTTTTTCTAAGTATATGGTTATATATTCATTTTCTTTCTAAATCGTTAATGTGTTATAGAAGTAACTATCCAAGAAAAAAGAAAATGGATAGATTCTTCTGTTCAGTGTCCTGAATACTGCCAGTTTCAGCATTAAGTTCCTTTGGACCTTTAGAAGTTAGTTTATGAGAACATAGTCTTTTGCCTAATTACCAATAATGAGAAGACTCAACCATTATTCTTAGTTATATGAACATGATATGCTTCTTATGCAGGCTTGCTTGATGGACCGACTTAAACAGAAGACTAAACTTTATGACCAATCAAGCTGAGTTTCTTCAATCAGCAGATATTATCCTGGTAAGCAACAAGTAAAACATAAAAAAATATTATCATGTTACTACAACCTTAACAGTGGCATATGTATTCAAATGTGCACTTAACACATATAACATATATAATCTTTGAAGCTGAGCAATTTAGTATGAGGGATAATTCAGATTGTAGTTACAATAGCATGTGTCTTTCTAACTATAGGAATGATAATAAAGACCAATGAGAAAAATTTTCTGGCAGGCTATGCAAAATTAAAGGATCACAACGGCTGGAAAGTTTGATGTGCTCCTACATCAGTGCAATGAATTTCAAATGTTACTCAAGGCTCAAAATCAAGCTCCTGGATTAATCATCAAAACTGGTGTCAGACTAGATACCATTGCAGGGAGAGAAGTCAGATGAGATATGTTTAGCATCAGACTGGACGCTACTTTAGGAGGTATAAAAGGCCTCACAAGGGAAGAAGAAAGCAGAGGTATAAAATTTTTAGACATTGCATGTACAAAAGTCAACATAATATCCCTTATCTTTGGGGCTTTTGAATATGAGGTTCATACTTTGTTGAAGCTTTTGCATGCCTACTTCACAGATGCCTATGGCATGGCTGATGTATCAATCTAGCTATAGCGAGATGAACCTCCATCACGAGTTGACTCAATGCTTTAACACACAGTACCAACCTAGCTGCAGACGGATGAACATCCATCATGAGCTGAATCAATGCTTTAATACATAAGTTCCAACCTAGCTACAGAGGGATGAACCTCCATCACGAGCTGAATCAATGCTTTAATGCACAAGGCTAGCTCTGTCTCCTTTAAGTATATGTTCAAACATTAGAAATGATGTATCTGTGATAAAATCTGTGTTAATTAGTAAGGTAGTAGTGCTGGAGATCATACGGCTCATGTTTTGATTTCCTTTGCTAGCTGACATAGTTATACTTCTGCTATTGCGATTAGGGAATATGTATGAGGTCCTTTTATGCAGCTATGAAGGTTGGGGATTGTTCAGAATGTATGTTTCTTGAATTTTCTCGGTCTCAAGTATATTGTTGTGAATAAAGCTATTACTTATTCTTGAGTTTTCCAAGTTATTTATTTTTGTTCTAGCAGTCCCATATTTATAACTTACATTAGGCCATTTTCAGGCTATCCAAAATCTTGTGCAAAACTGCAAGCATTGACATCATTGATGGTTTGCTTGTGGACAGATATGAGAAACATGGTGATGCTTTTTTCCATCAACTGTAAGATCAATCGAGACTGATTGGATAATTATTCTTGATTTCTCTTTTATGCTTTATTATCAAATTTCATCGGGAATATCACGGTGAATAGCTGCATGCTTTCTTGGTAAAATTGTGATGTTTTTGCAGATGTCTTTGCTCTTCGCTGCAAACAAAGAATCTCCTGGAACAATGTACCTTCGCCATCAGTTGGTATTACAATGTGGTGGACAATCAATAAATTTATCAACATCTCTCAAATTAGGGATTTTGTGATTGAAAAGTTGTGGGTTTCATATTTTTGGGTGGCGTGCGCATGTTTGCAGCTAAATACAACATTTGAAATTTAATGTAATGTGTATGCAAGGATGCACTTGGATTTGCACCTTCTTGGCTCTTATGGCTAAGTTATGTGTTTGCCCCTATTTGATAGAAATTCTATTCTTTGCCAGAATTTATGTAATTTGTATGCAATCATATTGATTCATGTATAGCATCTTTTTGCTATTGTGCCCTTCTAGAATTACAAGTGAGGCTGGTATGATAAATCTCGCTTTTCCTTACATAATGGTACTGATAGTAACTGTAGATTATTTTGATTCCTAAATGGAGGTTATTAATATATTTTTAGCTTCTTATGTCAGATGGCAGATGTTTGGAGGAAGGAGCAGAGAATTTTAATGAAGCATGTGCAGTTATTAGGAACCGGTTGAGCCCTCATCTGTTGAAATACAGATCCATAGAAGAGTAAGATCATCAGCATCAGAAGCATCAGCATCAGGAAGATGATGGTAGCAACAGTGACACAAACTCTAGCGAGGGCTGAGGATCATTCGGGAGGGCTACTTCGACCAGCGAGGGTTGAGGATCATTCGGGGGTACCTGGCCTTTATTTTGGACTGAGGATATGGATCGGGCCAACATGTTCTTCATCCCAATCTCCTGCTGAAAATTGAGAGGAAATGTACAAAAAATATTTTGTTTTAGTTCTCGACATTAAATTTGAAATTAATTGGTAAACAAATATTATAGGAACAATGTTACACAGTTTGCCATTCCAATTATTGCTTGGTTTTATTAAATCCCATAGGCTCCATCAATGTAAGTTCATTTCTTTTCTTATCTATCTTTGGCTTGGGTTTCGTAAACATTCAACTATCGCAATTTCGCTTCTGTGTTGCTTTGTTGAGATCACACTATGAAAGCGCCAACCTCTCACTTGGATGTTATTTAATACCTCTCACTTGGATGTTCCAGGATTTTTGAAATGCAAATGCATGTTCAAGGTTTTCAAATAGCTTAGAAATTTTTCATGATGGTTCAAGTCTCATGTTCCAAGTAAAACATCCAATATGTTTGTGTTAGTTTAATTAGATTAGAAATTTCCAGGATGTTTTGATACCTGTGCAATAATTTAATATGTTGAAGTTCTCATATTAGTATAATTTAATATGTTCCAAGATGTTTGTGTTAATTTAATTAGTTTAATTTAATTTCGGTTCCAGGATTTTTGTTCCAGGATTTTTGAAATACAAATGCAAATTAGATGATTTTCGTATATAAACTAGAACCGAAATTAAATCCTGGAACAAAATTTTAATACCTCTCACTTGGATGTTAATTTAATGCCTCTCACTTGGTGTTCCAGGATTTTTGAAACGCAAATGCATGTTCCAAGTTTTCAAATAGCTTAGAAATTTCTCACGATGGTTCAAGTTTCATGGTCCAAGTAAAACATCCAAGTGAGAGGTTTTAATTAACATCCAATTGGGGGTTGATCTCAGCTTTAAAATTGGTTCATTTTTGATGTTGTTAGTCAGCAAGATCAGGATCATAAATACGATCTTTCATTTTGGTATTTTAGATAACATGATCAGGATCACAAATACATATACTCTGTGATGAGAGAGTATTAAGTTTGATAATTAGAATTTATCAACTTTGTTCATAATATACAAAGTTCTCTGTTTTTCTAACCCTGCAAGAATAGTTCATTTATTCAAATGAAACTACATGTGCTCGATGTTGAGAACTCAAATACATGCATGTTAACTAAAAAGAGAACTCAAAAGAGAATTAATGCATGTCAACTCAAAAGAGAACTCAAATGTGCTCTGGGTTTTGATAGCAGCCCTGAACATCAAGTTGTTAACTTAACTTTGTTGATGAGCTGGAACCATCATGTTGGTAAATATATGAGAACGTGAACACTCTTCATTTTTAAACATCAAAAGTGTTTTAGTTAACATGCACAATTTGATATTTTAGAGTAAATCAGTTGGTTATTTTTAATTTTTATTTAACAATTAAATTTTATGGGGGAATTTAATTTTTTGGGAAACTAAATTCTTTGAGAGAACTAAATTTTGGAAGAACTAAAATATTTGTGGAGTTGATTAACAATTATTGCACTTTAATTATCGATGTTCGTTTAAATTTAGGGGATCCAAGATTTTGAGGAAGGAATATTTTAACTGAACTTGCCCTTAGGGCACGGGTTATGACTATATATATAGATATATATTAAAACACTGCTGTTTTTGAATTCTAGGGCTGACTAGGAAAAGCTGACTAGAACAAACAGATTGATAGAAAGACGGCTTGGATTTAATCTTGAGTAATGAATGGTTGAGATAAGATTTTGTGAAAAGTTTTGGAGGGAAAAACATTTTTAGGGAAATGAAAGTTTCTGGGAAAATGAAACTTTATGGGGACTGAAAGTTTCGGGGGAATAGTAGAGTGCACACAATTAATGCATTTAGTAAAAAAAACTTTAACTTGCACTTAATGCCGTAGATCGAATGATCTCTCTCTCAACACGGGGCCCACCGTCTCTTCGACGCATGTGGCAACAAGATTAGAATAATTTCTCGCGCCCTCCCGTGTCCGATAAATTGTTCCACGCCGAAGGCACCCGCACCGATTTTTTATGCTAATTTGTTGTTCCGTATCGAAGGTGCCCGCGCCGAATTTGTTGTTTCGCACCGAAGGTGTCCATGCCGCTAAATATTTTTACGCTAATTTGTTGTTCCGCGCAATTTTGGTTGTGGAAATAATTTTTTGGGGAACAAAGATTTCGCGGGGGAAAATCATAAATGAACTGTGCCCGCGGGCACGGGTTATGACTAGTATATATATATATATATATATATATATATATATATATATATATATATATATATATATATATATATAATTCATGCAAAGAGAAGCAGACAGTGAGGCAAAATACCACATATTCAAAATTGAAGTATGATAGTCTAGGGTCAACCAAGGACAGGTATATAAAAAAATCACAAAGTAGAAGCACACCAACTAGCTAGTCACGACACACGACTCACATAAAAGCAAAGTGAACCCACGAAGCATGAAATGCAATAGGACTCGGCGTCCTAGGGTTAGTAAAGGTGGTTATCGTAGCTAAGCTAGGTGTGTGTGTTGGGTTCCGTGGCAGTTCATCATGTGGGGTCATCTCTAGGAGAGGGAGAACAAAAGGATGAGAAGAAAAAGAAAAACACGATGAAAAAGACTCAAAAATGTGAAAAAGACACAACTGACGCACAAAGTGCGACTCCCCAAGTTGAAACTTGCATTGCCCTCAATGCAATAGTAGTAAATATGGGAGGGCAACGAAAATGGGAGGGAAGTACGCACCGACACAAAAAGATGAAAAACATGAAAAACACACAAACAAAACAGAAAAATGAAGAAGAAGAAACACACAAATAAAAGATATAAAAACACATCCAAAGAACACATATAAACAAGCACATGACAATAACAGCACACGACAACATGCACAAAAATCGATTTCCCCCAAGCTGATCATGAAAATGCTAGCAAAATGATATGATCAATGGTGGTGCAGAAATAATGTGCTAGGGGAAGTCAATCTGAGCTACTGGCGGAAGAGTGTAGGGTGAGGGTGAGGAGGGTGGTGAATAGTGGACGAAAGAATCTTGCGAGGACGAAGGAGAGGGTGTGCCGACAGGAGAAAGAGGGGCAACGGGCTGGATCACTGGTGGATCGAAATTTATTGGTGGATCGTGGTGGATAATGATGGCACCGGATGAACCGACACACGGGTGCCAATCGGGAGGTTCCAAGGGTGAAAAATGTACGAGTGTGGAATACCAAGGATCCGGATAGAACTCCCAAGGTAAATGAGAAAAGCGAATGGGGATTCGCTTAGAAGATGATGGTGGGAGGATGGCAAATGGAGTATTGTTAGGACCGTAAAGGTAGACCGCATGTTCATGACCGAAAGGAGTGATCATACCGATATCGATCAAGTAGTCGTGATCGATACTGGTTTGACCCGGCAGAATTGGGAGGTCGGCCGGTAGCCTCAAGACATGACTGACAATTAGACTGATCATCCCACCACATCAGATAGATCCAGAAGCTGAACGGCTAACAGATAAAATCTCGTGGATGATCCAACGGGAGGTGATTATGAGCAATGGGACATGTCCATGGAGCTGTCGTGGGACATGGCATAAAGAAAGAAAAGCGCATCCATAGACACCGTGGAAACATCTACGTGGAAAAAGATGGTGTTGGCAAAGAGGCAGTGGGCGAAGCGGTAGCATGGATGTATGATGTAGGAGGCAAGTGCCCCCGATGGAAAGGTGGTAAACCGGGTGAATCGTTGCTAAACACCATCGTCCCAAAAGTAAGAATAGATATCAGACCGATTATGAGTTGACATTCAATATAACGATCGGGTTGAGGGAAATTCAGAGAATTGTTAAGCTCGGTAAAATTCATTGAAAAATTGGCATTGAAAGCGTGGAAAGTGAAACACAAATCGAAACCTTCGAGAGAACTAAGGAACTCTAGTGTGAGATTCTGGTGTGTGTGGGCATGAGCACGCAAAAGGAAATCACACCCAATGCATTCGAAAAGTTTGGCTACGCCCCGCAAAAGTCCGAGAGATTCGAGCGTGGGGCGATCAGCAAAAAGGGTATGTCACATGGGGCGATAAAGAAGGACGTGCTGTCACGCCCCGCTTCCCAAAAACGTGGAGGCGAAGCGTGAGAAGGTCCGCTCAGACTTGAAGCTACAAAGCTGCAAGTCCGATAAGCGTCAATCAAATTTAACTGCAGGTACTCGTAACATGAAACGAAACAAAGATAATAATAACGAAAGAGACAAAAGAAACATCTCAGAATATCCATAATAATAAATCTCAACATCGCAGAAAAGCCACCATGCTAAAATAAAAGAGTCTAAAAGAGGCCCAGCATGGCCGACAAAAGTACAAAGAACGAAAACAAAGTAATGGTGCAAGCACCGACAACTAACAGCAAGCTAAAGTAAAAGCAGCTCAACAGTCACTAAGACTGGTCTCCGGTGTCCTCGTACTCCTCAACGAACGTAGGCTCAGGCTCAGCGTCAGCAAACACCTCGTCCTCAACGACTGTCTCTGGCTCAGGGTCTAACATGTGACACCCAAAAGAGCAAGGGGCACATGTCAGCAAGTCTAAAAAGACTTGTGCAAGTGAAACTGAAAGTACAAGTAAAAGCAACCTAAAAGTTCTAGCATGATGACATGGCCGTTTAAGTATGAGTGCAACAGGTAAAGTAAAGCGAAGTAAAGTACGAGCATGACATGACATTCACAAGACAAGTACAAGACAAGAAAAGTAAGCACCTCGTGCACAGAGTTCACGCCTTACAGCTGAAGAGGCTGTACGGGCACACTTCTACGCTGAGTGGTCGCTCAACCCTACCCCTCCACGTGTATCGAGCCAGGGCCTTACCCCCGAACGAGAATGCTCGCTTCTGGATCACGAGCCAGGAAGTGTTTTTAACAAGTATGGCGTAGGGGTGCACCTAGCCCGGGACAAGCAAGTACAAGTATGTAGCGTGTGCTACGAATGCGACAATCAATGCATGGATGACATGACATGGCAAGTAGCAAAGCGTACAGGTAAGGAAAGTAAACGTGACAGTTAAGCATGCATGATCAACAAGTTTAAGGGGTTGGATCTAGCTTCGTTGTCAAGCTAGATCATTTAGGTGACGGATCTAGTTTCGTTGTCAAACTAGATCAAGTAGGCGTCTAGCCAGCTATCATTTCACTGACTAGTCTCTTTTACGCTAAAAACAAGTAAGTGGCCTAAAAACATGGCCCTAAGCAAGATTTGGCAAGTTTCACTTGCCTGCAACTATCACGTCAAGAAAACACCGCCCAACGAGTCCAAAGTCACGATTCCTACGTGCACAAGTCCACCGGCCTACATCCGTTTTATTAATCTTGATTAGTGATTTCTAAAACATTTAAAATACTTTAAAATACTGATTTTTAGTCTTGATTAGCATGCAATTGGGTTGGGGGTCCTAGGGGTGCAAAGCGTTACCTCAACACGACGCGAAAGCTACACCGGCGTCGGGTAGCGACGCCGGGGGTTGGAATAAAAGATCGCGCTCCAAGTCCAGATTCCAATTAGATTCCTCGCTGGAAATTTCAGAGCAATCGACCGGGCGACGATTCCAGATTCCAAAGCTCGCACGTGCGACGACGGGCTACGACGTGCGACGACGTCGTACGCGACGAATCCTCAAATAGCAAGCACCTAGGTGGGGCCCACAGTAGTCCTAGGGGCCTTTGGGGGACCCACAATAACTCTGGAGAACTTGGGGGGGCCCACGGAGGCAAGCGGTGCGACGGATGCGGGGTTGCGACGAGTGGCTCTCGGTCGTACACAGCCAATGCGGGGAGATCCGTCGGTCGTGCGCTCAAAATGCGGGGGCTGCGACGTTGGGGTGTGCAGCGGCTGCGGGGCGATGCTTGGTGCGAGGGCTTCCTTCGGTCAGATCGGTCGGGAGCCTCGGTCAGGCGCTTGGATGCGGGGCGGGGCAGCGTTGCAACGTTGCAGCGCTTGCAACAGCGGTCGGTGCGGAGCAGCGGGTCGGTCGTGCGGGGTGCGGAGCGGGGCGACAAGCGGGCGACGGATGCGGAGCGCTGTGCTGCGATGCGGAGCGACTTGGTGCGGGCCAATCCCTCGGTCAGACCGAGGGAACGGAGCAGTGTGGAGCAGCTGCGAGCGGAGCGGCTAGGATGCGGGGCGGGGCTTCGGTCGGAGCGGGGGAACGGGGCCGTTTCCTTCGGTCGTGCGGTGGCTGAACGTCGCAACGTTGCGACGAATTGTCGCAACGTCAAATCTGAGTTTTGGAAGAGGCTAGGGCTAATTTCTTACGAAAATAGGTCTTTCTAGGGGTTGCTTATATAGTATAGATGGGTTGACTTGGTCTAGGGCTAAATCTAATAGGATTAGAATATTAAAATAATTTAAAATTTGAATTCCAACTACTCCAACTCACCCAAGGATTTGACTTGGTCCAAATGAGCTGGAAATTGGCTCAAAAATTCTTAAAAACGTTTAAAACTCAAATAAATTTTATTTGGCCGAAATTAATTTAAAAATAAATTATTAAAAATAATATAAAACTTGTTAAAAATATAAAAGCGGTCAAATAAACTCCAAAAATTATAAAATAAATATCGTGGTGATCGTGGCGACGAATGTGAGCTATCTAAGAAGACGGATCTCAAATTCGACGTCGGACGACGAAACTAAAAATAGGAACGTCTCCCGTCAAAAGTGAAAGTCGCCACGTCTCATCGAATATGATTAAATTGTGGAAAAACGACTCGAGGAACGTCGTTCCAAATTAGTGCCACTATTTAATACTCTCAAAGACGTTCACAACAGCATATCACACAAAAGTGTTCACAAACAAATAAAGTCTAAAATAAACACGTGCACGGCCAAAAGCACGTGCACGAACAACGAACAACGAACAACGAAAAGTGGTCGTTACACGTGCAAACGTTCAAATTGTTCTTTAGAAGAAGGATTGGTACCAAGGAAAGAAGGGGAAAAGGGGCCGTGTAGATTGTGTCTGTGTGATGAAGATGCTGGCTCTTTTCCCTTCTCAGACATGCTAATGACGTAGGGGAAGAACAATTTAGTGGGGGATCGTGTCCACAGTTATGGTAAAGCAGATGTAGAAAGTGGACAAAATATCAAAATATTGTACACAAGTGGAGAAATATAAAACTTGGAAAGAGGTTACCCAGCGGTGATTCCAATCCAAGCTAGATACTCCACACTAGATCCCATGTTGTACGATGTAGTGATTTGGGGAGCCGCCGCACACTAATCCAACAAGATCTGAAATTTCGAAATTGGGGGTTATGGTTTGGGTTTGGGTGATTTCCGGTGGTCGATGGGAGGTTTTTAATGGTGGGGAAGTACGGGAATAGTTGAGGGTGTGATTTTAGGGGTGTAGGGATGATGGAGGGGATCGATTTGGAGGAAGGAGAAAGGGACCGTGCGAATGGAAATTTGGAAATTGGGTGAATGAGGTCCGGTGAGGGGTAGTATATATAAAGGGGTAGGCAAACCAATCGGGTGAGGGCTCACCCGATCGGGTGGTTAGATTTCAAAAATTTCTTGTTGGTCAACAGCTACAGGTCAACCGATCGGGTGAGACTTCACCCGATCGGGTGACCGCTTCTCAATTTTCCCGAGTGTACTGTCATTTTCACCCGGTCTACCATCCGATCCCAGCCTCTACCAACATATCGGTTGGTATTTCACCAAAATTCCCGAGAGCTCTGCTATTGTCACCCTATCTGCCACCCGGTCAGTCACATGTGCCACCCGATCGGTTCGCTGATGTGCTGATACTTGGTATTTTCAAATACGGCCCACCCGATCGGTTGATGCATCACCCGATCGGGTGAGGGCAATTGCCTGCACGGATACAAAAATTTATCTAAGTCTCCCGGTAAAAATTCCCATAGCAGTATTTATTCCCTAAAAATTGGTAGACTAATTCTAATAGAGAAACAATATAAGTTTATAACATGGGTTGCCTCCCATGAAGCGCTTGGTTATAGTCGGTAGCTCGACTCCTCATTTCGTGGTCAATTTGATCCGGAGGATTTGTAGATGAGCCATCGATCATTGAGATTTAAACCGGAGAGATTACGGGTTCGCTGATCGCATAATGTTTTAAACGCTGCCCATTGACTTTGAATGGTTTGTCTCTTCCCATTATCTCAATTGCTCCGTGCGGGAAGACCTTGGTGACTCGGTATGGTCCCGCCCACCTAGACTTGAGCTTTCCGGGAAAGAGCCTCAGTCTGGAATTGAATAGGAGAACTAAGTCTCCTTCCTTGAATTTTTTCTTCAAAATGCGCTTGTCGTGCCACCTTTTCAACTTCTCTTTGTAGATTTGGGCATTTTCGTAAGCGTTGAGCCGGATCTCGTCAAGCTCACTCAGTTGTAGCTGTCGGTGGCTTCCTGCCTCCTTGGCGTCGAAATTCAGATTCTTGACGGCCCAAAATGCCTTGTGCTCCAATTCCACAGGCAGATGACATGCCTTCCCATAGACAAGTCGGTAAGGGGTTGTGCCGATCGAAGTCTTAAACGCAGTCCTGTAGGCCCAGAGCGCGTCTAAAAGTTTCGATGACCAATCCTTCCTAGAGTTAGCCACAGTCTTCTCTAGTATGCCCTTTACTTCCACCTGTCCGCTTGTCTGCGGGTGATAGGCATGCCCTATTCGGTGCTGCACTCTGTACTTCTTCAGAAGAGCTTTGAATTTCTTTTCTTTGAAGTGGCTCCCTCCGTCGCTGATTAAGACTCAAGGCACGCTGAATCTCATGAAAATATTGTTTTTAAAGAATTCGACCACCACACCGGAATCATTAGTGGGGCTAGCTATCGCTTCTACCCACTTGGACACATAATCTATGGCCACCAAGATGTACTAATTTCCTGCGGACGAGGGAAACGGCCCCATGAAGTCGACTCCCCAAACATTGAAGATCTCGACTTCCAAAATGTAATGTTGAGGCATTTCGTTCCTCTTGGAGATGTTTCCCATCCTTTGGCACTTGTCGCAAGCCTGGACATAAGCGTATGTGTCCTTGAAAAGAGTCGGCCAATAGAAGCCACTCTGGAGGATCTTCGCTGTGGTCTTGTAAGCACTCGCATGGCATCCACACTGTTGATCATGGCAATGAGAAATTATAGAGGTTGCTTCTGTTTCGGGAATGCACCTTCGTATCACCCCATCATTGTGGGTCTTGTACAAATAAGGGTCATCCCAATAAAATTTCCGGACCTCGTGAAAGAATTTCTTCTTCTGCTGGTAGCTCACATTATGCGGACGATGGCGCATGTTAGGTAATTAGCAATGTCGACATACCATGGAGTCCAAACAGAAGAGATAGAGAAAAGATGCTCATCAGGGAGCGAGTCGTCAATAGGAGTAGCATTCGGATCAAGAGCAGGCAACCTGCACAGGTAATCGGCAACGACATTCTCTGCCCCTTTCTTGTCCTTGATCTCCAAGTCGAATTCCTGGAGGAGGAGAATCCACCTTATGAGGCGCGGCTTGGCCTCCTTCTTGCTCAAAAGGTATTTGAGGGCGGCGTGATCCGTGTGCACGATTACTTTGGCACCCACAAGATACGGCCAGAACTTGTCCATGGCATGGATGACAGCTAGCAATTCCTTCTCCGTGGTCGTATAGTTCCTTTGTGCTTCGTCGAGGGTCTTGATCATATAGTATATAACGTGCAGATTTTTGTCCTTTCTATGACCCAAGACGGCCCCAACTGCATAGTCGCTAGCATCACACATTAACTCGAAAGGTAGACTCCAGTCGGGCGGCTGAATCACAGGTGTGGAAATGAGGGCTTGCTTCAAAAGGCGGAAAGATTCCATACACTCGTCATCGAAGACGAAAGGTGTATCCTTCGTGACGAGTTGAGTCAATGGCCTAGAAATTTTAGAGAAGTCCTTTATGAGCCGGCGGTAGAATCCCGCATGCCCTAAGAAACCACGGACTCCTCGAAGGTTAAGTGGAGGCGGAAGCTTTTCGATCACATCCACATTTGCCTTGTCCACCTCAATCCCTCTTGAAGAAATAATGTGCCCCAACACGACTCCTTCTTGGATCATAAAGTGGCATTTTTCCCAATTCAGAACTAGTCCTTTATCTTGACACCTTTCCAGGACTTTAGTCACGTTGCGGAGACATGAGTCAAACTCTATTCCAAAGACAGAGAAATCGTCCATGAAGACCTCCATTATATCCTGGGAGTAATCGGATAAGATTGTGGACATCAATCTTTGAAATGTATCCGGGGCGTTGCACAGCCCAAACGGCATTCTCCTGTAAGCATACGTCCCAAATGGACAAGTAAAAGTTGTCTTCTCCTAGTCATCATTGTGGATGGGAATTTGCAGAAAGCCAGAGTATCCATCCATGAAGCAGAAGTAGTTGTGCTTGTCCAGTCTTTCGAGCATCTGATCAATAAAAGGGAGAGGATAGTGATCTTTCCTTGTAGCCTTGTTCAATTTCCAGTAATCGATGCACATCCGATATCCAGTGACGGTCCTCGTGGGTATGAGCTCGTTTATGGTCGGTATTCCTCCCTTCTTGGGTACAACGTGCACCGGGCTAACCCAACGACTGTCGAAAATAGGATATATGATCCCGACATGGAGAAGTCTAACGATTTCCTTCTTAACCACTTCCATCATAATGGGATTCAATCTTCGTTGTGGCTCAATTGAAGTGGCTTGCTCATCTTCAAGTAGTATTCTATGCGAGTAAGGCCCAAGCTCACTCCCTTCAAATCTTCGATTGCATACCCAAAAACATTCTTAAATCTTTTTAGAACATCAAGTAGTTTGGTCATTTGGTCTTCGGGTAGCGAGTAGTTCACTATGACTGGCAGCGTCGAATCCTCCCCCAAATATTCATACTTCAATCCCGGAGGTAACTCCTTCATCTCAACTTCTTGAGGTCCTGACACATATTTTTCAAACTGAGCATCCTCCAATGAAAGGACCTCTTCCTGGGTCTCCTGGATGCTAGCATCTGGACTTCACTTTCAGTCATGGTTCCGCATGGCGAAGCCTTGCAAGGTAGTGAGGGGATTACAGAGGAGGGCTTTGGGTCTTTCTCAAGTGCATGATAATCATCCGGGAAGAAGGCTTCAACGCGAAAACAGGTCTCAACAGTTGATAATTCTCCACCACTATCTTCAGCTTCCTCATGGTCCCAAAGTCCAGGGTGCACCGTAGAGGTCTGCAAGGACAAGATAATTCCTACTTAACACATTCGACAAACTCTGCCTAATGGTCCTCTAGACAAACCTCCCCATAGGTGCTAACTCTTCCCCACTGAATTCTGTACGGGGCATGTCAATAAGCATCACATCATCGGGAGGGAAAAAATTGTCATGTCGGGATGCTGTTGAACATCATGATTCCTCTTTTGATTTTCTACAGCAGCTGACAGAAAGGATAGGATGTTTGAGGCACTTAGAGACTCTGTCAGACTCTGGGCCAAATAGCTGACGTGGTATGCATGTGTCCAGATATCGCCTGAAAAGGCACACGAAATTCTTGTTGTAGAGTGGAAAACCTGTAAGAAAAGGAGAGAGAGACTGCACGGATAGAGAGCATGTCAATAGCACGGGTTGTATGAATGGAGAGATAAGAAGTAGTGATGGCGGTATGGGGACACAGTCTACCAACCCTATACAACGAATATATACAATATGTCCACGTAAAGTCAAAAAGTGAGTAGAATGCGAAAATTATCGCGAGATCGGGATGTGAACTAGTCTCGGGGGTTCACCGGGTCCTAAAAGAAACAAGCACGTTGCCTCCCCGGCAACGGAGCCATAAAGCTTGACGTTCTCTAGATTTGGCACTATATGCAGTGGGATCAGGGATACCAGATTTAAATATTTGTAACCGCAAGCGCACGGTGTTGTAATGTGGCTTGGGGGTCGAACTCAGGGAGGCGTGTGTTATGCTTGTTTTTAAGAAGGAACCGGTTCACCCGGTGGGTGAGCTAGCCCTAACAATCGGTTGGTTGTCACACGAAAGAAATACAAACGATGTAAGATATAAAAGGCAACCTAGAACTTTGGTTTCCACCCTATCATGAGCTATCTCTATTACGACCGACGGATAGGAACACGATCGGATTCTAGGGTTTAGTGGTGAGACGTTGCCTCTAAGAGTGATACCTAGCGTCTCATTGGCCCGATATTCCGGTCGATGTCCAGGATGATATGCTAGGTCTACCCAGGTTCGGTCGTTGGGTATTCCCATGTTCATTAACACCGACCGACTCCGGGAGCACTGAGCTCGCAATGATTGCTCCCAACATTTCATCCTGCCGTTCCCACGCGCTAGGATTCAATGTCTACGCTAGGGGTGTGAGCTGTGGTTAGGGGATCAAACGCTAGTAATATTTCTCCTTGGTCCGACGGTCAGAGGAGGTCTTTCTCCCGCCAATGACAATAAAACTCTCCGCGTAACCATCTAAATTCCTAAATCCTATCGAAATCCTAATCCTATGGTCGTTCTACGGAGAACCCACGAAGGGATTTCCACCAACGCCCTAGATTGGGGAACTACTCACGATTCATAGAAAAAATATCAACACAACAAAATTTAACCATTGGAATAAAAATCAGGCAATAAAAATATGGAGCTAACAATAATATTAATGTAATATCAAAGTTTCAGAACAATCAGAAAACTTACAAAACAAAATAAATTCGGAGCCGTCAAAAATCCCAAAAAGACAGAAAATAATTGGGGATCCCTTCTGGTAAAATACCCTGGGCTACATATATAAAACACGACCACCTGATCGGTTGAAGCATCAACCGATCAGGTGAGTCAACGGTCAAAATTGCCTTCAGTTCTTCAGATACATCACCCGATCGTTGAACCGATCGGGTGAGTCATCGGGTTGTTAGCTGGGAGATTTCGGCTACAGATGAACCGATCGGGTGAGATGTCACCCGATCGGTTGCAATTCAGCTCCAAAAGACAGAGAGCTCTGTCGTTTTCACCCGATCACTGAACCAATCAGGTGAGATTCTCTTCACTATTGCTCCTGTCCGGGTCGGATACACGTGCACGAACCGATCAGATGGGTCTGTCCACCCGATCGGTTGAGGGCTGATATATGGAATTCTTCGACGTTAGGGCCTCAGGATCGTGCGTGACACCTCCCGTTGCTCCGGGGACTCATGATATCTGCTTTATATGTCTCCAACACTGGCAATCTCCTGCATTGGCACAAAAACACAAAGAAGTGAAAGAAAACTAAAAATCACGAGAGAATGGATATGAAACACCGGAAAACAACGGAAAATCACGAAGAAGACGTGCCTGAATATATAAAATATAAACGCACGTCATGGACCGAGAATTGTTTGGACCCGAAATGATTGTGGAAACATCAACGTGGTACAAACTATCAGAGAAAGGCAACATGTGGCACAAGACTGTAATGCCCTACCAGCTACTGCACAAGTACTAGAGGGGGGGTGAATAGTACTTTAAAATAATAAGGCGTATAATTCCAAATTAAATTGCACACAACTACCAAATCAATTTGCGGAAGCTTAAATTGAATGACAACAATGAAATTAACAATGCAAACAAACGATGTTAATGGGTTCGGATCCACCCAAGTCTCCCCGACTTGTTCCCGGTGATCCTACGTCCCAACCACCAGGATCCCCTCCGGATACTTGAGTTAGAAACCCTAACTCAAGATTTCCACTATGAATATCTTGTGAAAAACCTTCACAAGATCAAATCATACATGCAATGGCAAAGTGAATCCCACAACCCGGGATCACAAACTTCTCTCACAACCGAGAGAGCCAATAAGCAATATAAAGAGTTTAAATGAAATAAATACTCTTACCACAAAATCCTATACCTTGAGTTTTTCTTACCCAATAGGTGGAATGAAGGATTTGAGGAAGATGAAGTTACCAAACCCTAGCACCAAGGAAATGAGCAGCAATGGGTGCCTAGGGATGATTTGGAAACTTGAATCAAGCAATAGCTTGAAGAGCTCACCAAGAACAAGCTTCTCTCTAGATCTAGAAATGAGAGAGAATGGGTTTCTTGTGAGGAAGAGAGCTTTAGATTTGAAGGAGAATAGCTATTTCTTTTGAACTCAATGAATCTCTTAATGGCAGCTCTCTTTTAGATAGAAATGACCTAGGTTCGTATTTATAGGAACCCAAAAACATAAGTTAGGTCAATCTCCAACGGAAAGAAATCTGAGAGAATTAGTCGGTCAAAGAACAATCACTGACCGACTAGTTCATCAACTAGTCGGTCAGTCACAAAGCATGGACCGACTAAGAGCAGATCTGAGAAGAGATAGAATTTCAGACCTAGAAAACTAGTCGGTCCAAGAACACTGTCTGACCGACTAGTTTCACAACTAGTCGGTCATCCAATGAACGTAGACCGACTAAGAGGCAAAACAACATAGTCTGAAGGCAAGTTGACTTAGTCGGTCCAAGAACAAAAGTTGACCGACTAGATTGTCAACTAGTCGGTCATCAAACGTTCTTAGACCGACTAACGGTAAACAGTAGCTTAGGAGAAATTTGGCATGTACAGTAAATCACAACTAGTCGGTCAAAGAAGCATCACTGACCGACTAGTTCACAAACTAGTCGGTCGGTGAGTCAACGTAGACCGACTAACTGTAAACAGTAAAGAACAAAGATTTAACTGACTGAAACTAGTCGGTCCAAGAACAGTGGCCGACCGACTAGATCACCATCTAGTCGGTCAGTACTTGTTCTTGTACCAACTAACATGCACAACAAAGTCCGAATCGAAGCGCGACGCTTCGAGGAAGTTAGAGTGAACTTGTGCAAGAATCCTAGAGCTACGAAATGAGCGAAATGAAGATAGAAACGTAAGATATACTCAAGGCTTAACATTCTATCAATCGAAACTAAAAGACTATAAATAAAACCTTAATAAACGGTCTTTGAGAGCTTCGATTGAATCTTCATTACTTCCAAAGCGTTGTAAGAGCTTCAACGAAGCTTTAGGCTTGAATACGAGCTTTTGGAAGTGTTGAGATGTCGCTTTGAATATTCTCGTGAAATTGGCGACGATCTCCAATACTGCGCTCACAAATTGTTAGTTCATGGATTATTTATGTTTGCTCATCATCAAAACCAAATCCGGGGAGTCCAATATTCAACATTCTCCCCCTTTTTGGTGATGACAAACCAACATAAATAATAATCGAAAATAATAATTCAAATGTAAAATACTTACTCCCTCTGCATTGATGACACGTTAATTCCAAAATGAATACAAATGAATTGCATCAAGCAGACGAGTAAGATAAATAAAATGAATTGATTTTTGAAATATCGGATTTTGAAAATCCTTATATGTATCTTAACTCCCCCTGAATCTAACATATCAAACTAGATTCTTGGAAATTGAGTTAAATTTTTCATTTGCGCTATTTATTATCATTATCTCTCCCCCTTTGGCATTATCCCAAAAATGGGGGGCATACAACGACAACAATTAGGAAATGTAAAATCCAACATCGGGAGTCGTAGACAAAGACAATGGACCAACTTGACACCAAGGAAAAAAAATGTGGAAATTAAAACAAGGTGTGTCAAATTTTCCATTATCAATAAAAATCAACGATAATCAAAATCATCAAAAATACCAAATGTTTATTCATTTCTTGAATAAAGAAACATACTCTTCAATATTCAATATTCTTGGTTAAATTTGTGCATGGAAAACAATTCTATACAATTATAGAATTTAAATCTATTTAACCAAGTTTTCATGCATCGAGCGACGAAATCTCATTTCAAATATATTCAACGAATATTAAAATTTGCACGACGAATAAAAGACAAAGTGAACGATGATGAACATATATATATGCAGAGACAACATGAGTAAATCCAAAAAGATATCACATCGAATATATGAGATACATCATATCAAGCGCTACATATTATCAAAAAGAAATACATCATCATCATCGATACAATATACCCATCAAAAGGAAATACATCATCATCATCATCATTCTCATCAAAATAAATACAACAGCAGCGACGTCATCCAAAATACATCAAAACATAATAACCCTCATACCCTATCCTAACCCAAAATACTCTCAAAACATAATAACCCTCAAAACAGTGGCTGAATCCAAGAATTACTGACAAGATTTAGTCGGTCTGCGTTCAAGTACTGACCGACTAGATCAAGATCTAGTCGGTCGGTCACTGAACATGAACCGACTAAAGAGTCAAAAACTTGAAAAATCAAGTTCTCTCCACAATACGCTTGGACGATAAATCTCAAAACTCTCAATAAACATCTAAACTACCCCATTAATCATCGAAAAACAGAAATTTGACGATTACGCACAAATCGAACGAAAAATTAAGATATCACATAAAATTCCCGAAAAATCCAATAATTATAGTATGAAAGAGATATTGTCAAGAATAATAGCATGCAAAATTATTGAATGAAACATGAATCCTATATCTCGGATTCACCCATAATCCCCAATTCTCGACGCAACCGCACAAAGGAGTCCTCCTTTAGGGGTTTCGTGAAAATATCGGCGATTTGATTTTGGGTTTCAACGTACACTAGAATGATGTCCTTTTTAGCAACATGGTCATCTAAAAAGTGGTGTCGGACATCTATGTGTTTCGAACGGGAATGATGTACCGGGTTCTTGGAAAGACATATTGCACTTTGGTTGTCAACCATGATAGGGCAAGTATCACAATTTATACCAAAGTCTTTAAGTGTGTGTCTCATCCAAAGAACTTGAGCACACGCGGCACCGGCGGCAATATATTCCGCCTTGGTGGTTAAAAGTGATACGGAATTTTGCTTCTTGGAAAACCAAGAGACAAGAGAATTTCCTATAAAATGGCAAGTGCCACTAGTACTTTTCCTGTCGGATTTGCATCCCGCATAATCTGCATCACTATATGAGATTAACTCATATGTGCTAGATTTCGGATAAAGTAATCCAAAATCTAAAGTGTAACTTAGATAGCGAAAAATACGCTTTACCGCTACTAAGTGAGACTCCTTAGGTTGAGACTGATAACGAGCACATATACATACGGCAAACATAATATCGGGCCTACTTGCGGTAAGATAAAGCAAACTACCTATCATACCTCGATATAAACGAATGTCTACATCCTTACCGCCCGTATCCTTGTCAAGATGCGTAGTCGTGCTCATTGGAGTCTTTTTCCCGGAGGCATTCTCCATTCCAAATCGCTTTAGCAACTCCACCGTGTACTTCGTTTGGTGGATGAAGATTGCATCGTTCATTTGGCGAATTTGGAGACCTAAGAAATATTTGAGTTCGCACATGTGGCTCATCTCAAATTGTTCCTTCATAACATTAGAAAACTCTTCGCAAAGAGCGAAGTTAGTAGCACCGAAAATGATATCATCAACATAAATTTGAACTAATAAAATATCATTATTCGCATGCTTAATAAAAAGTGTTGAATCGGCTTCGCCCATTTTAAAATTCAAATCCAAAAGAAAATTCTTTAGGCGATCATACCAAGCTCGAGGAGCTTGTCTCAAACCATAAAGAGATTTCTTTAGTTTAAAAACGTGATTTGGAAATTTTTCATTTACGAAGCCCGGAGGTTGAGAAACGTAAACTTCCTCAACGACATCTCCGTTTAAAAATGCACTTTTAACATCCATTTGAAATAATTTAAAATTCTTATGGCATGCAAAAGACAAAAGTAATCTAATTGATTCTAATCTAGCTACCGGAGCAAAGGATTCTTCGAAATCAATACCTTCCTCTTGTCGATAGCCTTGAGCTACTAACCGAGCTTTGTTCCGGACGACGACTTGGTTTTCGTCGGTTTTGTTCTTGAAGATCCACTTTGTCCCTATGACGGTGTGGTTCTTCGATGGCAATGGAACAAGCTCCCATACTTCATTCCTCTCGAATTGAATGAGCTCCTCCTCCATGGCTAAGATCCAAGCGCTATCTTCGCATGCTTCATTAATATTCTTTGGCTCTATCGATGAGGCAAAGGCACAATTTGCGAAGCGGTGAACTTGGGATCTTGTCTTGACACTATCATAGATATTGCCAATGACTTGCTCATGGGGATGGTCACGAACCGAATGAAGCCGTTTGGGAATACCTTGATCACTTGGAACATTCTCAACAACTTCATTAGTTGGGTTAGTCTCAATAGAATCAATAGAATCATTAGACTTAGAATTATCAAACGAATCACATAAAACATCCATAGAATCATTATCATTTGAAATTCTAGTTGGAACAAATCCTTCATTAAATGAGACATGAAGCGATTCCTCGATCGTTGAGGTTCGTTTGTTGAATATCCGGTAGGCTTTGCTATGCGTAGAATATCCAACAAAAATCCCCTCATCGGATCTCGGATCGAATTTGTCCAAACTACCATATGTGTTCTTAATAAAACATTTCGAACCAAAAACACGGAAATGTTTAACTTGAGGCAACCTACCAAACAACAATTCATAACAAGTTTGTTTAGTGCCGGGCCTCAAAAGTATTCTATTAAACACATAGCAAGCGGTGTGTACCGCTTCCGCCCAAAATTGATGGCCAAGTTGGCTATCATCAAGCATAGTGCGAGCACACTCCACTAGCGTCCTGTTCTTTCTCTCAACTACACCATTTTGAGGAGGTGCACGAGGGAAAGAGAAAGTGTGAGTAATACCAACTTCATCACAAAATGTCTCAAAAGACTCATTCTCAAATTCACCTCCATGATCACTACGAATAGTGACAATGGTGGTTCCTAAGAGATTTTGTACTTTCTTAACAAAAATTGTGAAGTTTTCAAAAGCTTCATTTTTATTGCACAATGAAAATACCCAAGTAAATCTTGAATAGTCATCTACGATGACAAGTCCATACCTTGCATTTCCTAAGGAAGCAACTCTAGTTGGCCCAAATAAGTCTAGATGTAATAGCTCTAGTGGCCGTTTAGTAGAGATGCTTTTCTTAGGTTTAAATGAAGATTTAGGAAGCTTGCCGCGTTGACAACAATCACAAAAACTTTTCTTTTCAAAAACAAGCTTCGGAAAACCTTTAATAGAATTCAATTTTGAAAGCTTATATAGTGTTCCAAAGTTCACATGTCCAAAGCGTCGATGCCATAAGTGTTGTTCACTTGTGTTGGCAACGAGACATTGTTCATATGACTTAGGAAGATCCAAAATATAGATGTCTTTACGACGAGTTCTGGAAAATAATAATTTTTCATTATCCTTTCTTAAAATATGACACAATCCTTTCGCAAAGCTAACTTTGTAACCTTTGTCACAAAGTTGACTTATTGAAATAAGATTATGATTTAAACCACTAACAAGATACACATCACTAATTAATGGTTTAGAAGGGTTACCGACATTACCAACACCTATGATGGTTCCGCTCTCGTTGCCCCCAAATACGACGCGGTTTCCATTCGCAATGGGAACCACTCCGGAGAGCAAACGAGCGTCACCCGTCATGTGTTTGGAGCACCCGCTATCGAGTATCCAATTCCCTTTGGAGCTAAATTTAAATTTGTTGCTCCTTCCCTTTTTCTTTTCCTTGAGTACCTAAAGATAGACAATTTCATATCATGGTACCCAAGGTCATTGGGTCCAAGGGATTAGACCTTTGGAAGCCAAGTCCAAGTGGACTTAGACTTCCCCACATAATTCTTACTATGCACAACATCCGAAAAATAAGCATTCATATATATTTGTTTTTCGTCCATGCTTGTGTCCTTTGGGCTCCAAATAGTGAAAATTTTGGGAGCTATCATCCTATTGGGTGCATGCATGCTACGTTGATTTCTACGTGATGCATGTTGTGGATAGGCATACGGGACATGATGGAATGGTGCATGACGAGAATTATTCATATGATGAGGTGGGTGTACATATGCTTGTGTGGGAACACGTGCGTGAGGGTGTCTCACTTGGTGTGCACGTGCCCGGGAATGTGTTGCATAAAAATCATCATAAGTGTGAGACGGTGGAGTAGGACGTGTGTTCCTACGTGGCATGGTATTGGTGTACATGTAAGCATGCCCCTTCTTTGGAGGTCCACCCAAAGTGGGTTTCTTTCCGAAAGAGGGTGTGGACGAGGTGGAAGCACCATTGGAAGATGAACTTCCAATAGAGTGTTTGCTCCCACTCGTTGAGGCTTCGGAAGTTGGCCTAACAAAAGTAGTGACCGACTTGGATGAATTTCCCATCATATACCCCAAGCCAATGTGGTGTTTGGCCGGAAGTAAGTCTTTTAGGATATTATCCAAATGGCCCTTACCTTTGTTGAATTTGTTGATTCGGCCCAATGTGTTCTCATATTTCTCTTTGAGAGAACGCAAAGAAGTATCCAAAGTGGATATTTGCGAAGTGAGCACATAAACACGAGATTTAAGATTCTCGTTCTCAATACTCAAGGTCGAGTTTTGAGAAGTTAAATCCGCTATCTCATGTTCTTCCGTATCCTCAATTCTAGCATGTTCAAGTTTAGATTTGAGATTCACAATCTCATTTCTTAACTCTTCAACAACGGTGTCGTTGTTGGTGATGATAGTCTTAGGCGATGTTTGAATGCTAGCTAGGTCATCTTTTACCTTAGTATATCTATTTACTAACTTAGTATATTTTGACCAAAGTTGAGTGTTAGCATCCCTAAGATCATCCATCGTTACCTCATCGCTTTCTTCATCACTATCATCGGAAGAGGAGGATCCTTGATCGTGCTCCTCTCTTGCCATGAAGCACATATGTGCTTGTTCCACTTTCTCATCATCCGACTCTCCGCTTGAGGAATCCTCGGAGTCGGTGAATGTTGCTCCGACAAGTCCTTTCTTGTACCCCTTTTTGTATTTCTTGGACTTATCGAATTTTGGCGCCTTCCACTTCTCCTTTTGTTTGTTGAGAGGACACTCCGCTTTCATGTGTCCTGGCTTATTGCACTTGAAACACAAAGGAGAGGAAGAGGCGTTAGAAGAACCAAATTTACCTTTGGTCTTGAAGTTACCTTTCCGAAAGAAACGGTTGAACTTCTTGGCCATGAGTGCCATGGACTCCAAGTCCAACTCGTTTTCAGAGTCTTCATCATCGGAAGATGTGGATGAAGCCGCCTTGAATGCAATCGCCTTTTTCTTAGGCGCATCTAGGTTCAAATATGACTTCATCTTTTCTTGTAGCTTCACCTTGCTATCTTTGCGTACCTCGTATGACATCAAGGTACCCATTAGTTGAACTACGGTATATTTGTCCATGTCATTACCTTCCTCGATGGCGAAGGTACGTTTTTCCCAAGAAGAGGGAAGTCCTTCAATAAGCTTTAAGCACTTCTCCTTTTGAGTGTAGATCTTGCCGAGGGCCTCTAACTCGTTTATTATGTCAACGAAACGAGCGTAATATTCTTTCATCTTCTCTCCCTGTTGCATGTGAAACATTTCGTAATCTTTGGTTACGACAACGAGTTTAGAGTCTCTTACCCTACTCGTCCCTTCATGTAGTATGAGGAGAGAGTTCCAAATTTGATATGCACTCTTACATGTGCATATCTTATTGAAATCCTCGGGCTCCAATGCGCATTGCAAGGCGTTCATTGCCTTGGCATTGCTTACCTCCGCGGCGACTTCCGCGGTAGTCCATTTCTCAAAATCTTCTTCTTCAGGTTCAATATACTCCTTCATTGTAGTTCTCCATAAAGATGCACTTCGGAGGAAGGTTTCCATCCGACACTTCCAGTACCCGTAGTTGGTACCGTTGAAGAATGGAGGCCTCGTAGAGGAATGTCCTGCCATCACGGAAGATGCTCCTTCACGGTTCCTGAAGGTGTCATAGTTGGAAGGTGGACGCACGGTCTTGTTGTCGTTGGCAGACATAGCTGAGTATCTGGCTCTGATACCAAATGTAATGCCCTACCAGCTACTGCACAAGTACTAGAGGGGGGTGAATAGTACTTTAAAATAATAAGGCGTATAATTCCAAATTAAATTGCACACAACTACCAAATCAATTTGCGGAAGCTTAAATTGAATGACAACAATGAAATTAACAATGCAAACAAACGATGTTAATGGGTTCGGATCCACCCAAGTCTCCCCGACTTGTTCCCGGTGATCCTACGTCCCAACCACCAGGATCCCCTCCGGATACTTGAGTTAGAAACCCTAACTCAAGATTTCCACTATGAATATCTTGTGAAAAACCTTCACAAGATCAAATCATACATGCAATGGCAAAGTGAATCCCACAACCCGGGATCACAAACTTCTCTCACAACCGAGAGAGCCAATAAGCAATATAAAGAGTTTAAATGAAATAAATACTCTTACCAAAAAATCCTATACCTTGAGTTTTTCTTACCCAATAGGTGGAATGAAGGATTTGAGGAAGATGAAGTTACCAAACCCTAGCACCAAGGAAATGAGCAGCAATGGGTGCCTAGGGATGATTTGGAAACTTGAATCAAGCAATAGCTTGAAGAGCTCACCAAGAACAAGCTTCTCTCTAGATCTAGAAATGAGAGAGAATGGGTTTCTTGTGAGGAAGAGAGCTTTAGATTTGAAGGAGAATAGCTATTTCTTTTGAACTCAATGAATCTCTTAATGGCAGCTCTCTTTTAGATAGAAATGACCTAGGTTCGTATTTATAGGAACCCAAAAACATAAGTTAGGTCAATCTCCAACGGAAAGAAATCTGAGAGAATTAGTCGGTCAAAGAACAATCACTGACCGACTAGTTCATCAACTAGTCGGTCAGTCACAAAGCATGGACCGACTAAGAGCAGATCTGAGAAGAGATAGAATTTCAGACCTAGAAAACTAGTCGGTCCAAGAACACTGTCTGACCGACTAGTTTCACAACTAGTCGGTCATCCAATGAACGTAGACCGACTAAGAGGCAAAACAACATAGTCTGAAGGCAAGTTGACTTAGTCGGTCCAAGAACAAAAGTTGACCGACTAGATTGTCAACTAGTCGGTCATCAAACGTTCTTAGACCGACTAACGGTAAACAGTAGCTTAGGAGAAATTTGGCATGTACAGTAAATCACAACTAGTCGGTCAAAGAAGCATCACTGACCGACTAGTTCACAAACTAGTCGGTCGGTGAGTCAACGTAGACCGACTAACTGTAAACAGTAAAGAACAAAGATTTAACTGACTGAAACTAGTCGGTCCAAGAACAGTGGCCGACCGACTAGATCACCATCTAGTCGGTCAGTACTTGTTCTTGTACCAACTAACATGCACAACAAAGTCCGAATCGAAGCGCGACGCTTTGAGGAAGTTAGAGTGAACTTGTGCAAGAATCCTAGAGCTACGAAATGAGCGAAATGAAGATAGAAACGTAAGATATACTCAAGGCTTAACATTCTATCAATCGAAACTAAAAGACTATAAATAAAACCTTAATAAACGGTCTTTGAGAGCTTCGATTGAATCTTCATTACTTCCAAAGCGTTGTAAGAGCTTCAACGAAGCTTTAGGCTTGAATACGAGCTTTTGGAAGTGTTGAGATGTCGCTTTGAATATTCTCGTGAAATTGGCGACGATCTCCAATACTGCGCTCACAAATTGTTAGTTCATGGATTATTTACGTTTGCTCATCATCAAAACCAAATCCGGGGAGTCCAATATTCAACAAAGACCGATATAAACACTAGGCAGACTCAAAAAGACAGCATTTGGAATTTCATTCTAGAGATCACGTTTTTCTAAAAATATTCATCCAATAGAGGCATAATTCGTTTTGGTCACAGAGGAAAACTTAGCCCATGGTATATCGGGCCCTTTAACGTGCTCGAGCGTGTGGGCGAAGTGGCACACAAACTTGCACAGTCTCGATCTTTGGAAGGGGTGCAAAATGTATTACACATATCTTAACTGCGAAAGTATGTGGGAGACCCGACTCACGTGGTCAATCATTCAGAGATCACAGTTCGGCTAGACTTGCTATAAACAGCAAACGGTTGAGATTATTAATCGTTGACAAAGGGCTCTCAGAAATAAGACTGTAGACTTAGTCAAAGTAACGTGGCATCGTGACTCGCCAGGAGAGACTACCTGGGAGCGAGAGGAGATGAAGAAGTGTTATCCGTACCTATTCATCGATCTTTGATTCTTTAAATTCCAAGAACGAAATTTCTTTGAATATGTATAAGGTGTAATGGCCCAACATATGGCCCATTAAATCTTTAAAAAAAACCCAATTCCTTTCTTTCTTCTCCTTTTTTCTTTCTTTTTCCCTTTGCTTTGAAGCCTACAATCCCATTAGGCAGGTCCTTCACTCAAAACCCAACTAATTCTCTCACATTTTCTCTTTGAAGCCCAACGACCTGATCCCTCGCCCTCTCTTCGCTCACGAGCAGCGAGGGTAACCCAAAGCCCTAACCGATCGTTTCGATTCGAAATCCTAACCTTATCCATTGTCGTGGATCTTCAAGATGAGTCCTTCTCGAACTAAAACTTATACGCACGTTTAATTTCCCTCTTCTGCCCATCTTCTCATCTCTTTATGCAATCTGATTTCTAGGGTTATGCAAAAATTTAATTTTTCTCCTCTTCAAATTTCGGTTTGATCGATCGGCTTTCTAAGGATTTTTTGGTTATTTTTTCGAGCTTCCTTGCTTGGATTTTTTTGCGACTTCGGTGCACGGTAGATTTGATCTTTACTAAATTTTTAATTGTTTATTTTGTGGGTTTTGGTAGCGATGGAAGTGATGATTCATGGGTAGTCTTGCAGTGGATTACTTCCAGATGATTCATTTTTGCACCAACCTAGGTTTACGATGTTTTGGTCGATGTTCGATGTATTCGTTTTTAACTTTTGTGTTATTCCTTTGTTGTGGTCTGCCGCCGAGGGGAAGGCACGGCCTTGGGTTGCTTACGGTTTTGGGTTACGCCAACGGGACTTACCGCCTTGGTGATTTGGTTTCACGGGGGTCTTGGAGGTTGCTTGTAGCATCATGGGTTTGGCCGATTCGTTCTACGCTATCCTATTTGTTGCTTGCTTTTCCTTTCGCTTGATATTGTCCTGTTTGTTTCCTAACTGTTACTGTCGCAGTTTTATTTTTATGCCTGCAATGTTGGTTCAGTGTGTTGACGTCCCCTAGATTTGGCTCTATAGGAAATAGGATCGGGGATACCAAAATTAAATATTTTTAACTGCAAGCGCACGTTGTTGTAGTGTGGCTTGGGGGTCGAACTCAGGAAGGCGTGTGTTGTGCTTGTTGTCAGGTAGGAACCGGTTCACCCGATGGGTGAGCTAGCCTGAACGATCAGTAGGTTATCATGAATAGAAATACGAAGGATGTAATATGTAAAAGGGAACCTAGGACTTTGGTTTCCACCCTATCATGTACCCTCTCTATTACGACCGACGAATAGGATAACGATTGGATTTTAGGGTTTAATGGTGAGACGTTGCCTCTAAGAGTGATACCTAGCGTCACATGGGCCCGATATTCCGGTCGATGCCCAGGATGATATGCTAGGACTACCCGGGTTCGGTCGGTGGACATTCTCATGTCCATTAACACCGATCGATTCCGGGAGCACTAAGCTCGCAACGATTACTCCAAACATCTCATCCTGCCGTTCCCACGCGGTAGGATTCAATGTCTACGCTAGGGACGTGAGCTGTGGCTAGGAAGTCAAACGCCAATTTTATTCCCCCTTGGCCTGACGGTCAGAGACTGTCTTTCTCTTGCCAATGACAATAAAACACCCTGCGTAACCATCTAAATTCCTAAACACTATCGAAATCCTATTCCTATGATCGTTCTAGGGAGAACCCACGAAGGGGTTTCCACCAAAATCCCAGATTATGGAACTACTCACAATTCATGGAAAAAATGCAATCTAAACGAAATTCAACAGTTGAAATCATAATCAGGCAATAGAAGAGAGTTGCTAGCAATAATATTAATACTATATTAAAGTTTCAAGACAATCGGAACACTTATAAAACAAGAGAAAATTCCAGCCGTCACAAGTCCCAAAAACAGAAAATACAAAAAGGATCCTCTTTCTGAAAACCTAGGTCAGATATATATAGAAAATATAGCCACCCGATCGGTTGAAGCATCAATCGATCGGGTGAGCTGACGGTCGCTTTGGCCATCGGGCTTCAGAAGCTTCAACCGGTCTGTGTGCTGAGAGGATGGCACCGTCGGTTCGTCATTTTGAGAAATGCGGCTACAGATGAACCGATCAGGTGAGATGTCACCCTATCGGGTGAGATTAAACCCAAAAAACAGATAGCTCTGTCGATCTCACCCGATCGCTGCTCTTCTCTTCAGCTCCTGTCCGGGTCACATACACGTGCATCAACCGAACGGGTGGCTCTGTCCACCTGATCGATTGAGGGCTGAAACTTGGTTTTCTTCGACGTTTGGCCCTCTGGATCGCGCGTGACTCCTCCCGTTGCTCCGGAGACTCGTGATATCTACTTTGAGTGTCCCCAACGCTGGAAACTCCTGAATTTGCACAAAAACATGGAGAGAGTGAAGAGATACAAAAACACAAAAGAACGTATATAAAACAACGGAAACGGCGGAAAATCATGAAGAAGACGTGCGTGAATATATAAAATATAAACACACATCAAAATCCCCCAAGTTGAACCCTTCCTCGTCCTTGAGGAAGACGAGTGAGAGTAGGAGCTCAGAGGGAAAAATAGAGAGAGAGAGAGAGAGAGAGAGAGAGAGAGAGAGAGAGAGACAGAAAAAGAAAACAAAATCCTAAATCGCCCGTCAGAGCCACAAAATCAAACACACCACATTAAGCAAGCATGCGATAAAACACATCACTAAACCAAGGAATGTGAGTCCATACAAGTGTCGTGGGCCCACGCGGTGAAGCGCGAGTGAGTGTGGTCGTGTGCTAGCAAACGGTGTTACTATATACATTGTGCAATAAAGCTCCATATACACATACCCAAGGAATGACCCAAATATCGATTCAACTCGAATAAGCAGTGAATAAATAGCTCAAGCATGCATGAGAACAGTATAAGAATTGAAGCGTATCACGCGTCAGGGACTCCACAGCTAGGGATTAGGAAATCACCACACTATCGCCTAGATAATCGCTAGAAAGTTCATATGCCAAGTTTTCAAAAACGATGGAGGTTGAGAAGGTGTGGAGTAGAACACTCGGTGCAAACTCTCACCTTCCCTTTATTCTCGGTAGATAGGAAAAATATTCACACTGGAATTTTTTTTGAGTTTTTGGTATGTGTATTTTTTTTGGATTTTTGGCTATACATATTTTTTTCTTTTCTCTTTTCTTTTCTTTTTGGGTTTTTCTTTTCTCCTTTTTTTTTGAATTTTTGGATTTTTGGGCTATACATTTGTGTACTCTCCCAAGTGGGAGAACGGTACACGACGAGGGGATTTGCACCAAGTAAACAAAAAAAGAAATCGGAATCTAAACACTTGGTCAAAGGAGATATTTCTCGCAGATCAGAGCATAAACTAAATGGGTTATCCTAGTCCTATTTGTTGAATCCCGACACATGCGAATTGAAGCATACGATATATATATATATATATATTCCATCCATGTAGAAGCAGACAGTCGAAGCAAATACCGCATATTCAAATCGAAGCATGATAATCTAGGGGCCAACCAAGGATAGGTATATAAATCAAAATCGCAAAGTAGAAGCACACCACTAGCTAGTCACGACAAACAACTCACACAAAAGCGAAGTGAACCCACGAAGCATGAAATGCAATAGGACTCGGCTTCCTAGGGTTAGTGAAAGTAAGAAATCGTAGCCATTCTAAGTGTGTCTGTGGTTTTGAGGCAATTCAGCATATGGGGTCATCTCTAGGAGAGGGAGAATAAAAAAGAGAAGAAAAAGAAAAGCACGAAGAAAACGACTCAAAACGAAGAAAAAGACACAACTGACGCACAAAGTGCGACTCCCCCAAGCTGAAACTTTCATTGCCCTCAATGCAATAATAGTGAATAGGGGAGGGCAATGATAATGGGGGGGTACGCACCGACTCAAAAATAATGAAAAACATGGAAAACACACAAACAAAATGTAATGCCCTGACAGCTATTGCACAAGTACTACAGGAGGGGTGAATAGTACTTTAAAATAATCAAGATAATTATTCCTAATTATTGTGCAAACTCAACCAACAATGCGGAATGAAAATATGACAAACAAGAATTGAGCAATGCAAATAAACGATGTAACGGGTTCGGATCCACCCAAGTCTCCCCGACTTGTTCCCAGTGATCCTACGTCCCAAACACTCGGATCCCCTCCGGCTACTTGAGTTAGAATCCTCTAACTCAAATTTGCACTATGAAATTCTTGTAAAAAACCACTACAAGATCAAATCATACACAAATGAAAATGTGACTCCCACAAACCGGGATCACACACTTCTCTCATAAACCGAGAGAAAAACTTGCAATATAATTGTAAATGAAATATAAACACTTACCAACAAAATCCTATGCCTTGAGCAGCTCACAATCAATGAGAATCTCTCTTGAGGAATAAGAGTGAGGGAGAGATTCTTGTAAAGAGAGGGAGCTTGGAAATAGGAATTAAATGCTCTCTCTTTGATTCTCAAAGTCTCAATAATATCAGCCTTGAATGCTATGAAGAAGCATCACAAGTATATATAGGATAGAGAGAAGAGAGAGGGAAAATTCGTGCATTTAATGCTCCAACGGATCTATTTCTGAAGCAGTCTAATCGGTCTAAGAAGGATCACTGACCGATTACTTTTGCAACTAGTCGGTCGGTGATTCTTCTTGGACCGACTAAGAGGTTGACAGCCAAGAAAGAAAGTTCGGGAAGTATAGAACTAGTCGGTCTAAGAAGACCTGCCAACCAACTAGTTTGACAACTAGTCGGTCGGTGAGTGTTCTTTGACCGACTAAGAGTTGAAATACAATAGGCTGAATTCAAGGAGAACTAGTCGGTCTAAGAACAAATTCCAACCGACTAGTTTCTCAACTAGTCGGTCGATGGTTGTTCTTGGACCGACTAAAGAGTAAACAGTAGCTAGGCTGTGAAAATGAAGATATAACTAGTCGGTCTAAGAAGGATTCCAAACCGACTAGTTTGACAACTAGTCGGTCGGTGAACCTTCTTGGACCGACTAATTGGTCAACAGTGAAGATGCTGAATTGAGCAAGGAGATCTAGTCGGTTCAAGAAGGATTCTTAACCGACTAGATGACAATCTAGTCGGTTGGTCCTTCTTCTTGAACCAACTAAGATGCACTAGAAGCCGCGAAATGAAGCGTGAAGCTTCGGAAAAGTTTCTATGGGCTTCTAAGATAATCCTAGCTCTTAGATATGAGCGTTATGAAGATTATAATGTAAGACCTACTCAAGGCATAACATTCTACAAAAAGAAGCTAGAAGACTATAAAATAAACTAGACGAACCGTCTTCAAAGCTTCAATCCGAATCTCTTGACTTCAAGAACGCTCCTAAAGCTTCAACGAAGCTTCAGGTACACGATCATGCGCTTTGAGAAGTCTTGAGACGTCGCTTTTGATGTACGTGGAATTTTGGCGACGATCTCCATAACTGCGCTCACAAAGAGTTAGTTCACGATATTTATGTTTGTTCATCATCAAAACAAAATCCAGGGAATCAATACTCAACATTCTCCCCCTTTTTGGTGATGACAAACCAACATAAATAATAATCAATAATAATGATTCAAATGAAATTTACTTACTCCCCCTGCATTGATGACACGTTAATTCCAAATTAAATAATAAACATAAGCATCAAGCGGAGGAGAAAAGTATAAAACATGATCCAATTATTGAAATATAGGATCTAAATCTATTTTTATATCTTAACTCCCCCTGAATCTAACATATCAAATTAGATTCACGGTAAATTGCTTTAAATTATCATTTAGCATGTCACCATTATTAATTCTCTCCCCCTTTGGCATTAGCAAAAAGAGCGGGAGGAGATCAACGACAACAACAATGGCTAAAAATAAAAGCACGACAGTCGAAGAATACGACCACGGTCCAAATGACACCAACGTAAAGTCACGAAGAAAATCAAAGTGTGCCAACGAGACCATAGTCGAAAATCGAAAAATGAAATCATCAAAACTCAAATCAATTTCACATATTGATTTATGGAACATACTCTCCAATATCAACATTCTTAGTGAATTTAGTGCATGGAAAATAATTCTATGTGTTCATAGAAAGAATTCTATTTAATCAATATAATCGTCAAGCGACGAAATCAACATCAGAGACAAAAATATAATGTGCACACTGAAGTAAATGGCAACATGATGTATATATATATAACATGGTACATCAAAAAGTATACATCTGCCAACACAAATATACACGATCATCAGATCGGTGCACAACATACAACACATGTCTCAACAGACATCAAAACGAACATACATCAAAAATACAAAAGTGCCCTAACGCATTTAGTCGGTCTTAGTTAAAGCGCTGACCAACTAAAATACAATTTAGTCGGTCGGCCAATGAGCTTGGACCGACTAACTACAAACAGTAACAGATAGACAAAACAAGGGCAAGATTTAGTTGGTCTGAGTTCAATCACAACCGACTAGAATCGAATCTAGTCGGTCCACTGATGAACTGTGACCGACTAACAGAGTCCAAAAATTTGATTATTTGAAATTATGAGTTCTCTCCAACGAACACTTGGACGAAACATCGAAATAATCTCATACACTCTCAAACATCATTATTCTACCCCATAAAACATAGAAAATCATAAATACGACGTGTAAGAACATATCTAGCATAAATTCCTAAAATTCAATCAAAAATCCAAAAAATCCCAACAAATCTTAGCATGAACATATAAGAATAACATTATCATGCAAGATTATTGAAAATATGAATCCTAAATCTCAGATTCACCCATAATCCCCAATTCTCGACGTAACCGCACAAAGGAGTCTTCCTTGAGTGGTTTCGTGAAAATATCGGTGATTTGCTTCTGGGTTTCAACGTACAGTAAACTGATGTCATTTTTAGCAACATGATCATCTAGGAAATGGTGACGGACATCTATGTGTTTAGAACGGGAATGGTGTACCGGATTCTTAGAGAGACATATTGCACTTTGGTTGTCCACCATGATAGGGCAAGTATCACAGTTTATACCGAAGTCTTTAAGAGAGTGTCTCATCCAAAGAACCTGAGCACACGCAGCACCGGCGGCAATATATTCTGCCTCAGTGGTTGAAAGTGATACGGAATTCTGCTTCTTGGAAAACCAAGAGACAAGAGAATTTCCTATAAAATGGCAAGTGCCACTAGTACTTTTCCTGTCGGATTTGCATCCCACATAATCTGCGTCACTATATGAGATTAACTCATATGTGCTAGACTTTGGATAATATAATCCGTAGTCGAGGGTGTAACTTAAATAACGAAAAATACGTTTTACCGCTACTAAGTGAGATTCCTTAGGTTGAGATTGATAATGAGCACATACACATACAGCAAACATAATATCAGGCCGACTGGTAGTAAGGTATAATAAACTACCTATCATACCTTGATATAGATGAATGTCTACATCTTTGTCGCTCGTATCTTTATCAAGATGTGTAGTAGTGCTCATTGGAGTCTTCTTGCCAGAAGCATTCTCCATTCTAAATCGCTTTAGCAACTCCACCGTGTACTTGGTTTGGTGGATGAAGATTCCATCGTGCATTTGGAGAATTTAGAGACCTAAGAAATATTTGAGCTCACCCATGTGGCTCATCTCAAATTGGTCCTTCATGACATTAGAAAACTATTCGCAAAGAGTGAAGTTAGTAGCACCGAATATGCTATCATCAACATAAATTTAAACTAAAATAATATCATTATTCGAATACTTAACAAATAATGTGGAATCAACTTCACCCATTTTAAACCCAAATCCAATAGAAAGTTCTTTAGGCGGTCATACCAAGCTCTATGAGCTTGTCTCAAACCATAAAGTGCTTTCTTAAGTTTGAAAACGTGAGTTGGAAATTTTTCATTTATAAAACCCAGAGGTTGAGAAACATAAACTTCCTCAACGACATCTCCATTTAAAAACGCACTTTTTACATCCATTTGAAAGAGTTTAAAATCTTTATGGCAGGCAAAAGATAACAACAACCTAATAGATTCTAATCTAGCTACAGGAGCAAAGGATTCTTCGAAGTCTATACCTTCCTCTTGCATGTAGCCTTGAGCTACTAACCGAGCTTTGTTCCGGACGATGTTTTGGTTCTCGTCGGTCTTGTTCTTGAAGATCCAACAATGCAAACTCAACAAATAATGCGGAATGAAAATTTGACAAACAAGAATTGAGCAATGCAAACAAACGATGTAACGGGTTCGGATCCACCCAAGTCTCCCCGACTTGTTCCCGGTGATCCTACGTCCCAAACACCCGGATCCCCTCCAGCTACTTGAGTTAGAATCCTCTAACTCAAATTTGAACTATGAAATTCTTGTAGAAAACCTCTACAAGATCAAATCATACACAAATGAAAATGTGACTCCCACAAACCGGGATCACACACTTCTCTAACAAACTGAGAGAAAAACTTGCAATATCAATGTAAATGAAATATAAACACTTACCAACAAAATCTTATGCCTTGAGTAGCTCACAATCAATGAGAATCTCTCTTGAGGAATAAGAGTGAGGGAGAGATTCTTGTGAAGAGAGGGAGCTTGGAAATAGGAATTAAATGCTCTCTCTTTGATTCTCAAAGTCTCAATAATATCAGCCTTGAATGCTATGAAGAAGCATCACAAGTATATATAGGATAGAGAGAAGAGAGAGGGAAAATTCGTGCATTTAATGCTCCAACGGATCTATTTCTGAAGCAGTCTAATCGGTCTAAGAAGGATCACTGACCGATTACTTTTGCAACTAGTCGGTCGGTGATTCTTCTTGGATCGACTAAGAGATTGACAGCCAAGAAAGAAAGTTCAGGAATTATAGAACTAGTCGGTCTAAGAAGACCTGCCAACCGACTAGTTTGACAACTAGTCGGTCGGTGAGTGTTCTTTGACCGACTAAGAGTTGAAATACAATAGGCTAAATTCAAGGAGAACTAGTCGGTCTAAGAACAAATTCCAACCGACTAGTTTCTCAACTAGTCGGTCGATGGTTGTTCTTGGACCGACTAAAGAGTAAACAGTAGCTAGGCTGTGAAAATGAAGATATAACTAGTCGGTCTAAGAAGGATTCCAAACTGACTAGTTTGACAACTAGTCGGTCGGTGAACCTTCTTGGACCGACTAATTGGTCAACAGTGAAGATGCTGAATTGAGCAAGGAGATCTAGTCGGTTCAAGAAGGATTCTTAACCGACTAGATGACAATCTAGTCGGTTGGTCCTTTTTCTTGAACCAACTAAGATGCATTAGAAGCCGCGAAATGAAGCGTGAAGCTTCGGGAAAGTTTCTATGGGCTTCTAAGATAATCCTAGCTCTAAGATATGAGTGTTATGAAGATTATAATGTAAGACCTACTCAAGGCATAACATTCTATGAAAAGAAGCTAGAAGACTATAAAATAAACTAGACAAACCATCTTCAAAGCTTCAATCCGAATCTCTTGACTTCAATAACGCTCCTAGAGCTTCAACGAAGCTTCAGGTACACGATCACGCGCTTTGAGAAGTCTTGAGACGTCGCTTTTGATGTACGTGGAATTTTGGCGACGATCTCCATAACTGCGCTCACAAAGAGTTAGTTCACGATATTTATGTTTGTTCATCATCAAAACCAAATCCGGGAAATCAATACTCAACACAAAATAGAAAAATAAAAAGATAGAAAAGCACATCTGCACGACACATATAAACAGGCACACAACAACGAAATCACACGATTACACAAATAAAAATCAATTTTCCCCAAACTGGACATGGCAATGCTAACAATATGAAATGATCATGGTGATGCAGAAATATGCAAGGGGGAAGTCAATCTGAGCTGTTGTCGGTAGAATGGTAGGGGCATGGTGAGGAGGGTGGGGAATAGTGGATGAAGGAGTATTCTGAGGACGAAGGAGAGGGTGTGCCGACAGGAGAAGGAGGGGCAACGGGCTGGATCACCGGTGGATCGAAATTTAATGGTGGATCGTGGTGGATAATGATGGCATCGGGTGAACAGACACACGGGTGCCAATCGGGAGGTTCCAAGCGTAGAAAATGTACGAGTGTGGCATACCAAGGATCTAGGTAGAACTCCCACAGTAAATAGAAGTGCGAATGGGGATTCGCTCAGAAGATGATGGTGGGAGGATGGCAAATGGAGTATAGTCAGGACTATAGAGGTAGACTGTACATTCCTCACCGAAGGGGTGAGCATACCGATGTCGATCAAGTAGTCGCGATCGATATGGCTGCGTCCATGTAAAATTGGGAGGTCGGGCGGTAGCCTCAGAACACAGCTGACAGTAAGAGTGATCATCCCACCACAGCAGATGGATCCAGAAGTTGCGCGGCTAACAGATAAAATCACGTGGATGATCCAATAGGTGGTGTTTATGGGCAAAGGGACGTGAGCATGGATCCTGTCATGGGACATGGCATAAAGAAAGAAAATCTCATCCCTAGACACCGCGGAAACATCTACGCGGGAAAAAATGGTGTTGGCAAGGAGGTAATGGGCGAAGCGGTAACATGGATGTATTATATACGAGGAAAGTGCCCCCGATGGAAAGGTGGTATACCAGGTGAACCGTTGCCAAACACCATCGTCCCGAAAGTAAGAGAAAATATCAGATCGATCATGAGTTGAACATTCAACATGACGATCGGGGTGAGGAAAATTCAGAATATTGTTAAGCTCAGCAAAGTTCATAGAATAATTGCCATTGAAGATGCGGAAAGTGAAACCCCAATCAGACACTTCGACAGAACTGAGGAACTCGAGTGTGAGGTTCCGGTTTGTGTGGGCGTGGGCACGCAGAAGGAAATCGCAACCAATGCAGGTAAAAAGTTTGCTGACGCCCCTAAAGAGTTCGAAAGATTCGAGCGTGGGGGAATCAGCGAAAAAGGTAGGTCGCATTGGGTGATGAAGCAAGGCGTGCAGACATGTAGATTGCTCTTCAGAAGTTGGGTTAATGCCCAGGAATGATGGGGAAAAGGGCCGTGTAGGGGATGTCTCCGTGATGTTGAGGCATTCTCTTTTCCCTTCCTAGACATAGTAATGATGTGGGGGAAGAATGACAAAGTGGGGAAGGGTGTCTATGATGATGATAAAGCAAATGAATCAGGTAGACAGAAATTCAAGACATTGCATATAAGGAAATAAATATGAAGAGTGGAAAGAGGTTACCCAGCAATCAAGGTTGTAAAAAACGCTAGGCGCTAGGCGTTCGGATTGCTGGCGCCTAGCGCCCAGAGCATTAATCGGAGATTAATCGGGGATTAATCGGCCTAGGCGGATTTGCATTTTTTAATTATTTTATTTATTTTTATATAATATTTTTATTTTTATCTAATATAAATTATTATAATAATGAGTTTTATGATATAAAAAAGTCTAAAACAGCTATTAGTCCATTACACAATATTGCAATAATACAACCATTAGTCTATTATATCTAAACCAACCATAATCCATTACATACTAAACCATCCATAAAGTTAACTAACATAGTAATATTACATCTCAAATTCTTCTTCTCCATATTGCTCTAGTACTTCCTCGGTATCGGTCTCAAATTCATAATTCATCTCTTCTACATCCTCCTCATCCGATACAAAATCATCCTCATGAAGTTCTCTAATTTCTTGAATTCTAGAGCTTCTCCTACGTTCTAAGCCATAATCTTCTCCCAATCCATCTCCAACCATTTCACTAGTAAGATCCAAATCATCATCATCATCATCACCACCATCAACAATCCATCCTTGTGCCATGGTAGCTTCACTAGCAAGTAGTACATCTACATTCTTCTCCTTCTCTCTTCTCGTCTTGTTGATGATCTTAGCATTGAATTGGACATAGACCAAATTGTTCAGCCGTGTTGTATCAAGTCTATTCCTTTTCTTTGTATGGATCTACATTAAAGGAAAAAAAGAGTATTATTTGATAAGTTGGTAACTCGATGTTAAATTTTGAAATGAAATAAATGAACTATATAAGTACTTACCCCCTCAAAAGTGCTCCAATTTCTCTCACAACCGGACGAACTTGTAGTCAATGAAAGTATCCTTTTAGCCATTCTTTGTAAGTTTGGCACACCATTTCCATAAACATTCCACCATGCAACTATAGAAAAGTTAATAAGTTATAAACAAAAGAATAAGAAAAATAACAATTATAGATCAACAAAAACTAGTTACTAACTTTAGTAACTTACCATAAAATAAAAAATTTATATTGTACTTACCTGGATCATATGCCTCATTATTGTGTTTGCATCCCTCCTTAGCTATAGCTTTTCCAAACATGCCTTCTCTCTTGTAGAACTTGTGCAATTCTACATTTATCACCAAACTATGAGTTTGGATGTCTTTGGGGAATATCGCCTCAACACAAGTAATAAACCCATCCATAATCACTTCATCATTTATGATGCTTGGGTTGTCAAATGAGTAATAAGGGTTCAAAAGGTAGGAAGCTAGATGCAATGGACAATCAAGTCGATCACGAGCTTTTGCTTCAACAATGTCAATGATTGACCGATAATAAGCTTCTTGATCATTGTATACCTTTTTAATCTCCTCTTTGGCTCTAAGTAGCTCTCCATACACAAAGCCCATTGTCGGCTTCCTATCTCCATCAACAATACGAAGCACCTTCACTAACGGGGCAAACACCTTCAAACAAAGACTTACCCCTCTCCAAAAAGCGGCACTATGTGCAATAGCCGCCGCCGTCTTCCCCTTTA
This sequence comes from Scilla litardierei, assembly GCA_030789695.1. NCBI lineage: Eukaryota > Viridiplantae > Streptophyta > Magnoliopsida > Asparagales > Asparagaceae > Scilla > Scilla litardierei. The sequence goes on from CM061133.1 coordinate 236,272,452, forward strand.
CACTCTTTGCATGTTTAGTTTTATTCCACTCATCACTAGTGATCATAGCTAGTAACTCTTTCTTCTTCTCCATCAAACTTTGCATAGTGAGAAAAGCGGTTGCAAATCTTGTAACTCCCGGTCTCACTATATCTCTTTTCTTTGTAAACTTTCTCAACAAAGCCAAAGTCTTGTGATGCGCATAAATGTAGATGGTAAAGCTCTTTGCCTTCTCAATCACTCCTTTAAACTTAGGTAGGTTGCCAATTCCTTGAAGCATAAGATTCAAAGTGTGAGTTGCACATGATGTCCAAAAGATATTTGGTCTCTTGATCTTCATCAACTCTCCCGCCGCCATATTATTTGAAGCATTATCCGTCACCACTTGAACTACATTTTGTTCCCCAATTTCTTCGATGCATTTGTCCACATATTCAAAAATATATGCCCCGGTATGTGATTCATTTGATGCTTCTTTAGAGGTAAGAAAATTCGTACCTTCCTTGCAATTAACACACAAGTTCATGATACTTCTTCTTTTTCGGTCGCTCCAAGCATCGGTCATAATAGAGCAACCATTCAAAGTCCACTCTTCTTCTTGCTTCTTCATCAAAATTTTAGTCCTCTCAACCTCTTCCTTCAATAATGGCTCCCTCAATTGATATTGGCTCAGAGGTCGGTAACCCGGGCCAAATTGTCCAACCGCTTCTACAAATCTCTTGAAGCTATCATTATCAATAACAAGAAAAGGAATCCCAGCTTCATACACCCATCTTATCAAATATTGATGCACATTATGAGTTCTTTCCTTGAAAAGTGCATCACTTATATTTTGTTGTCTCATCTTCCTACTTCCATTCAATGTAGACTCCGGATCAATAGTGGATGCAAAACGATCTATAGGCCCGAGCATGTGTGGATTTTCTCTTGTCCCTTGACTCATTTCATTTTCTTCATCACATTTAATAATAACTTCTTGTCTCATTGTGTTTTCATGTCTAGACTTTTGTTTCTTCCTCTCCCTTCCCTCTTCAACAGCCTTCATGCATTTGACTTTATCTTCTTCGGTAGATTTTTTACATGCCGTGACATTACCCTTGATACCGGCAATATGTTGCTTCATCCGATTAATTCCACCGCTAATTATCTTGCCACACAACTTGCACTTCAATTTATCTTTGAGTGTAGGGTGCGTCAATTCCCCGTATTCCCATCCTATATCATTTGAATCCCGCTTCAAACTAGATATATCCGACATTGCATTAGATGCGGTGGAAGAACAAGTACCCGCCATTATCACAATTGCACCCTACAATGTACAATCAATATGTTGTCAAAACATATGAACATCACTATAAAATAATATATAAATTACTATGAGTATACAAGCAATGAAGCAAATATATCTGATTATTGATTAATTGATTATCATCTAAAAGAACTACAAAATGAAAATTGAATTGCTTTAATTTGTACATGGCCCTTTTAATTTGTAAATTAGTTAATCAAACCCAATAGATTTTCTTTTTAATTTCATTGGACTCTTAATTTCAGAGGCATAGCATAGCAAGAGCAAGATGGATAAATTGATAGATTTGAGAGGCCGGGATTTGGATAATGGTGGGAAAAGGAGTAATATTGACATGTGGATTCAACTATAAACTTCCTAGTAAACTTTTGGATGCACACTTGCTTTGTCATTTCTTATTATACATGCTGGAAGCAAAAGAAATCATCCCACCATGTATGAATCTCATACACCATAAGACATCAACACATCAACATATACACAAATTTTGCGAGGGGGCTTAGGAGTGTTCAGACCAACTCATGTAACAGGTGGGAAACACCTAAAATTTGGTTTCTTTTTAAACTTCTCTTAAATATTTCTTTACCTATTAAGGAAATTCGAGTGAGATCCTATCCGTCGTCAGTCATTCATTTTAGGAAAACATGCAATCAGAGAGGATAAGTGCATACCGTAAAGAAAACTTGCCAGACTCCCGGGAGAAATGTAATCCGACAGGATTAGCTTTTCATGCTGGGTAGGTCCCCAATAGTATCCTCGCAACCCCACCACGTTAGGATGCCTGATATTTGCAAATTTAACCGTACCTGCCGATCGGGGTGGGGAAACGACCTGTCTTGGTCTCGATCTTGACGTCGATCCGTCGAGGGAGCAGATGCTGGTGGAGAGGACGCCGGCGAGGCAGTCGCCGAGGTACTGGTTGAAGAAGTGGACGCCGGAGAGGTGTCGACGACGACGAGTCGTGAGCCTCGTGACGGAGGGGCCGACGCCGACGCCGGAGAGGGCCGAGGGAGAGGGGTCGACCGTCGGCGTCGATGCCGTGTGACTGAGAGAGAGAGAGAGAGAGAGAGAGAGAGCGAGCGAGAGAGGGGAATTGGGGGCGCTTCCGACTTCCGAGAACGCAGCCCTAGGCCCCTAGCTGTGCCTGTGTGTTGGTTAATAAATAATAAGTATTTAACATTTTAAGTTTTTAACTATTTATATTTAAATATTTAAAACTGCTTTGGGTTTCGTTTGCGGCTGAGTCTGTGACTTTTTAAAAGTGCTTCGGGTTGCGTTTTTCAATTACTGCGGGTTTCAGGAATCGGGTTGCGTTTTTTAAAATTTTGAAAAGCCACAGCGCCTAGAAACCGCCCAGCACGCCCAGCCACCGCCCAGAGCGCCCAGACACCGCCCAGAGCGCTTAGGCGGCCGATTAGTCCCAAAAACGCCCAGATTGACCGATTTGGGCTTAATCGGATCGTTTACTGGCCGCCCAGCGCCTAGGCGCCGCCTAGGCGGCCGCCCAGGCCGATTTTTAGAACACTGCCAGCAATGATGCAAGTCCAAGCCCCCGAAAGATCCCACGCCGTTGTAACAACCTGTTTTTATCGCTACCTTTATCCGTACTTCTCTCGTATAATATTTTTCGCAATATCCGTCACTTGACATTCTGTCCCCGTACCCGTATCTGTATCCACTCCTAACTTTTGCATGGTAGATATCATTATCATTATTTTAAACTACTAAAATAAACCTTTCATATAAATATTTTAGAAATATCTCTTCTTAAAACTAGTTTGAGTTTTTGATTCAAAATTCAAAATTCAAGTTTCAAGCTTTCAAATTCAAAATTTCAAATCCGTTTCCTTATTTGCAAGAGAGGATTTTACTCATCCTAAATCAATATTAAATCCTATGATTTCTTCCTCAATTATGGTTTTCTTTTTAAGCTTTCCAATTTTACCTTGGCCTTAATTCCCCCCTAATTAACAATGAATCCCCCTTAATTACAATTAATCTAAATTCCAAAATTCCAACTTTTAAATTCAAATGTTTTCGAAAAACCTTCCTAATTAAATCCTATTAAAACGTATAACTGATTTGGTATTATCAACACCATGATTACTTCCCTATTAATGTTTTCATTTTCAAAAAAATTTCCCCATTTACTTTAGCTTTAATTTCCCCTAATTAACTCCATGCTTAAACCCATTAAATATTTTTAAAACCCTACAATTTTCTCCAAGGGCATCACATGTTTAAACTCATCATGTAGTAGCCCAAAAAAAATTTATCAAACCAACCTTAGCCTAAGGCCACCCCACCTTCACGTGCTGTGCATCAACAGCAGCCCCCTCCCCTTCCTTCTTCTTCTTGTCGATTACCCTCGCCCAGCCTCCTCCTCACGCCGGCGGCACACCCCACCCATCGACAATTTCGCCCCACCAAGCGCCGGCCTCCTCTCCCCAACGCCTCGCAACCGCAGCCTACACCCAATTTCATTTTATTAAAACCCTATTCATCTCACAGCCGCCGCCTTCTTCTCCTCCTCTTCTTCACAGAACCCGCGGCCTCCTCCCTCGACGACGCCCAGCTACGCCGCCCTCATCGCCAACCCCGCCGGTATCTCTCCATCGCAGCCCCTTACCTCTATCTCCTCTCCTCCACGCAGCAGGGGCTAACGATGTCGCCTCCATCACGCAACCCGCTGCCCAGATCGCCTAGGAATCAGCCGCGACCTTCGCCCCTCGCCCTCGCAAGCCGCCGCCTCCGAGCATCTGACCCCAACCCCGCCGGCAGCTGCACTCCTTAGACCCCCGAACGCCTCCCTCCTTCCCGATCCGCTCTCCCCTGTTCCGCCCCCCTTACTCTGTTCGGAACAGAGGAAGCCCAAATCTCCACTGTCTTCCTCAACCCGCCGCACCACGCCTCCTCGTCGCCATCTTCTTAGTGCCACAGGCCACCTAGACTTCGGCAGCCCGAACCCAGTACCCGCCCCGTGTCCTCCTCCCGCCGGCGACCCTTGCCCCCAACCCCCTACGTCCAGTTCTTCGGCCTCCTCCCACTCCGACCTTCGGCATCTCGCCTCCGACCACGTCCTCCTGCAGCCACCAGACCGTCAGGACGCTGCTACCGCCACCAAAGTGAGATCATCGGCCCCTCGCCGAACGCCGCCGCAACGACCGCCCCGCAAACACAACAACGGTGATAAACCTGTGGTAGTAAGAGCTTGAGTTCATGCAGGGATTGTCAGTTAATAGTACAAGCAAGTTTCCATATATTTATAGGTAAGATTTAAATGTTTTTAAAATGTTATAGTACGCTGATTCCTATTATCAGCAGTGATCTATTTTGCGAGGGTAAACTATACATAGGGTTATCTTTAAATACATGTTGTTTTTATGATTAAATGTAAACAGATCCGCCTATATGCCAATAATAAGTTCATGCAAACCAAACATTCTATGATGTTGATGCCAGAACGAGTATAACATTATATGATATGGGTTGTCTTAGTTTTGGGTTGTAAAAGTTTACGAAGACGTGAATGAACAGTTACCATTTAAGCATGAACAGTTTCCAATTTTATAAGATTAGCATGCTGTCAGTCGTACTTATAGGTATGTGAGCAGTGTAATCATGAGTGTTCAGTACCTCTTGTTGATTAAACAAAACATATAGGGTGTAGTTCCGATGAGAATAGTGTATATTATTAAAACAGTACTTATGCCTTTCTAATATTATTTTAGTAATTCAGTGGGTTCGGGTTAATATTCTTCTAATCAGTTAACTCCGTAAGGCGTAAGCTTGATAATTTAAATCTATTGACGCAGATACGTCGTGTTTTTACCTACGGTCAACTGGACACTCAACTCTCCCCGCAGGCAAGTATATTATCTTCTACCAACTTTCGAAGGCGCAAGTACATTACTTTCTTCAGACTTTTTCCAAAGACACAAGTATTTTATCGTGTACTAAACTTAAAAAGAAACGCACATCTTTGGCACTGCCTAGGATGCAACTTTCATATTCGGAAAAGTCTTTAATGAATCCTTTTAACGTATTGGTTGTTTTAGCACTTAAACGATACACATGAAATGCTATTTTTTTTTCTTGTCATTCGATTTATCATGTGATGTGTACCCTATCGAATTGTGAAAACCGAGCCCTCAGGGCAATTAAAGATATTTGGGTCTTCGGACAATTTACGGATCATTGGGCCTTCGGGCATTACGGATATGGGCCCGCGTGGCATTTACGGAATGTTTTGCCACTCTGTAAACATTAAACTACAGATTGACTTATGGACACTTGGGTGGGGTAGTCTAGTGTAGTAGAGGCTGGAAAGCTGGATTGCACCCGATTGGTGAACTTGACCGACACCTGGCCGGGTCGGTGAGTAGAGAGTCACGGGTAGCTCCTGTTGGCTTGGGTGTGATGCTGGTCACCTCCCCCTCGGACACTGGGCTTTGTCACTAGATAGTAGATTGATTGATTGATGCACCCTTCCCTTTACCTCGGCTGATGCTACATCGTAAACTGCTAAAAATTGTTGTCACAATCGACTATTGCTGTACACACCACACTTGCTATACATACTGCTGTACACACTACACCATCACGACCATTGCTGTGCACACCACACTTGCTATACATATTGCTGTACACTCTACACCGTCACGACTATTGCTGTATACACTACACTTGCCATGCTGGTTACCTTACACACTAGACCTTGTTGTGCCCGCCACTTTACGCACCACACTCCGCTTGCACTACTTTACTCACTACACGATGTTATGTTCCCATGTCGCTTCATGCTGCCATGTTTCATCTTTTTGGTAATATATCGTGTCTTTCATTTCTAAAGTTATGTAAATTATATTAAATCTTGTCGAGGGTCATTTTACTACTAACGTTTTTAAAAGCTTGCCGAGCGACCCTCGCTGACGTATATTTCCTTGTTTGTGAAATATACGTTAGGTTTTGAGCAGGAGGACCAAGAGAATCAAGAGCACGAGATCCACTACTGAAGACGACGGACACTGCGCAGCTTGCTAAATTTTAATAATTGTTGTATTTACTTTCAGGTGTATTTTAAATTCCTTGTAACTGTTGTAATGGCCATGCTAGGCCTTTTAATTTTTGTGTACTTGTAATCCGGAAGTCAAAGTTTTAATGATGACACCATATTATGTTGTTCCGATTATTCGCAAGCAAGAATCTGCCAAAGTAGTCATACACAGACGCTTATTGGGTTGGGGCTTCACCGCTCCAACCCAAGCGGGCCCGTTCACGTCCTCGCCCCAAGTATAATGGGAAGCGGGGCGTGACAGGTTTTAGTGGTGGCCCATGCAGGTCTGCTTTCTGCGAAATGCTCGGGACAACATAGATGTCATTATTAACTAGACTGTCTGGATAGATCTTGTACGCAAATGTTTACCTTGTTTGTTTGCAGCATGGCAGGAAGACGTAACACTCGACAAGGATCCGGAGCTGCTGGAAGCGGAGAGAACGACATTCGCCAGATGCTTGGAGTCATGAGAGAGATGCTGGAGGTTCAACACCATCTGGTCCAGCAAGGATGTCAGGCTGTACCAGCCGCTCCACAACCCCGCTATGAGCCTGGAGCGAAGCAGTTCCGAGAAATGCATCCGAAGAGCTTCTCCGGACGAGGGGGCCCGCTAGCAGCCGAAGAATGGCGTCAGAGCACTGAGGATGATTTGGGCCTTGCCTGAATCAATAAAGATGAATGGGTGGAGCTTGCCAGGAAGCAGTTGACAGATAATGCCCGCAGCTGGTGGAATGCGGAGGAAGCCAGGCTGACCAAGCCGATTTCATGGGATACCTTCTGCAAGAGGTTCGACGCCCAGTACTTTCCCAAGTCTGCGAAGCGAGTGATGGAGAGTCGTTTCATCAACCTGGAGCAGGGCTCTATGACTGTTGATGAGTACGAAGCCGAGTTCACTATGCTGAGTCGATATGCTCCTGCCATGGTGAAAGACCCTGAGGACTGTGCACATCGCTTCCTACAGGGCCTGGATCTAGACATCCAGGGCGTGCTGTCCGGGAATACTTTTACCACTCATGATGATGTCTTAGTAGCTGCGAAGAATCAGGAGCGGATCGCTAATCAGAAGAAGGCGCGTCAAGCAGGCAAGCGTCCGCAGGAGCCGCCAAAGAACGATCTCCGACCGACTCAGACCACCAATTTCAAGAAACCTGCAACTCCTGTCGATCCCAGATTTACAGTGGTGTGCCATCATTGCAACCGGGTTGGACACGTCAAGAAGGATTATCGCGTGTTGCTGAACCAGTGCTTGGCGTGCGGAGAACCTGATCATATTGCCAGGAACTGCCCTCGTCGCATTTAATGATTCATATCATGTGCTTATCCTTGCTTATCTCTTCTTAGATGTATCTTTTGCTTCTACTATTACCATTTCATCTATCCTGCTTTGTTCCAGGTGTTGTCTTGATAATAATTGATTTGATCGTAGACCCTCTTCATTTCAGAAGTTTCCGTTCCTCTATATGTCTCTTTCCTCTTTGTTACCTTGACCCTTCATCTATCAGGCTTTTCCTCGATCATACCTAGCTTAAGAAATTCCGAGGACGGAATTTTCTTTAAGGTGTGTAGGATGTAACAACCCGTTTTTATCGCTACCTTTATCCGTACTTCTCTCGTATAATATTTTTCGCAATATCCGTCACTTGACATTCTGTCCCCGTACCCGTATCTGTATCCACTCCTAACTTTTGCATGGTAGATATCATTATCATTATTTTAAACTACTAAAATAAACCTTTCATATAAATATTTTAGAAATATCTCTTCTTAAAACTAGTTTGAGTTTTTGATTCAAAATTCAAAATTCAAGTTTCAAGCTTTCAAATTCAAAATTTCAAATCCGTTTCCTTATTTGCAAGAGAGGATTTTACTCATCCTAAATCAATATTAAATCCTATGATTTCTTCCTCAATTATGGTTTTCTTTTTAAGCTTTCCAATTTTACCTTGGCCTTAATTCCCCCCTAATTAACAATGAATCCCCCTTAATTACAATTAATCTAAATTCCAAAATTCCAACTTTTAAATTCAAATGTTTTCGAAAAACCTTCCTAATTAAATCCTATTAAAACGTATAACTGATTTGGTATTATCAACACCATGATTACTTCCCTATTAATGTTTTCATTTTCAAAAAAAATTCCCCATTTACTTTAGCTTTAATTTCCCCTAATTAACTCCATGCTTAAACCCATTAAATATTTTTAAAACCCTACAATTTTCTCCAAGGGCATCACATGTTTAAACTCATCATGTAGTAGCCCAAAAAAAATTTATCAAACCAACCTTAGCCTAAGGCCACCCCACCTTCACGTGCTGTGCATCAACAGCAGCCCCCTCCCCTTCCTTCTTCTTCTTGTCGATTACCCTCGCCCAGCCTCCTCCTCACGCCGGCGGCACACCCCACCCATCGACAATTTCGCCCCACCAAGCGCCGGCCTCCTCTCCCCAACGCCTCGCAACCGCAGCCTACACCCAATTTCATTTTATTAAAACCCTATTCATCTCACAGCCGTCGCCTTCTTCTCCTCCTCTTCTTCACAGAACCCGTGGCCTCCTCCCTCGACGACGCCCAGCTACGCCGCCCTCATCGCCAACCCCGCCGGTATCTCTCCATCGCAGCCCCTTACCTCTATCTCCTCTCCTCCACGCAGCAGGGGCTAACGCTGTCGCCTCCATCACGCAACCCGCTGCCCAGATCGCCTAGGAATCAGCCGCAACCTTCGCCCCTCGCCCTCGCAAGCCGCCGCCTCCGAGCATCTGACCCCAACCCCGCCGGCAGCTGCACTCCTTAGACCCCCGAACGCCTCCCTCCTTCCCGATCCGCTCTCCCCTGTTCCGCCCCCCTTACTCTGTTCGGAACAGAGGAAGCCCAAATCTCCCCTGTCTTCCTCAACCCGCCGCACCACGCCTCCTCGCCGCCATCTTCTTAGTGCCACAGGCCGCCTAGACTTCGGCAGCCCGAACCCAGTACCCGCCCCGTGTCCTCCTCCCGCCGGCGACCCTTGCCCCCAACCCCCCTACGTCCAGTTCTTCGGCCTCCTCCCACTCCGACCTTCGGCATCTCGCCTCCGACCACGTCCTCCTGCAGCCACCAGACCGTCAGGACGCTGCTACCGCCACCAAAGTGAGATCGCCGGCCCCTCGCCGAACGCTGCCGCAACGACCGCCCCGCAAACACAACAACGGTGGTAAACCTGTGGTAGTAAGAGCTTGAGTTCATGCAGGGATTGTCAGTTAATAATACAAGCAAGTTTCCATATATTTATAGGTAAGATTTAAATGTTTTTAAAATGTTATAGTACGCTGATTCCTATTATCAGCAGTGATCTATTTTGCGAGGGTAAACTATACATAGGGTTATCTTTAAATACATGTTGTTTTTATGATTAAATGTAAACAGATCCGCCTATATGCCAATAATAAGTTCATGCAAACCAAACATTCTATGATGTTGATGCCAGAACGAGTATAACATTATATGATATGGGGTGTCTTAGTTTTGGGTTGTAAAAGTTTACGAAGACGTGAATGAACAGTTACCATTTAAGCATGAACAGTTTCCAATTTTATAAGATTAGCATGCTGTCAGTCGTACTTATAGGTATGTGAGCAGTGTAATCATGAGTGTTCAGTACCTCTTGTTGATTAAACAAAACATATAGGGTGTAGTTCCGATGAGAATAGTGTATATTATTAAAACAGTACTTATGCCTTTCTAATATTATTTTAGTAATTCAGTGGGTTCGGGTTAATATTCTTCTAATCAGTTAACTCTGTAAGGCGTAAGCTTGATAATTTAAATCTATTGACGCAGATACGTCGTGTTTTTACCTACGGTCAACTGGACACTCAACTCTCCCCGCAGGCAAGTATATTATCTTCTACCAACTTTCGAAGGCGCAAGTACATTACTTTCTTCAGACTTTTTCCAAAGACACAAGTATTTTATCGTGTACTAAACTTAAAAAGAAACGCACACCTTTGGCACTGCCTAGGATGCAACTTTCATATTCGGAAAAGTCTTTAATGAATCCTTTTAACGTATTGGTTGTTTTAGCACTTAAACGATACACATGAAATGCTATTTTTTTTTCTTGTCATTCGATTTATCATGTGATGTGTACCCTATCGAATTGTGAAAACCGAGCCCTCGGGGCAATTAAAGATATTTGGGTCTTCGGACAATTTACGGATCATTGGGCCTTCGGGCATTACGGATATGGGCACGCGTGGTATTTACGGAATGTTTTGCCACTCGGCAAACATTAAACTACAGATTGACTTATGGACACTTGGGTGGGGTAGTCTAGTGTAGTAGAGGCTGGAAAGCTGGATTGCACCTGATTGGTGAACTTGACCGACACCTGGCCGGGTCGGTGAGTAGAGAGTCACGGGTAGCTCCCGTTGGCTTGGGTGTGATGCTGGTCACCTCCCCCTCGGACACTGGGCTTTGTCACTAGATAGTAGATTGATTGATTGATGCACCCTTCCCTTTACCTCGGCTGATGCTACATCGTAAACTGCTAAAAATTGTTGTCACAATCGACTATTGCTGTACACACCACACTTGCTATACATACTGCTGTACACACTACACCATCACGACCATTGCTGTGCACACCACACTTGCTATACATATTGCTGTACACTCTACACCGTCACGACTATTGCTGTATACACTACACTTGCCATGCTGGTTACCTTACACACTACACCTTGTTGTGCCCGCCACTTTACGCACCACACTCCGCTTGCACTACTTTACTCACTACACGATGTTATGTTCCCATGTCGCTTCATGCTGCCATGTTTCATCTTTTTGGTAATATATCGTGTCTTTCATTTCTAAAGTTATGTAAATTATATTAAATCTTGCCGAGGGTCATTTTACTACTAACGTTTTTAAAAGCTTGCCGAGCGACCCTCGCTGACGTATATTTCCTTGTTTGTGAAATATACGTTAGGTTTTGAGCAGGAGGACCAAGAGAACCAAGAGCACGAGATCCACTACTGAAGACGACGGACACTGCGCAGCTTGCTAAATTTTAATAATTGTTGTATTTACTTTCAGGTGTATTTTAAATTCCTTGTAACTGTTGTAATGGCCATGCTAGGCCTTTTAATTTTTGTGTACTTGTAATCCGGAAGTCAAAGTTTTAATGATGACACCATATTATGTTGTTCCGATTATTCGCAAGCAAGAATCTGCCAAAGTAGTCATACACAGACGCTTATTGGGTTGGGGCTTCACCGCTCCAACCCAAGCGGGCCCGTTCATGTCCTCGCCCCAAGTATAATGGGAAGCTGGGCGTGACAGCCGTGTGAGGGAGCGATTTAGGGAGCCGCCGCTCGCTGATCCGTCAAGAAATGGAATTTCGGAAATTGTGGCTAGGGTTAGGGTTTGGATGATTTGCGGGTGAATGTGTTCAATGGGAAGGGTACTGATGGTAGGGGAGTATGTGAATAAGTGAGGGTGTGATTATAGCGGTGTGGGGAGTGATGGGAAGGATCAATTTGGGAGTAGGAGAGAGGGGCCATGCAAAATTGGAATGAGGAAATCGGGTGAATAAGGTCGGGTGAGGGGTAGTTTATATAGAGGGGGAGGTGAACCGATCGGGTGAGGGTTCACCCAATCGGATGGGTTATTTTCGAAGAAATTCTTGTGGATCAGCAGCTACAGGTCATCCGATCGGGTGATTTTTCACCCGATCGGTTGACCACTTCACAAATTTTCCCGAGAGCACTGTGGTTTTCACCCAGTCTTCCACCCGATCATAGCTTCACGTCACCCGACCATAGCAGTATTTATTCACCAAAAATAAGAAAAATAATCCTAAAATAACGACGAAGATTTAGAACATGGGTTGCCTCCCATGAAGCGATGTTGTTTAAAGTCATTTGCTCGACTCCCAGTATGTGATTTTCAGGGGGGGTTGATGCGGGTGATGCCCATTGATCGGCATCCTTTCAGCTTTCAGAGTGGCGGCCCTTGGTGTTGACAGTGGTGATAAGTAGAAGCTCTCGACGATCCTCCTGCTGGTGGTGTCCGGGGGCTTCTCCCTCACATTGGCGTCGACGCCACTTTTCGTAGGATCCTGACTTCCTCAGTAGTGAGTGTTGAGTATTGATTCTCCGGATTTGGTTTTGATGATGAACAAACATAAATATCGTGAACTAACTCCTTGTGATCGCAGTTATGGAGATCGTCGCCAAAAGTCTACGTATATCAAAAGCGACGTCTCAAGACTTCTCAAAGCACGTGATCGCGTGCCTGAAGCTTCGTTGAAGCTCTAGGAGCATTATTGAAGTCAAGAGATTCGGATTGAAGCTTTGAAGATGGTTCGTCAAGTTTATTTTATAGTCTTCTAGTTTCTTTCCGTAGAATGTTAAGCCTTGAGTAGGTCTTACATTATTAGAGTTAGGCTTATCATAGAAGCCCATAGAAACTTTCCCGAAGCCTTACGCTTCATTTCGCGACTTCTAATGCATCTTAGTTGGTTCAAGAAGAAGAACCAATCGACTAGATGCAATCTAGTCGGTCGGCAATCCTTCTTGAACCGACTAGATATCCTACTCAAATTCAGCTCATTCACTGTTTACAGTTAGTCGGTCCAAGAAGGCTCACCGACCGACTAGTTGTCAAACTAGTCAGTTAGGAATCCTTCTTAGACCGACTAGTTATGTCGTTCATTTCACAGCCTGAGCTACTGTTTACAGTTAGTCGGTCAAAGAACAACTATCGACCGACTAGTTGTGAAACTAGTCGGTTGGAATTTGTTCTTAAACCGACTAGTTCTCCTTGAATTCAGCCTATTGTTTTTCAACTCTTAGTCGGTCAAAGAACACTCACCGGCCGACTAGTTGTCAAACTAGTCGGTTGGCAAGTCTTCTTAGACCGACTAGTTCTCTATCTCCTGAACTTTTCTTATTGGCTGTTCACCTCTTAGTCTGTCTATGTTGAATCACCGACCGACTAGTTGAGAAACTAGTCGGTCAGTGATCCTTCTTTGACCGATTAGACTGCTTCAGAAATAGATCCGTTGGAGCATTAAATGCACGAATTTTCTCTCTCTCTTCTCTATCCTATATAATCTTGAGATGCTTCTTCATAGCATTCAAGGCTGATATTATTGAGGTTTAGAGAAATCAAAGAGAAGCATTCAACTCCATTTCTAAAGCTTTCTCTTCTCACAAGAATATCTCCAAACTCCTTGAGCCCTATTTTCTCATGAGAGATTCTCTTCATTGTGAGCCTCTCAAGCCAAGAGCTTGATCCAAGGTCACCAATCTCTCCCTAGCCATCTATTGCTGGTTATCTTGGTGGAGCTAGGGTTTGGTGCCTTCTTCTTCCTCAAAATCCTTATTGCCCTAAAATTGTAAGTTTACTCAAGGCATAGGATTTTGTTGGTAAGTATTTCATTGTTTCATTTACTTTGATTGCAGGTTGTTCTATCAGTTGTGAGAGAAGTGTGTGATCCCGGGTTGTGGTAGTCACATTTCATTTGTGTATGATTTGGTCTTGTAGAGGTTTTTCTACAAGAATTTCATAGTGAAAAACTTGGGTTAGTGGTTTCTAACTCAAGTATCCGGAGGGGATCCGGGTGGTTGAGACGTAGGATCATCGGGAACAAGTCGGGGAGACTTGGGTGGATCCGAACCCGTTAATTCGTTTGTTTGCATTGTTTAATTCTTGTTGCTTGTAGTTATTCCGCATTGTTGTTTGTGTTTTGCACAATAATTAGGAATAATACTCTTGATTATTTTAAAGTACTATTCACCCCCCCCCCCCCCTCTAGTACTTGTGCAGTAGCTACGTAGGGCATTACATTTGGTATCAGAGCCAAGTTTATAGCTATGCCAAACAACGACTACAGCGTCTTCAAGAATCGTGAAGGAGCTTCTTCAGTGATGGAAGGACACTCCTCAACTAGGCCTCCCTTCTTCAACGGTACCAATTATGGGTACTGGAAATGTCGAATGGAAACGTTCCTCCGGAGCACTTCACTATGGAGAGCTACGTTGACGGAGTACGTCGAGCCCACCAAACAAGACTTCGCGAAGTGGACTACCGCGGAGGTCGCCGTAGAGGTAAACAAAGCCAAGGCAATGAACGCCTTGCAATATACTTTGGAGCCCGAAGACTTCAACAAGATAAGCACATGTAAGAGTGCATATCAAATCTGGAACTCACTCCTCATCTTGCATGAAGGAACGAGTAGGGTAAGAGACTCCAAACTCACTGTTGTAAATAAAGATTACAAATTATTTCACATGCAACTGGGTGAGAAGATGAAGGAGTACTATGCTCGCTTCGTTGACATTACCAACGAGTTGGAGGCTCTTGGAAAGACTTACACCCAAAAGGAGAAAGTCTCAAAGATCATTGACGGACTTCCTTCTTGTTGGGAAAAGCGTACCTTCGCCATCGAGGAAGGTAATGATATGAATAAATATACTATCGTTCAACTAATGAGTACCTTGATGTCTTATGAGGTACGCAAGGACAGTAAACTAAAGATGCAGGACAAGATGAAGTTGTACTTGAACCAAGACGAGCCAAAGAAAAAGACAATTGCGTTCAAGGCTGCTCCATCTACATCTACCGATGATGAAGAATCGGAAGACGAGTTGGACATAGAAGCTTTGGCCGATTTGGCAAAGAAGTTCGACCGATTTTTCCGAAAAGGTAAGTTAAAGAACAAAGCTAAATTTAGCTCTACTAATGCATCTACTCCTTTGTGTTATAAATGCAACAAGCCAGGACACATCAAGCCGGATTGTCCTCTCAACAAACACAAGGAGAAGTGGAAGGCACCCAAGTACGACAAGTCGAGAAAGTACAAGAAGGGGTACAAGAAAGGGCTTGTCGGCTCATTCACCGACTCCGAAGAGGACTCCTCAAGTGGAGAGCCAGATGATGAACAAGTGGAGCAAGCACACATGTGCTTCATGGCTAAAGAGGAACATGATCAAGAATCCTCCTCCGATGATAGCGAGGATGAAGGCGATGAGGTAACTATGGATGACCTTAGATTAGCTAACGAGCAAATTTGGTCTAAGTATTCTAAATTAGTAAATATATATACTAAGACTAAAGATGAGCTAGCTAGTCTCCAAACCTCACCTAAGCCTATCGTCATCAACAACGAAACCGTTGTTGAAGACTTGAAAAATGAGATTGTCAATCTCAAATCTCAACTTGAGCATGTTCATATTGAGAATTCGGATGAACGCAAGATGGCGTATTTGATTTCTCAAAACTCAACTTTGAGTATTGAGAACGAGAATCTCAAATCTCGTGTTTATGTACTCACATCGCAAGTGTCCACCTTGGATGCTTCTATGCATTCTCTCACCGAGAAGTATGAGTGCACATTAGGCCGAATTAATAAATTCAATAAAGGGAAGGGCCATTTGGATAATATCCTAAATGATTTACTTCCGGCCAGTCATCGCATTGGCTTGGGGTATAAGATGGGAGACTCATCCAAATCGTCTACCACCTTTGTTAGGCCAACTTCCGATGCCTCAACGAGTGGGAGCAAACACTCTATTGGTAGTTCATCTACCAATGGTGCTTCCACTTCGTACACACCCCCATTTGGAAAGAAACCCACTTTGGGTGGACCTCCAAAGAATGGTCATGCTTTTATGTACACCAATACCATGCCACGTAGGAACACAACTCCTACTCCACATGTTCACATGTATGATGATTTTTATGCTCCACGTCCACGAGCACGTGCACACCTTGTGAGACACACTCATGCACGTGTTCCTCCACATGCATATGTTCATCCACATCACTATTATATGAACAATTGTCATCATGCACCATTTCATCTGTGCCATATGCTTATCCATGACATGTATCACGTAGAAATCAACAACGTATGCATGCTCCCAATAGAAATAGGGCTCCCAAAATATTCACTATTTGGGGCCCAAAGGACACAAGCATGCATGAAAAACAAGCGTATATTAATTCGTATTTCATGAATGTTGTGCATAATGATGATTTTGTTGGGAAGTCCAAGTCTAATTGGACTTGATTTCCAAAGGTCTAATCTCTTAGGACCCAATGTCCTTGGGTACCATGGAATGATATTTTATCTTCAGGTACTCAAGAATAAGAGAAGGAGCAACAAATCAAAATTTAGCTCCATATTATGTTTTCTAGGTTCAATCCACCGTGGGATACCAACCCTACCAACTCCTTGATTTGCAAAGTTTTTCATTCAAATGGAGTTGATGGTGCTTAAGTGATGCACCAAAGTAGGGGGAGCTTAATGTTGTAAGTATATTCTTACATATGGTATCCATGTGTGTTGAATGCATGTAGATGTCACTTTGTGTTTTAAACTATCTCATGCATATCTTGATGCTAGTTTTGAGCTTATGTTATAATATGGTACTTATCTTTCTTATGCTCATGGCATTCCATGCTTTTTATTAACTCATTTAGTGAGTATCTATTTTGGAATGCATGCTAGTTCTAGAATTGTGTATGCCATATGTGTTATGAAGTTTCTATCTCTTTTTGAAATAACACTTTTGCATGATATTGATAGTTGATGTTCATATTGCTTTTATCACCTTGTCACATCACATCGCACACTTCACTTAGATTTGTGATCCTTTTTTATCGATGTTGTGACATTTGGTGTTGTCTGATGTGTACATCTTGTTGCCATTTGTTTCTTGTGCACATTGTATTTATGTCTCTGATATTGACTTCGTCGCTCGACGATTATATTGATTTAATAGAATTGTTTATATGATAGCATAGAATTGTTTTCCATGCACTTAATTCAATAAGGATGTTGATATTGGAGAGTATGTTCCATAACTCAATACGTGAAATTGATTTGAGTTTTGATGATTTCATTTTTTGATTTTCGACTATGGTCTCATTGGCACGCTTTGATTTTCTTCGTGATTTTACTTTAGTGTCATTTGGACCGTGGTCGTATTCTTCCACTCTCGTGCTTTTATTTTTTAGACATTATTGTTGTCGTTGATCTCCTCCCGCTCTTTTTGCTAATTCCAAAGGGGGAGAGAATTAATAACGACGATGTGCTAAATGATAATTTAAAGCAATTTACCATGAATCTAATTTGATATGTTAGATTCAGGGGGAGTTAAGATATAAAAATGGGTTTAGATCCTAAATTACAATAATAGGATTCATATTTTATAGCTTCCTCGTTTGCTTGATGTGTATAACTATTATTCAATACGGAACTAACGTGTCATCAATGCAGGGGGTAAGTAAATTTCATTTGAATCATTATTATTGATTATTATTTATGTTGGTTTTTCATCACCAAAAAGGGGGAGAATGTTGAGTATTGATTCCCCGGATTTGGTTTTGATGATGAACAAACATAAATATCGTGAACTAACTCCTTGTGAGCGCAGTTATGGAGATCGTCGCCAAAAGTCTACGTATATCAAAAGCGACGTCTCAAGACTTCTCAAAGCGCGTGATCGTGTGCCTGAAGCTTCGTTGAAGCTCTAGGAGCATTATTGAAGTCAAGAGATTCGGATTGACGCTTTGAAGACGGTTCGTCAAGTTTATTTTATAGTCTTCTAGTTTCTTTCCGTAGAATGTTAAGCCTTGAGTAGGTCTTACATTATTAGAGCTAGGATTATCATAGAAGCCCATAGAAACTTTCCCAAAGCCTTACGCTTCATTCCGCGGCTTCTAGTGCATCTTAGTTGGTTCAAGAAGAAGAACCAACCGACTAGATGGCAATCTAGTCGGTCGGCAATCCTTCTTGAACCGACTAGATATCCTACCCAAATTCAGCTCATTCACTGTTTACAGTTAGTCTGTCCAAGAAGGTTCACCGACCGACTAGTTGTCAAACTAGTCGGTTAGGAATCCTTCTTAGACCGACTAGTTATGTCGTTCATTTCACAGCCTGAGCTACTGTTTACAGTTAGTCGGTCAAAGAACAACTATCGACCGACTAGTTATGAAACTAGTCGGTTGGAATTTGTTCTTAAACCGACTAGTTCTCCTTGAATTCAGCCTATTGTTTTTCAACTCTTAGTCGGTCAAAGAACACTCACCGACCGACCAATTGTCAAACTAGTCGGTTGACAAGTCTTCTTAGACCGACTAGTTCTCTATCTCCTGAAATTTTCATATTGGTTGCTCACCTCTTAGTCGGTCTATGTTGAATCATCGACCGACTAGTTGAGAAACTAATTGGTCAGTGATCCTTCTTAGCCCGATTAGCTTCAGAAATCGTTGGAGCATTAAATGCACGAATTTTCTCTCTCTCTCTTCTCTATCCTATATAATCTTGAGATGCTTCTTCATAGCATTCAAGGCTGATATTATTGAGGTTTAGAGAAACCAAAGAGAAGCATTCAACTCCATTTCTAAAGCTTTCTCTTCTCACAAGAATCTCTCCAAACTCCTTGAGCCCTATTTCCTCAAGAGAGATTCTCTTCATTGTGAGCCTCTCAAGCCAAGAGCTTGATCCAAGGTCACCAATCTCTCACTAGCCATCTATTGCTGGTTATCTTGGTGGAGCTAGTGTTTGGTGCCTTCTTCTTCCTCAAAATCCTTCTTGCCCTAAAATTGTAAGTTTACTCAAGGCATAGGATTTTGTTGGTAAGTATTTCATTGTTTCATTTACTTTGATTGCAAGTTGTTCTAGGTTGTGAGAGAAGTGTGTGATCCCGGGTTGTGGGAGTCACATTTCATTTGTGTATGATTTGGTCTTGTAGAGGTTTTTCTACAAGAATTTCATAGTACAAAACTTGGGTTAGTGGTTTCTAACTCAAGTATCCGGAGGGGATCCGGGTGGTTGGGACGTAGGATCACCAGGAACAAGTTGGGGAGACTTGGGTGGATCCGAACCCGTTAATTCGTTTGTTTGCATTGTTTAATTCTTGTTGTTTGTAGTTATTCCGTATTGTTGTTTGTGTTTTGCACAATAATTAGGAATAATACTCTTGATTATTTTAAAGTACTATTCACTCCCCTATAGTACTTGTGCAGTAGCTACGCAGGGCATTACAGTGAACCCCATGGGCTCTTTTCCTTTTCTCCTGCCGGAGCAGCCTTCTGGAATCCGGGAGGGGTCGTCACGGAGGAAAACACTTCTCCGGTTACTTATTCTTCTTCCAACCCAGCATGTTCCTTCAGGCTTCCCAAGCTATCAGGGGGGTTCCTCGAGAGGATCTCCCAAACTCCAGCTTCTAGTACACTTTCCTCTTCAGCTTCCAACACATTGCAACTTTGCTCCTTAGACGGATGCTTCACAGATAGTCCCAAATCAAATTCGACCTTCTGGTCGCCCATATTTAGGAACAGCTTCCCTTTCTTCACATCAATAAGCACGCCAGCGGTCGCCATGAAGGGCTTCCCGAGGATGATCGGGGTATGATTGTCTTCATGCATGTCCATCACAACAAAATCTACAGGCACATGTACGCCTCTGACGTTTACTGGTAAGTAGTCCACAATCCCCACTGGATTCTTGACTGATCTGTCCGCAAGTTGTAGCGTCATATCTGTGGGTTCAAGGTCCCCCATTCTGATCCTCTTGAATGAAGATAGAGGCATCAGACTGACGCTCGTACCCAAATCGACGAGCGCCCGATTGATATTCACCTCTCCAATCGAACATGGGATAGAGAAGCTCCCTGGGTCCTTGAGTTTTGGCAGGCTCGCTCGTTGAATCAGAGCACTGCACTCCGCCGTCAGGATGACTTTTTCCTTCCTTGTCCCTTTCGTCACCAAATCTTTAAGGAATTTTGCATAGGAAGGGATAGTCTCTATAGCCTCGAGGAAGGGAATTTGTAGGCTCAAGTCTTTAACCATATCAAAGAACTTGCCATATTTCTCATCAATCTTCGCCTTGGCAAGTCATTGTGGGAAAGGCACAACGGGCTTAAAGACTCTCAAGTTTCCCTCTTCGTTCTTCTTCTTTTCTTTCTCAGAGACTCCCTCCAGAGTCATAGTCTTTGATGACGAAGCTCCATCGTCATTCGCTTTTGCATTTGGTCGCCCATCGACCAATGGAGCTTCAGGCTCTTTGGCGGCCTCCCTAGTTGGAATCTGTGTGCCGCTTCTTAAAACTATAGCAAACACGTTGGCGTGATCATGTGTTAAGGCCAACGTTTGATTGGGCCCCCTAGGATTGACCTCCGGCTGACCCAGCAATTGGCTCTGTGCCCTCTGAAGATTTTCCACTTGCATCCCTAGCTAGGTCACTTGCTTGATCAAGGTCTTCTGGCCCATCTGTAGCTGCAAATTAATCTTCTCCTGGTTCGTGATGTATTGGGTCAAGAGACTCTCGACCGGAGAGATTACTCGTTTTTGGCCATATGGTTTCTGCTGCTGTGGGGGATGCTGATTCCTCGGGGGGTATTGCTGGTACATTTGCTGGGGATGTTGTTGCTGCTGGTACAACTGCTGCTGCTATCGAGGTGGCCGATACAATTGGTGCTGGAGTTGCTGGGGCTTCTGATATGGTGCCCTATAGCTCAGATTCGGGTGGTTCCGGTTATTGGGAGAATAAGCCGGATTTGAGCTAGTCCTTGGTGGATAGGACGTGTTACCCGTCGGATTGTAGAAAAGAGCGCTTGCCTGATCCACCAGTGGTGAGATGTCACCACCCTCAAAATATCCCAGGATATCTGCTTCCACCGCAGCTACTTATTAGGTGTTGGCACCACCAGCTCCTACCATAAGTGCCGAGATCTGGGTCGATAGCAAATCGAATTTGCTAGATAATTTGTCAACCTCTTCGACTCTGTGCATACCTCCAGATCTGGGCGTGGCGCACTCATCGCACCACCATTCATTGTTAGATGCCATGTTCTCCAGAATGTTACCGGCATCTTCCTTGTTTCTCGACATAAAGGACCCCACAGCCGCAGCGTCCCTTGATGATTTCAGATCATCCCTCAACCCGTTTTAAAACAAATTTATAATTTGCCATTTAGGGAGCTCATGGTGAGGGTATCTGCGCTGCATCTCCTTATATCTCATCCATGCTTCGTGCAAGGACTCGTGGCTGGCTTGGGAGAAGGAGGAGATCTCGCTCCTCAGCTTCATTGTCTTCCCTGGGGGAAAGAACTTGTTCAACAAGGCGTTAGACAGCTTCTCCCAAGTGGTGAAGATATTGGAGTCCTTTCCCCTGAGCCATTGCTTGGCTTTGTCCCGCAGAGAGAAGGGGAACAATTTGAGCCGGATAGCTTCAGTCGTGACATCGTTAATTCTGAAGGTGTCACACTTCTCCAAGAATGAGTACAGATGCTCAATTGGGCTCTCCATAGGTGCCCCTGAAAATTGATCCTGTTGGATCCACGTCACTAATGACGGCTTCAGCTCAAAACTCCCGACCGTGATGGCCGGGGGTTGTATGCTAGACGTGGACCCAATGGATGGCATCGAGTACTCCAGCAAGGACTTCTAGGGAGGAGTATTCTCTCCCATGTTTTTAGCTTCTTCCGTTCTTCTCCTCTCTGCGTTCAGACGCCTCACGGTGGCGTTTATCTCAGGATCTAAAGGAATCAAGTCGTCGAGACTTCTTGTATTCCTGCGCATAAAAATAAGAAACACCCGTGAAGAATGAAAGTAAACAAAAAATCAAGAATAGAAAACAAAAATAAAAATTAAAAACGTAGAATGCAAAAATTATCGTGAGGTGAGGATGTGAACTAGACTCTAGGGTTCACAAGGTTTTAAGGATCGGGGATACCAGATTTAAATATTTATAAACGCAAGCGCACGGTGTTGTAGTTTGGCTTGGGGGTCGAACTCAGGTAGGCGTGTGTTGTGCTTGTTGTCAGGTAGGAACTGGTTCACCCGATGGGTGAGCTAGCCTGAACGATCGGTAGGTTGTCACGAATGGAAATACGAAGGATGTAATATGTAAAAGGGAACCTAGGACTTTGGTTTCCACCCTATCGTGTGCCCTCTCTATTACGACCGACGGTTAGGATAATGATTGGATTTTAGGGTTTAATGGTGAGACGTTGCCTCTAAGAGTGATACCTAGCGTCCCATGGGCCCGATATTCCGGTCGATGCCCAGGATGATACGCTAGGACTACCCGGGTTCGATTGGTGGGCATTCTCATGTCCATTAACACCGACCGACTCCGGGAGCACTAAGCTCGCAACGATTACTTCCAACATCTCATCCTGATGTTCCCACGCACTAGAATTCAATGTCTACGCTAGGGGCGTGAGCTGTGGCTAGGGAGTCAAACACCAATTTTATTCCCCCTTGGCCCGACGGTCAGAGGTGGTCTTTCTCCCGCCAATGACAATGAAACACCCCCGCTTAACCATCTAAATTCCTAAACCCTATCGAAATCCTATTCCTATGGTCGTTCTAGGGAGAACCCACGAAGGGGTTTCCACCAAAATCCTGGATTAGGAAACTACTCACAATTCATGGAAAAAATGCAATCTAAACGAATTCAACGGTTGAAATCATAATCAGGCAATAGAAGAGAGTTTCTAGTAAATATTAATACTATATTAAAGTTTCAAGACAATCGGAACACTTACAAAACAAGAGAAAATTCCAGCCGTCACAAGTCCCAAAAATAGAAAATACAAAAAGGATCCTCTTTCTGAAAACCTAGATCAGCTATATATAGAAAATACAACCACCCGATCGGTTGAAGCATCAACCGATCGGATGAGCTAACGGTAGCTTTGCCCATCGGGCTTCAGAAGCTTCAACCGGTCTGTGTGCTGAGCGGGTGGCACCGTCGGTTCGTCAATTTGAGAAATGCGGCTACAGATGAATCGATCGGGTGAGATGTCATCCGATCGGTTGGAATTAAACCCAAAAAACAGAGAGCTATGTCGATCTCACCCGATCAGCGAACCGATCGGGTGAGCTGCTCTTCTATTCAGCTCCTGTTCGGATCGGATACGCGTGCATCAACCGATCGGGTGGCTCAATCCACCCGATCAGTTGAGGGCTGAAACTTGGTTTTCTTCGACATTTGGCCCTCTGGATCGCGTGTGACTCTTCCCGTTGCTCCGGGAACTCGTGATATCTGCTTTGAGTGTCCCCAACGCTGGAAACTCCCCTGCATTTGCACAAAAACACGAAGAGAGTGAAAAGATACAAAAACACAAAAGAACGGATATAAAACAACGGAAAACAGCGGAAAATCACGAAGAAGACGTGCGTGAATATATAAAATATAAACGCACGTCATGTGTCTACTATGATGATATTCAGTATGCTTGCGATGCTAATGTTCAGTTTGCTTGCTCGATGTTGATTAATATGTCTGTTGTTGATTCAGTATGCTGTTGTTGATTTAGTTACTGGTTTGCTTGCCCTTGGTGATTCAGTATGCTTGTTGCATGCTTGTTGTTCAGTTTGTTGTTGTTCAGTTACTTGCTCAATTGCATGCTTGTTGGTTGTTCAGTTTGTTGTTGTTCAGTTACTTGCTTAATTGCATGCTGAAGTCTGTATGCTTATTATTATAGTAGTAATTAAATTATATCGGCCCCTAAATTGGCTAATTCATGTATGCAATTGTTGGTCCGAGCAACCCTTCTTGGCAGGTAGACCACAACTTATTTATGGTGCCAAACATGAATCTGATCTATTGTAGACTTTTCCTTAACTATTTCATCATTCGGTTGTTTATTATAAAATATGTGTTTAATGTGTTTTTTTGGAATTGTTGGTTTTTAACTGTTAAAATAGATTATGTTTCTGAATGTGAGACTGGA